>PVHT020000193.1:22036230-22083626 GCA_004024745.2 Catagonus wagneri
CTCCAAAATTTACAAACAGCTCCTACAGCTCAACACCAAAGAAACAAACAACCCCATCCAAAAATGGGCAGAGGATCTAGGCAGACAGTTCTCCAGAGAAGACATGCAGATGGCAAATAAACACATGAAAAGATGTTCAACATCACTCCTCATTAGAGAAATGCAAATCAAAACCACTATGAGGTACCACCTTACACCACCCAGAATGGCCATCATCAAAAAGACTACAAACAATAAGTGCTGGAGAGGGTGTGGAGAAAAAGGAACCCCCTGCCTCTTTGGAGTGGTTTCTCAGAGCTATCTGAGATGCTCTCTCCTAGGCTAGAGTCCTCATTTTGCCCCAAATAAAACTTAACTCACAACACTCCCAATGTACTTTTTTTTTTTCAGTTGACAAAAGAAACAAAGTAAACTGATGCTTGGAGCAGGCAGATTTTGAACCTATGCCTCAAAATTCTCTTCCCATTTTACTATTTAGATATTCACCAGGATCAAAGACTATTGGCACAGAATAGTCCCACTTTCCTATGTGTTGCTTCAATTAAATGAAAAGCTAATTGAGATCAACTTCAAAATTTTAATAAGTGGGAAGGCAGTGAGAAAGGAAGTCAGTAAGAGAAGTGATAGTGTGTGTAAAAGAATTCCATCTCCATCTCTTGTAGGGTCATTTCCCTCTAGTCCCTCACAGTTTTTCATTTTGTTGGGGGAACTCAAATATTCCCCTTGGTCTGAGGCCTTATAATACTTTTCTCTTTGAAATGTATACGCCCTATACCTATTAAACTCAGCTCACAGCAGAAAGCTGTGTACACTGAGACTGAAATGCAGGAATATTATCTGTTATTATTGCAGATAATAAGTGAAACAAGAGCTTGAGGGATCATCATTTTAAACCATGTGCTATATCCTTCTAAACTCCTATAATAACAGCAACAACAGTTCTATAATGGAATGCCCACATAGGCACTATAGATAGCAAAATTCTAGTTAGATGCCTACTTCTGTTCTCCTATACATCCTGTAGTAATAAGAACACAGTTTACTTCCTTGTTTAAATTTATAGCTTTATGATATGTGGCTTTATTCCCAAATATATATTTTTGGTTCTTTTTTTATACTTTTCCGTAAATGAAATGATACTTAGGCACTTTTTGGCTTTTTCAGCTCAGTAAAGTTATGGAGATCTAACCATATTAATTCATGCAACTGTAACTCAGACATTTTATTACTCTATTTGTACTTACACAATCGAATGCAATTATATAAATGTAAGATATATTTCCATTTGATTAGCAATGTTTCATTGAGTTTGCATTAGTAAAAATTCACACAGGAACCAGATGGCTAACTCAAACTTGATGCATTGATAGAGTTTAATAAAGGGGCTATTTTTCAAAAGTGTGATAGGATTTCAGCAAACCAACAAAACATAATGCAGCAGTGGACAGCCCTTCCCAACCCTGAAGATCTGAAGGCAGAGAAAGCTGTTACATAAACCTGGAAAAGGCAGATATAGAGAAAATAGAGGGCGAGGATTGCTTGACAAGAACTGTGGTCTTCATAGAGATAAAATGCAGCCAATTAAGGGAGGGTGATTCAGGAAAAACTATACAAACCTCACCCTCCTTCAAACCTGTCAGTGCCTGCTAGTGCCTCCCCTTGGGCTGGACATCAAGGTAGCCAATTGATGAGGTCTAAACTGATCCCATCCAACTCCCAGAGTAAATGTTGCTGCTTTGCCATGAACTTTATTGTGTTTGTCTCCTGGAGCTAAAGGTAAAAATTTAGAGTTGTATGCTTCGGAGTTGAATGGCTGTGTCACCATTATCTGCATTATCACAGTTGCTTGGTGATGCCATATGGTTTTCCAAAATGTTTGTATGATTGTCTACTCCAGTCAGCAGTGTATGATAATCCCTATTGTCATACGTTCTTAATGTCACTTGATTTCTCAGACTTTCTTTTATTCTTAATAAGTTTGAGCAGCTTTTATTTTCTTGACATCTGTCAGATTTTCTTCTTCTGGGAGCTGTTGTTCATGGGGGTTTGGAGGATCTGTTTTGCTTTTTTCTTCTATATTGACTCTATATCTATCCTTATATAAATGATTGATAGACAATAGATAAGTAGATAGATATTTCTTTATCAGTTATACAAATTGGAAATGGCTTGTCCAAGTATGTACCCTGAATTTTCATTCTTTCTCCTGTGTCTCTTATTAATTAAATGCTCTTAATTTTCAGAGAACATTTTTTTCTTATGGCTATAGATTTTTTAGTCCTGTTTAAGAAATTCTTCCCTACCCAGGATTCATAACAATAGTTATCTATACTGTCTTCCAGAAATTTTAATTTTTCATTTTTATAATTATCTAATCCAACTCATTTTTATAGATGTAAGGGTAGGAATCTAATTTGCTTTTCCATGTAGATTACAAATTGGCTTAATGCCTTATTGAATAATCCACTGCTCATCAATTTCTATGATTTCCAGTCTTTGAAGCAGGTTGTATATTACAATATCAAATCTTTTCCTTAATTGACATTGCTTTTAGGAGTTCCACTGTGGCACAGCAGGTTAAGGATCCAGTGATGCTGCAGCTGCAGCATAGGTTGCAACTGTGGCTCAGATTCAGTCCCTGCTCTGGGACCTTCCATATGTGCCATGAGTGTGGCAGAAAACATGCACACACGTTTTTAATATCCCAGTATCTGGTTCAGCCAAATCTCTGTTCTATTCTTCTTCAGACTATTGTCTTTTGCTCTTAAACATGTTAGAATCATTTTCTACATTACCATGAGAATTACTATTAGGATTTTGATTAAGATAATTGAGATCTAAAGATAAGTTAGGTGTGTATTTAGATCTTTATATTGAACAGCTTTAACATTCACACATCTATGCTGAATATTTTCTAATATCCATTAATTTTATTTGGTTCATGGGTTGTTTGAAAGGTTTTATTTTTCGTTTTTGTTTTTTGCTTACCCATGGCATATGGACGTTTCCAGGCCAGGGACTGAATCCAAGCTGCAACTGAGACTTAGCCACAGCTGCAGCAACTCTGTATCTTTACTCCACTGTGCTAGGCTGAGGATCGAACCCACACTACCAAAGAGACAATGCCAGATCTTTAACCTGCTGTGCCACAGCAGGAACTCCTGAAAGTTTATTTTTTTAATTTCCAAGGATACGGATATTTAGAATTATTTTTATTTTTATTAATTTAAAATGTAAGTGCATTGTGGCCAAAGCATATGATCTGTATTATAGCATTCTCTTGAACTTTGGTGAGACTTGCTTTACATATAACACATGATCAGTTTCCTTAACTACTCCATATGTTCTTGAAGAGAAATGAGAGTAAAATTTTTAGTTCAGTAGTCCATATATGTCACTTAGATGAAGCTTGTTACTATCTTTTATTTCTACTGATTTTTATGCCCTTGGTCTATTTATTATTGAGAGAAATGTGTTAAAATCTTCAACTATATTGATGTATTTGTGTATTTCTCCTCTTTATGTCTATAAATTTCTGGTGTAGTTGTTCTGATACCATGTATTAGACACACAAGTCTGGAATTTACATGTCTTCTTGGTGAATTGAGACTTTTATCATTATGACAAGATTCTCTTTATTTCAAGTAATATACAAATTTTTGTATTCAAGTCTATTTTGTTTGTTAGTACTTTACCTATACCAGCTTTTCTTTTTTTTTTTTTGTCATTTGCCTGGTATCTATGATTTCACACTTTGATTTTCAAACCTTCTGTATCTTAATATTTTAGGATTTTCTTTTGGTTTGTTTCTAAATTGAGGTATAAATGGCATACAACATTATATTAGTTTCAAATGTAGAACACAATGATTAGATATTTGTATATATTGGGAAATGAACACCCCAATAAGTGTAGTTAACATCTACCATCATACATAGTTACAGAATTATGTATCATAATACTTTGAGGGTTTTATACAACATATTGCTAGATATAGTAAATTCAGGGCTGAATTTCTTTTACTTTTAAGTGGATACATTTGTCCATATGTATTATGATTATTTGCTCAGTTTAATTTATTTTGACTCAATTATTGTGTTTTCTGCATATTCTGCTTTTGGTCATTCTTTTTGTCCTTTTCTTTTGGTCTTGTTTTTGGATTGATTAAGGTTCTTTTTTTTTTTTTCTCTCTTTTTGCCTTTATCTAGAGCTGCACCCGCGGCATATGGAGGTTCCCAGGCTAGGGGTCTAACAGGAGCTGTAGCTGCCGGCCTTCGCCACAGCCACAGCAACGCGGGATCTGAGCCGCATCTGTGACCTACACCACAGCTCACGGCAACGCTGGATCCTTAACCCACTGAGCAAGGTCAGGGATCGAACCCGCAACCTCATGGTTCTTAGTCGGATTCTTTAACCACTGAGCCACAACGGGAACTCCTGACTTCATGATGTTACACTGTTAAGATCTGCATTTCCTTCAACCACATATATGACTGCTTTAGAAGTGGTGCCTGATTATGAAAATTATTTTCTGATTACATGATACCAGTGGTAGACTATCATTTATACAGATGAGACAAATGAAGTCCACATATACATATCTGAGAACTGGGGAGAACATCAGTGAAAACAGTCTCCTGTTTTGTGCATGGATTTTGCCCTAGATCTCTGCCAAGCTAAGCAGTTATACCTTTTGCTCTAAAAAGATGTTTAGAAAAATAAATATGTTTTTCCCAAACAAAATATGTTGAAAATGAAAAATAATCCATTTATCTGTCTGTGTACTCTACATAATTAGTAGTTTGGCAAGAGAGGGAAATTTGGGGAGAATGCAGTGTTTTTCTCATTTTGGTAAAAATTCACACAATGGCATCTCGTTCTTCCTGATTCTGGCTGGTCCCTGAAAGGGTGAAGTCCAGAAAAAGTACGAGTATTCCACTAACATGATCTATGGGGGAAAAAAGACTTTATGATGGTCATAAATCTCACAGCCTCTGAGAAAGAGTCCAGAGGAGGCACGTGATGCCATCCAACTGACATATAGAAATGATGCATTTTCTGCTAGAGCCACAGCTCATTTCCATAATCCCCACAACTGCTGAGAAGACAAAGTGAGAAATGCAGTCTATCCACTGCCCTGGCTAAAACAAAATAAGCTGCAGTTAATCATTTATCGACCTCCCCAAATAATAAGCCCAGAAAGTAAATACCAACAGTAGACTGCAATGATCCAGGGAATTTTGTGGGAAATCTTACATTTATAAATAACACCTTGAACAGCCACCGATACTGGCATCTGTGTGAAAGCATCAGTACCATACACTCCTTTTATTTCACCAGAGTTCATCCTCCAGAATGAAGGAATAAAGGTTCACCTTATATGTGAAGCCCTTACTGCAGTAAAATAAGTTTTATTGAAACCTTTAGAAGCCAGGTTTTCTTGATAGAATCACCCAAACTTCCATTTTGGTTAAATTTTATAACCAGAAAAAGGATTTCTATAGAATTTCAGGTAATTTGCTTAGTCTGTCGAGTTGACAGTTTAGATGTTACACAGGTAACTGGTGATAAGAGATCACTTTGGGCCTGTGGAAATAGAGATGTGTGTGTTAATATATGGACGAGCCCCCCATCATGTCCCACCACCTCCTCTTTCCTTCCAAAGTTTAACTCCCACATAGGGTCCCTGAGACAGTGAATGCTTAGGAAGCCAGTGGGTACTTGTCAATGGCAGCTCTCTGCTTTTCTTCTTACAGAGTAAGTATGGTGTCTTGTCTGTCTACTTTTCCCCACAACCCTGATCCTCACTTTCCCTCTTGTTGTGATGCAATGCAAATCTAACTGTCCTTTTATTCTACACTTTTGAGGGAATAAATAAAGGCTGAGGGTGGAAACAAAGAAAAATTGCTGACCTCTTTTTAGGCACTCACTAAAATATATTCAAATGGACAAAATTGTACAAAATGACTTTCTGATTTACCAGCCCTATAATTTTTAATTAGCCTTGACATATTTTAAAACAACTTATTGTTTCAGAGATCACAGATATTTATGGCTTTCATCCTCTGGTCCATATTTACCACAGGAAATACATATTTGATATAATGGAAAATGTGTAATATATACATACACATAGAAACATACACATACACAAGAGCAAATCCCAATATCTTAGACCCTTACAGTGGAAAATAAAAGCTCACACGCTGGCCAGCTCAGGTCAATGTTTTAGGCTTTGCACATAACATTCACCCTCCTTATATACAAGAATGGACTATTAAGTTTCTTCACATTATATGACTTTATCCAAAGATGAATAAAAACTTGCAAAGATATTCATTGTATACAAAATTCACGTATGATATTACCTGAAATCATGTATATAGAAAAATATTTTATACAAATAGGAAAAAATGGGCACATATTCAATTTACCCTAGGTATGATACATTAACAACCAAAATCGGTGAGGGTACCTGATACAGTAAGTCATCTGTTATTTATCATTAAAGACATTCCTTTTTCCTTTAGAACTTTTAAAATATGTTTTCAAATTGGCACTTCTATTAGATCTTATTTTTTTCTGTAGGTTTTAAACCCCTCCAGGGCAAGGAAGAAGACAAAATCTGCTTTCGCTTCCCACAGGACTATATGTGCTGCTGTCACCTAATGCTTGTGGATTGATATGTTGTTTGAAAAGCATTGGTATAGACTTAATCTATTCTTTCCTTGTCATATCCTGACAGCAGTGGAATCAAGCCTTCACTTATTAGTACAATTGTGCTTCCTCACTCCTGCTGGCTCTACAGGGGCACGAAAATGTCCCCCCTATCCTGCCATGCTGAACACTCCCACACATTTTCACCTCTGCTGCAAGCCACCTGCCAGGGTCATAGCCATTCTGTGTGTCCCCCAAACCCCTCTTTCTCAGACAGGCACCACTACCCATTCAACAAACCTTGGACCACTGGCATTTCTAGCAGGATTACTGGATAGAAAGGTAGAATTCTGACACTGAAAGTCATGGCTACATTTTAAAAATGTGTTATTATACAATGATGCTTTGACGAAAACATAATTCCAGTATATATAAAATAACTAACAAGGACCTACTGTATAGCACAGGGAACTATATGAAATATCTTGTAATAATCTATAATGGAAAAGAATCTGAAAAAAAGAATATATATATGACTGAAAAAAAAACCCTAAAATTCAGTCAACAAATAAAACTTTCCAGGCAGGCAATTCACACAATGGAGATAAAAAAATAAATTGGAAGACTAATCAAGATGGCCCATGTACTCAAGAAGATGTGCTTGTGTACTGCAGGTTATGTTGTATTTTTTATGAAAATAAGAATATGCGATCATTTTTAAACAGATTTAAATTTTAATGTATTTATATGTGGTTTTATATTATAAAATATTTCAAACATACCAATAACATAAGAGAAGTATAATGGAAATCTATGTGCCCATCACTGTAAGCTAAACAAATGATGCCATCTTGCTTTATAGGCTTTAGTTCTTTATAGAAAAGAAATAAAAATTATTTTTGGTTATAAAAGTAATCTAAGTTGATTATTAAAAATGTAAGAAAAAAGAAAATTATAAAGAATAAAAATTTTCCCATCGTGGCTCAGCCGTTGACAAACCCAACTAGCATCCATGAGGACGCACATTCGATCCATGGCCTCGCTCAGTGGGTTAAGGATCCGGCACTGCCTCTGAGCTGTGGTGTGGGTTGCAGATCCCGGTCAGATCCCACATTTCTGTGGCTCTGGGCTAGGCCAGCGGCTACAGCTCCAATTAGACCCCTAGCCTGGGAACCTCCAGATGCCACGGGTGTGGCCTTAAAAAGACAAAAAATAAAAATCCTAACAATATTGTTCATATTGATATATATATATATATATCTATGTGTGTTGTATACCTGTTTTACCATTGGGATCCTATTGTAAATCTTGTTTGCCCATGTGAAAATGAATATTTTAAAATGTGATTTTCAGATTTTAATAATATTCCATCTGCTTTCATTAACCTATTAGTGGATCATTAAGCTGTCTTTATTTCTCACAATAATAAAGAATTCTTGTAGTCATAACATTCATTTCTTTCTCTTCCTCCCCAAATCCAGCCCTGCAAAGCAGCCTACCAGCTGTAACTCTGAATGTAAATGGAAACTGTATTATTTCTTCCTTCTCTGATTTTAAATTTTAAAGATATCATCTCAGCCAGAGCCTTGGTACTCAGAAGTGTCCATATCACCTGAGATCCTGTTGGGAATGGAGAATCTTAGGCCCAATCTTAAACACGCTAAATTAGAATCCAAACTTCAATAAGATTCATGAATCATACTAACAATAAAATTGGAGAAGAATGGCTATAGTGAAATCACCGTCATCCCTCATCTCATTAGACACCTACCTGGTCCCTCTAGTACTTCTTTTGCAATAGCATGATCCATTATCTCCTTAACCAAAGTGATGTTTCTAATGAGTTAGTTACTATCTCCCTGCCTAAAACTCCCCACTGACTTGCACTGGGTTTAGAAGAAAATCCAAATTCCTTCGTAAGGTTTAGATATCTCCCTGCCTACCGGTCTTCTCAGCCTCTACCTCTCTCCTCCTCTCACTCTGTTCCCTGTTTGAGCTGTGCTGGTTAAGACCAAATAGGACCACCCACCCTCTAATTAGGCATGCACGAGGTCCACCTGGGTGACCTTTTGAGGTCTGAGGGTTAAAAACTCCACCCTCAGGGTGTGGTCAGCGCCTCTATTTTGGACCTTCCCAAGGCCTGTAGCCTGGTTACACCTGGGCAGAATGAGTGTTGGTGCACCTTTTCTTAATCACCACTCCCCCTGCTCCTCACACTCCCCACACCTCAGACCACTCTGCTTCTTGACTGGTTATCCCATCAATGCCCCAGCCCCTGGGGTGGGGGTGGAGTGTATCTGTGACGTGTTTTCCGGTTTCTTCACCAGGCTGCCTTGCCAGTAAATCCTCTTTTCTCTGTAAACCTTGAGATTTCAGCGTTTTGGTTTGCTGCAAGTCAGGAAGAAGGAACTTGGGTAGGTAACAGAATTGCTGAATCATATGGTAATTCTATATTTGGTTTTTTGAGGAATCACCATAGTGTTTTCCAGAGCAGATGCATAATATTCCCAACAGCAATGCATAAGGATTGTTTTCTCTATATCATCCCTGATATTTGCTATTTTCTGCTTTGGGTAATGACTGTCCTAATGTGTGGGAAGTGGTATTTTATTGTGGTTTTGATTTGCATTTTCCTAATAATTAGTGATGTTGAGTGTCTTTTCATGTGTTTATTAGTGTTCTTAAGTATTGTGGGAAGAAATACCTATTCAAGCCCTTTGCTCATTTTTCAATTGGGTTGTTTTTGTTTAATTATAAGAGCTGTTTAAATATTCTGGATATTAATCCTTATAAGAGATATGATTTGCAGATATTTTCCCCATTCTGTGCATTGCCTTTTCATTCTGTTGACAGTGTTCTTTGATGCAAATTTTTTTTTTTGGCCATACCTGCAGCACTTGGAGGTTCCCAGGCCAGGGATCGAACCTGTACCATTGTTGCAGCAATGCCAGAGCTTTAACCTGCTGCACCATAAGGAAACTTCTGATGCACATTAAAAAAAAAATGTTAAGTTCATTTTACCTATGTTCTTATTTATGCTTGTGTCATAGCCAAGAAATCATTGTCAACTTCAGTGTCATGAAGCATTTTCCCCTATGCTTTTCTAAGAGTTTTATTTTTTAGTTCTTACATTTAAGTCTTTGATCCATTTTGATTTAGTTTTTTTGGTGTATGAAGTAAAGTAAGAGCTGAACCTCATTTTTTTGCAGATATATATAGTTTTTGCAACACTATCTCTTGGAACGATTGACCTTCCCCCATTGAGTAGTCTTGGCATAATTTGTCAAAAGTATTTCACTCTATGTGAGAGTTTATTTCTGGGCTCTTTATTCTATTTTCTTGATTTATATGTCTGTCTTTATGCTAGTACCATACTATTTTGATTACTCTTATTTTATAATGTTTTGAAACTAGGAAGTGTGAAACTACCAATTTTGTCCTTTTTCAAGATTGTTTTCCTTATTTGTGGTCCGATAACATGCATTTTAGGATGGGCTTTCCTATTTCTACAGGAAAAAAAATTAATAGGGGCTTTGATAAGGATTATATTAAATCTATAGATTGCTTTAAGTAATATTGACATCTTAATGTTACTAAGTCTTCCAATCCATGGATACAAAATGTCTTTACATCTCTCTGTCTTCTTTACTGTCTTTCAGCAGTGTTTTATAGTGTTTACTGTACAAGTCTTTTACCTCCTTGGTTAAGTTCATTTCTGAATATTTTTTAATTTTTTGTGTTATTAAAAATAGAATTATTTTCTTAATTTCCTTTTTGGATTTTTTATTGTTAGTGTATAGTGTATGGAAATGAAACTGAATTTTGTATGTTGATTTTTTTTTTAACTTGGATGCATTCATTTACTCTAATGGGGTGTGTGTGTGTAATCTTTAGGGGTTGTAGAAGTATAAGATGACATATAAGATCCTGTCATCTGCAGATCACTTTACTTCTTCCTTCCCAATCTGGATGACTTTTATGTCTTTTACCTACCTAATTATTCTGACTTTAACTCTCAATACGTTGTTGTATACAATTGGCAAAAGCAAGCATCATTGTGCAGTTTCTGATAGAGGAGAAGCATTTGTCTTTTACCATTGAGTAAGATGTTATTTGTGGGTTTTTCATGTGTGCCCTTTATTGTGTTGAACTTGTTTTCTTTTATTCCTAGTTGTTGAGTGTTTTCATTGTGAGAGAATATTAAATTTAGTCAAATGCCTTTTTTGTATCAATGGAGATGATCATTTTTTTTCCCTTAATTCTGTGAATGTGGTGGATTATATTGACTACTTTTCATATCTTGGAACGACCTTACAATTCCAGGAATAAATCCCACTTAGTCATAGTATTTAATTTTTTTTAATGTGCTCTTGATTTTTCTTGCTAGTTTCCTGTGGATGATTTTTGCATCAGTATTTTTAAGTGATATTGGTGTCTAGTTTTATTTTCTTGTAGTATCTTTATCTGACTTTGAAATCAGGATAGTACTGATCTTAAATAGGTTTTTAAGTGGAATTTATTTTGTCTAATCTATAAATTATTTATATTTATCTAATTATATATTTTGTTACATCATTTTCTTATATCTAGATGTATTTTTCTTTTTTTTGTAACAATGAGTTTTATTTCAATATAGGTGTACAAAGATGTGTACAAGTCAATGTGATAGATTTTGTGTCCCAAACCCGCAGTGCATCCCCTACCCCCCAGATTGTCTAATTTGAAAAACCAAGGTTTTCCAATATCTGTGAGTCATTGTTCTTCAAAGTTCATTGTGTCTCTTTAGTTTCCACATGTAAGCAGTAGCATTGGGTGTTGCTGTCTAACTGTCTGAGTGGTTTCACTTTGCATGATAATTTCTAGGTCCATCCACGTTGCCGTAAATGTTGTTATTTTGTTCCTTTTAATGGCTGAGTAATATTCCATTGTGCGTATATACCATATCTTCCCTATCCACTCCTCTGTTGATGGACATTTAGGTTGTTTACATAACCTGGCTTCTTCCCTCTCTAGCTGCTTTAGATGTAAAGTTAGGTTGTTTATATGAGCTTTTTCTTGTTTCCTGAGGTAGGCTTGTTTTGCTATATACTTTCCTCTTAGAACTGCTTTTAATGCATCCGAGAGGTTTTGGAGTGTCTTATCTTTGTTGTCATTTGGTTCTAGGTATTTTTTTACTTTCCTCTTTGATTTCTTCAGTGATCCATTGGTCGTTTAGTAGCGTGCTGTTTAGTCTCCACGTGTTTGTATGTTTTGCCATTTTTTTCTTGTTGTCGATTTCCAGTCGTATAGCATTGTGGTCAGAGAAGATGCTTGATATGATTTCAATTCTCTTAAAGTTACTGAGGCTTGATTTGTAGCCCAGGATGTGATCAATCTTAGAGAATGTTCCGTACGCACTTGAGAAGAATGTGTATTCTGTTGCTTTTGGATGGAATGTCCTATAAATATCTATTAAGTCCATCTGATCTAATGCTTCATTCAGGGTCTGTGTTTCCTTAATGATTTTCTGTCTGGATGACCTGTCCATTGCTGTAAGTGGGGTGTTAAAATCCCCCACTATGATGGTGTTCTTGTTGATTTCTCCTTTTAAGGTTGTTAGCAGTTGCTTTATATATTGTGATCCTATGTTGGGTGCATAGATATTTAAAATTATTATGTCTTCTTCTTGGATTGATCCTTTGATCCTTATGTAGTGCCCTTCCTTGTCTCTTAAAATGTTCTTCATTTTAAAGTCTATTTTGTCTGATAGGAGTATT
This sequence comes from Catagonus wagneri, assembly GCA_004024745.2. Classification (NCBI taxonomy): domain Eukaryota; kingdom Metazoa; phylum Chordata; class Mammalia; order Artiodactyla; family Tayassuidae; genus Catagonus; species Catagonus wagneri. The sequence continues at coordinate 22,048,644 of PVHT020000193.1, forward strand.
GCTACTCCGGCTTTCTTTTGATGCCCATTTGCATGGAATATTTTCTTCTATCCTCTCACTTTCAATTTGTATGTGTCTCTAGAAGTGAAGTGGGTTTCTTGAAGACAGCATATATATGGGTCTTGTTTTTGTATCCATTCGGCTAGTCCATGTCTTTTGGTTGGGGCATTCAGTCCATTAACATTTAAGGTAATTATTGATAGATATGTCCTTATTGCCATTGTAATAACTGTTTGGGGTTTTTGTTGCTCTTTTTTTTTTTTTTACCCTGAAGTTTTGATATAGGAGTCTATATACAAATGAGATTGTTTTAAGCTTTTGGTTTCTTAATTGCACGTGCGTCTCCAGTGACCTGCATTTGTGCTCTCTTCTCACGATTTCTGATTTTGGTAGCATGACTGTGCATGGATGATTTAGTATCTTTACTGTATATATGCCTTTCCTGGTGAGCCTTGTCATTTGTGGTGTTGCTGTTTCCGGTTGTGGCCTTTGCTTTTCTGACTAGAGAAGTTCCTTTAAGATTTCCTGTAAAGCTGGTTTAGTGTTGCAGAAATCTCTTAGCTGTTGCTTCTCTGTAAAGGTTTTGATCTCTCCTTCAAATCTGAATGAGAGCCTTGCAGGGTAAAGCAATCTTGGTTGGAAGTTTTTCCCTTTCATCACATTAAGTATATCATGCCACTCCCTTCTGGCCTGCAGAGTTTCAGCTGAAAAATCCACTGATAACCTTATTGGGGTTCCCTTGTATGTCATTTGTTTTTTTTCCCTAGCTGCTTTCAGTATTTTCTCTTTTTCTTTAATTTTGGTCATTTTGATTAATATGTGTCTCAGGATGTTCCTCCTTGGGTTTATTTTATATGGTACTCGTTGCACTTCCTGACTTTGACTGAGTGGTTCCTTTCCCATATTAGGGAAGTTTTCGGCTATTATCTCCTCAAATATTTTTTCTGTCCCCTTCTCTCTCTCTTCTGCCTCTGGCACCCCTATAACACAGATGTTGGTGCGTTTAACATTATCCCAGAGTTCTCTGAGACTCAGCTCATTTTCTTTCAATCTTTTATCTTTTCTCTTCTGCATTAGTGATTTCCACTAATCTGTCCTCCACCCCACTGATTCGTTCTTCTGCCTCCTGTATTCTACTGCTGGCTGCTTCTAATGAATTTTTTATTTCAGTGATTGTATTTTGCATCTCTTCTTGTTTAATTTTTACAGCTTGTATTTCTCCACTCAGTGTTTCCTGTAAATTATCAGTCTTTGCCTCCAGTTTATTTCCAATGCCTTGCATCATCTTCAGCATCAACAGTCTAAAGTCTCTTTCTGGGAGGCTGATAATCTCCTCATCACTGAGCTGTTTTACTGGGCTTTTCTCTTTCTCCCTTATCTGAGTTAGAGTTTTCTGTCTTTTCATTTTCATAGGTTTTTGGTGTGGTGACCTTTTTGCCAACAATAGAGTGGTAACCTCTCTTAGTTCTGGCGTTTGCCTCCCCTGTGGCTAAAGTTGGTATGGAAGGGGCTTGCTGTAGGCTTCCTGATGGGAGGAACTGATGCCTGCCTACTGGTAGGTGGGGTTGATTCTTATCCCTCTGATGGGTAGGGCTTTGTCTCTGGATGAGATTAGAGGCTGGCTGTGTGCCTGAGGGGTCTTTAAGCAGCCTGTTTACTGATGGGTGGGGCTGTGATCCCACCTGGATTATTGTTTGGCCAGGGCTTCTCAATGCTGATGGGAGGGACCAGATTTTTCCCAGAAATGGCCACCTCCAGAGAAATGCAGGCTGATGAATATTCCTGAGAGCTTCACCTCCAATGCCCTTCCCCCACAACAAGTCACAGTCACCCCTATTTTCCCAGGAGATCCTCCAGGAATTGCAGTCAGGTTCCACCCAGATTCCTGTGAAGACTGCTTTGCCCTGGGACCCAGTGCACATGAAAGTCTATGTGTGCCTTTCTAGAATTGGGTCTCTGCTTCCCCTAGTCCTGTGGAGCTCCTGCACACAAGCCCCGCTGGCCTTCAATGCCAGATGCTCCGGGGGCTCTTTCTCCCTGTGCCCGATCCCCAGGCGTGGGGTTTTGACGTGGGGCTCAGAACTCTCTGTCCTGTAGCTGAGTCTCTGTAATGCAGTTACTTTCCAGTCTGTGGGGCTTCCCACCCAGGAGGTATGGGGTTACTTCTATCGTGTAATCGGCCTTCCTACCTCTTGATGTGGTCTCCTCTTTGTCTTCTGGAGTAGAATATCTTTTTTGAAAGTTTACAGTCCATTTTGTTGAAGGCTGCTCGGCATTTGGTTGTAGTTTTTGTCCTATGTGGGGTTTCTTGATGGAGTGCAGTCCCTCCCTGAGAGCCCTCAGCTGCCTCTACACCCTTTTCCGAGTATTGAAAGGATAGACACTGTCAACTGTGCATTTCAAGTTCTTGGAAAATTCCAAGGCTCACATTTTCTGTGTTCACCATCCCTATCTAGATATATTTTTAATGTACCATTTTACTAAATTATCTAGAAATAGTTTTTCACTAAGTTCTCTTGGGCCACTTTTTGATTATTTTATTTTTCGAGTTTACATTATTAAAATGGCTCAAATTTTTAACAATATTAAGTAATAGTAGAATTGGGGGAGCATTCTTTTATTGGAGAAACTGATTTTAATAGATAGTTTTCTTGTGTTTTGTCACTGATGTTATTTCTAATACTTAGTACAAAGAAGATACTCTTCATCATGATTAGTAAGTATCTTTCTTCTATGATGAGATTTCAAGAATCTTCCTTTATCTTTTCCTTTCTTCTTAGGAGCCATTAGATTGTGAGTGTTGTTGCGATTCTTTTTATAATTTCCTTTAAACTACAGATGCAATTGATTATATTATCAGAATACCTAGACTCGTGAAATTCCAGCTTGATTTGTTCCTCTAATATAATATTGATTTGAGCTGAATTATTTTATGTGCTCCAAATTCTATGTTTTATGTTATTATTTTCCTTTTAATATATTTATTTTCTTTTTTAGCTTATTGGGATATTTTGCTTTATTTTTATGCTCAAATAATTAGGAATTTATGTCATTTATTTTTGTTTATATTGTACTTTTAATTTGAGAAAATGTATTAACTGACAAATCTCAATGAAAAATAAAATAGTATCCTTATATTTCATCTTCTGCAAACTGTAATGCATTCTGGGATTTGTTTGTTTGTTTGAGTTTATTGTAGTTAAATTTAAATGTTCTAACTTAGAATGGATAAGCAATGAGGTCCTACTGTATAGCCCAGGGAACTATATCCAGTCTCTTATTCTAGACCATTATGAAAGATAATATAAGAAAGGGAGTGTGTGTGTGTGTGTATGACTAGATAATTTTGCTGTACAGCAGAAACTGGCACAACATTGTAAATCAACTATAATTTTAAAAATCAATAAAAATTTAAATGTTTTAATTTTTAAACTTCTCTTTAGGAATTTTAATATCAAATTTTGTTTTTACAATAAGTAAAATAGTAATTTGGATTTCATTATTTTCTAATCAATTCAGGATTCATCATTAATTCAGTAATTCCGTCAGCTGAGTTTTGAATTCACAAAGTTTCTAAGAATTGTTTTGGTTATTATATCTTCTAATCCTTGCATTTTTGAGAACTGTTTTTAATGTATGTATGAATGGAAAGTTGCATAAGTATGGAGTTCTTGAGTTAGGTCATTTTCTCTTCTAATTTATTTAGAATTTGTTCCATTTACTCCACTGTCTTTATATTGTACTTTTAATTTGAGAAAATGTATTAACTGACAAATCTCAATGAAAAATTGAGAGTGAGTTACCCCTCCTAGTATCCATTGCTCTCTCTTTCCCAACCCTGATAATGATTATTAACCTCACTCTTTTTCTTTCCCCATAGCCAAATGGCTAAGGAGATGTTGAGCGTATCCTGAGCTCTGTATTTATCTATGGTGGCCTTAGGGCTATTACCAGGGATTGGTTCAGAATTCAGCAGGTGAATCAGTTTTAACTAAAATTCATAAATGGGAGTTCCCATCGTGGTGCAGTGGAAATGAATCCAACTAGGAACCATGAGGTTTTGGGTTCGATCCCTGGCCTCACTCAGTGGGTTAAGGATCCGGCGTTTCCATGATCTGTCATGTTGGTCACAGATGCAACTCGGATCTGGCATTGCTGTGGCTGTAGTGTAGGCTGGCAGCGACACCTCTGACTAGGCCCCTAGCCTGGGAACCTCCAAATGCCATGGGCGTGGCCCTAAAAATAAATAAATAAATAAAATTCATAAATGGAATTTACTGGAGACTGACTCCTAAGACAGGATGCCAATAAGAGATAGTCTTTTATATTCCTCTGAATATCATCATGTCTCTGTATCCTTTGAAATGCAGCCATTTTGCATCTAAACCAATAATCAAGCCAACATTGTCGATGGCAAATGTGTCTTCACTGGGATGGGTGAATCAATGAATATGCCAACTTACCTGTGAATTTCCATCAGTTCATATATATTGTTTATTGTACATAACTTAAATCATGACTCCTGTAATTTACAGACAAAAATTATTCAAGCTAATACCATCCTACTTGTCTTTAATGATACAGCCAGAATTCAAGGGTGAGCTTGATATATTTCCCATTGCTTTTCTGAAAGTATGCTTTTGTAATTTATTCCTTATATTTCAATTGTATACATTTTTACAGATTATGTTTTTGTTTTGATTAGTCAATTATTCCTGAACATGAAACATGCTGGTTATTTTAATCTACAGATTCAGGTCTCCCTTTATTTCAGCATATCTGTCCTCTACTGTATTAGAATTTATTTTTGTTCTTTTCTTCAGTATTTTAGGAATGTTACATATTGCTCTGCCTTTTCCTATTGTTCATATTTGCCAGATTTTATCACTTCTAGAACTGCCCTTTATATTTTGTGATTTTTTTTCTTAAGCCCATTTTTCATGTTCTTTATCCTAATCACTTTCAATGAATCCTTATATTAGTTATTATGCCCATTATATGAGGTAGGTACTTATATGAGAACTATTTATGGGAAATTAAAGAATTCATAGACCAAATAATTTTCCCAAAGGTTATATATTTGATTAGATACCCAATCAAGATTCAGAATCAGGTCTGAATCTTAATCTAAAATCTTAAGTACTTGGAGTATGAAAAGCAATTTAGTGTAAGACAGTAGATTCTAAAGTCATACACTTGAACCAAATCATAATCTTAATTTAAAAGGTATTTTATGATACATGATGTAATTCATCACAGAATATAATATTATATAATGCTTCCCATTAGCAAATATTTACCAAAAGCTAAGGTGGTAGATAACAATATTTTCTTGAATCTCTGCTTCTAACAGTGGGAGACTATTGAGTTATAGTGACCAGCCTAGGTCACTGTCTTCATTCCTCTCTAACGTCTTTGACTCATGTTTAGCCTTAGTCCTCTTTAATCTCTACCTCTAACCTGGTCACTATCATCATTTGGTGAAAACTGCAAGTACTTTGGAGTCAAATGTCCCTAGATTCACATCTTGACTCAGACACTTTCTATAAATCATCTTGGACAAGTCATTTCACCTCAGCCCTCAGTTCTCTTATCTGTGTAGCAGCTGTTCTGCTATATAATACCCTGACTGTTAGTTCTTATGCATACCCTCCAGCTTCTTATTACAAATGCCCCTAATGCTCAGCCTCTCTCACAAGGCTTTATTGGACGAGAAGAGCATGCTTGAACTATGTGTGGTATAAGCCAGAAGGGCGGGGTTGTTGATGTCCCTAGAAACAGCCCTGAAGAAACAAAATGCAAGTTGCAGACTAGTACCTAAATTCTTTATTCTTTGGGTGGAGTAACCATGAACCGTGCTCATAGTGAGACTGAGTTTCCCTTCCCTATAATGGTGACCTTCTTTTTTAAAATAGTTTTTAGTGGCATCCTTCCCTTCCCTATTTGACTTTTCCACTTCATTATTTATTGGGTGAGATCACCTCCCAAATAAAGTATTTACACTTGAATCCTTATTTCAAGCTCAAATTCTGGAGGAATACAAACTAAGAATTAAAATAATAATGATTACAATATAATTAATTGAGCATTTAAAAGTACATGAGAAACTGTAATGAGGCGTTTATATGCATTCTCATGAGTCAGTTGAGAAGATACTATTATCATCCTAATTTAACAGATGATATAACTGAATCACAGAAAGGAAGGAACTTGTCAAATCACACAAACCTGTACTAAGATGAACCAGAATTCTAATTGCAGAGCCTTGCATTCTTCAGTCATTGCATTATATTTTCAGCTGTCATAGTGGAAAAAACCAGGAATCTGGGATGGAGGAATTGGCAAAAACAAGGCCTTGTAAACCTTTTAATGATGGATTGATTGATGGATTGATTGATTGATTGATTTTGCTGGAAAAGGACCTTTTGTAGGGGGTGGTAATGGAGCTCAGATTAGGATAATATTTCCATTGTTGGAAGATCACATGAGGGAGGTGAGAAGAAACCCATTATAGGCTGTTGCAATAATTTCAGAAATTAGTAACTTTACTAGGGAAATGGCAGTGGGAATGGAGAGAAGATGAGTTTCAGAGACATAGAGAAAATAATAATGGTTGTACCTCATGATGCGTGACAAGTAGTGATAAGGAGAGAGAAGCCTCACGACCTTCTAAGTTTATGACTTAAATGACCAGGCAGTAAAAGTTATATTTACCAATATGTAGAGGACAGGAAATAAACAACTTTAGGAGGGGATATGGAGTAAAATGCATTAAAGCGTGGTAAATGCAGGGACATTACAGATACATTTGGCATCTAACTTAGTCCTGGGCCATGATTGGTGAAGGAAGAGATATCTAAGCTCAGAAATGAGTAATGGAGAGATGCTGTCTAGATCTGACCATATCCTACATGTATCTGAAATAGATTTTCAGCCAAGTGGTTCTCTCATTGTTTTTAACATGTTACAATCTGATGTAATTTATTTAAAGTTTAAGGGTACTCCGCTACCTCAAAAATCTCTAAATAGCTACAGATATATAGAGCTTAATAAAATGGAGCCATTGATCCCTCCTCCACCCTGCTTCTTCCTTTTCCACTAACATTATAAATACTAGTTCACATTTCACATGAAAGTTAAAATACCAGTAATATACATATAGGGCAGAAGCTTCTTAAAAATCTTTAAACCTACTTCAAGCAGAAATTATAGGAAGGAGTATCTGTCAGTCTAATCCTTCTGTCATAAAATACCAGAACATTTATAGTTTATTCCTGGAAATATGATTGTAAGAAAATAGGAAGTTTTCTCATCAAAGAGGTATATACCCAGATATTACTCTCAGGACCTGGGTTTTTCTTCTCTGAGGGAAGTCCCATATATCAGTGCAGAGACCTGGAGACCATTTCTCAATGCGGATGGTAAGACAGTAGACCAGGGTATCTGTGTCACCTACCATAGGATAAATTTCATCCATGGCCAGCCCGAGAAACAACCATTTTTCAAAATTCACATCTCAAAATCAATTATCATTCAATTCTTAAGCAATTTGTTTATTATACTAGTGTGATAGACAGAATAATGGTCCCCCAAAGATATCCTAAGACTTGGTACTGTGAATTTGGTACCTTTAGTTGCAAATAAAAAGACTTTGAAGATGTGATTAAGGGCCTTTGTAATTATCCTGGGCCTCGTCTCTAACCATAATCATGCCTATAAAATGGAGGCAGGCAGAAGAGAATCAGAAAAAAAGTGTAAAGGAGGAAACAGAGGTCAAAGAGAAGATGCTACACTGCTGGTTTTGAAGATGGAGGAAGGGGCCACAAGTCAACAAATGTGGAGGCTTCCAATAGGTGGAAAACACAAGGAAATGAATTTTTCCTTAGAGTTTCTAGAAGGAGGGCAGGCCCATCAGCACTTTAATTTTAGCCCAGGGAAACTGATTTCAGACTTCTGACTTGCAAACCTATAGAATAATAAATCTGTGTTATTTCATACTAAGCTTTTGGTATTTATTACAGCAACAACAGTAAACTAGTACAACTGGTAAACTGCATTATCATTTATGACAGACATAAGTGTAGTTCAGTTATTATGAAAAAAGTCATTCTCTCTGCATTGGTATATCCTGTCTTTGGGATATAATCAATCGTATATTAATGGCAACCTTCAATCTACAGGGTTTTTTTTAATGTTTTCAGTTTATTTTCTGGATGAAATAACTAAATCATGCCATAATAAAATGTTATAAAGCACCCAGTAAAGGTACAGAAGAGTGTCTTCCAGTCTTGGAGCTGTGATAATCCATCTGGTAGCCACTCATATTAAAATTAATAAAATTAAAACTTCAATTCCCCAGTTGCACTAGCCACATTTCATGGGCTCATGATATGATATGAGTGGACAATGGCTACCATATTGGAAAGCACATATTAAAAAATATTTTCATCCATGTGTTGCCTTTGAACATTTTGTTAAAATTTGACATTAAAATTTCTCACAAGTCTGCTCTTCCAGAGTTGATTTTGAAATTTAAAAGTGGTAACAAATCTACATTGTTTATATATATATTTTTTTTCATTTGGAAAAGCCTAAAGAAAAACAAAAGCATAAAGTGTAATGACTTTTGCCTCAGCAAAAATAGATGTCTAGAAAATGGGGAGATAACAAGAATGCACACTGACACTTAGGGAGTGGCAAAGGACTTTGAAAAATTCAAAACAGAAACAAAAAGAAGAATCCAGCAAGAAAGAATCAAAACCCCAGACTGGAAGCATTCCTTGTAAAGTAAAAACTAAGACTAAACTCCCATGAGTGTGTGCACACACGCTCACACACAAACGTACACAGATGTCTCTCCTTCATTAGGGAAGAAGGCAGAGAATCATTAGCATGTAAACAGTCATACATTCTACACCAAAGAGCAATCATTAGTTCAGCTTACTCTGGTTTATAGAAAAATCTACCTGTAATTAAATAATTAAGTGAAACTAGGATTTCTCAAGGTATAAAAAAATGAATACTGACACTTGGAACTATGCTCTCAGACCATAAACGTGATACAATGCTAGTGTTGTTGCACACAGGATTGATGTTTAAATTATACAGAGGAGACTCTCATTGTAATGAAGGATAAGTGGGCAGTACTAATACTCCACTTATAGCCAAGGCTTTTAATAACACTGATATCAAAGAAGAGTATGCACTTCAATAATAGGGAAACCTTATTATCAAAAGTTTGAGGAGATAAAAGAGGCATACAAAAATTGTTTAGGATGTCAGAAACCTGGATAATGATAGCAAGGTGAAACAGAACTTTCTAAATTGATGACTACAATGTCTTAAGAAGGAAATGGATTTTCAGGCTTGAGAGAGAGGATGCATAAAGTTGTGGTGAGGCAGGGAAGGGAGAGAAATTCTGTAAGGAAAAAGGTGCAGACTTGGAATAGTTGAGAGAAATGCTAAAAAGAATACCAAAAGAAAGAGTACAGAAGGAGCCCATCACATTTACCACACAGTTAAGCTCCCAAAGTTTTCCGGAGAAGCTACATACCAAACTGTTTCCTTTGATGACCCAAGGGCAGAATGAATACCCTGCCTAGTGCTGGCTGCCAGGAAACCAGCAAATGACTCAAGAATAGGAACCTAAGTTTTACTGTTGCAAAAGTTAACAGTTTACTCTTCTTTCCTCTTTTTTCTATTTAAATCCTGTTCTTGCCTTTCATAAATGAGATCCAAGGTGCAGTGGTCTCCCTTGTATACAAGTAAAGTATCAAGCTAATAATTATGTGTATGTTTGAGTTGTTCTTGGACAGGAAGACTGAGGTGACATGGGGAGTTTGTAGGGAAGTTTTGGCTGAGCAGGCCTGGGTTAAAAGCAGGGCACATTCCAGATCCCTAAAGGAAATGGTTATAATCTTCTTTAGTCACAGAGCCTCCTAAAGTAGGCTTTTAGTCTCTTATTAAACTCAAAATGAGCAGAGAATTTATGTGGAAGTGGGAACTGTACAACTTCATTATCCTGAAAGGATAAAGTCAGGATTTACCTGCACATGAAAACAATTCCCCAGTGCTTTTTAAAAAATAAACTATTTTTAAGAACACTTTTAGATTTAACAAAAATTGCAGAGTTCCCATATAACATAGATCCAGTCTCCCTATTACATTATATCTTAGATGACATCTGTATGGTATATTGCAACTAATTAACCAATGTTGATATATATTATTAAGAACGTCTACAGTCTTTCAGATTTCCTTAGTTTTCATCTAACATTGTTTTTTGGTCTGTTCCTGCTTTGTTGCTGTTGTTCCAGGGTACCACATTACATTTCATCATCATGTCTTTTTATGCTCTTCTTGGCTGTGACAGGTGAGTAGACAGCCCTCATTTTTTATTACCGTAGCAGTTTGAAGATTATTGATCAGGTGTTTCGTAGAATTTCACTCAGGATTTGTGTGATGTGTTTTTCATGATTAGAATGGAGTAATCTGTTTTGAGGAGGAAGTCTGCAAATACGCCGTTTTCTTCATATCAAGATGACTTATCACTGTTGATGTTAATCTTGATGGCGTGATTGAGATAGTGTTTGTTAGGTTTTCTCCACTGGATAATTATTCTTTTCCTCCCCTTTCCATATACACTTAATTTTTGGAAAGAAGCCATTAAGACCAGCCGACACTTAAGGAATGGGGAATTATGTTTTTATCTCCTTGCAAGCAAAGTATCTACATAAATTATTTAAGTTCTTCATGGGCACTTTGTCTCCTTCCCCCATTATTAATTTAGTCATGTACTTATAACTGTATGGACTCATGGATGTTTCTTATATATTTTGAATTATAATGTGATAATCTATTTTGTTACGTTTTTGGATTTTTGGCCATTGTATGGTCTTCCAGTTGGGTCCTATATCCCTTTGACGTAGCCTCATTAGCATAAGGGTTTTTTTTAAGCACTTTTTAAATATTATAGCACTACAAAATGTCCCAGTCTCATTTTGCATATTTCCTGCCTTAGTCCTAAAACCAGCCATTTCCCCAAGGAGCCCCATTTCCTTTCTTGGAAGAAGATAGTAGAAACCAAGATCCCAACAGTAGGTATACTTATTGCTACTGGGATGCCATTGTTTAAGCTCTCTCAGCTGACAAAGCAGGGGAAGGTACATATGTATATTAACCCATATATATACACATATCTAAACTAATATTCATGAGCTCACACTGATGTCTCCAGTTCTCATTACTACGTGAACCATTCTAGACTCTTCCCTTGCATATCTGTAGTTTCCTACCGCACTCTGCTTTATCTATCATTTGATGAAACCTGGCTCTCACTATCTGTGACTTATTTACTTAATTGTTCAGTTACGGTGTATGTATCGGTGTATCAGAATGGTTAACCCTAACCCCCATGGGCAACAATGTTATCTACTAGACTAGTGTATTTAGATACTGTTTCTTTTGCCTTTCAGAGTAGACTCATTTCCAGAGTTATTTAGGTTACAATCTTTTGCCCTATCCTCTTAATTGTATTCATTTCATACATTTGTAATACCATTAGATTCACATTCTGGATTCCATCTGAAGCAAGCATTGTATATCTGGAATAAATTGCACTTGCTTATGGTTTATAGTTCTTTCTGAATATTTTTGGGTTAGATTTTCTACTATTTTGTTGAATATATTTGCATCTATATTCATGAGAAATATTGACCTATAGTTTCCTTTATTTTTAACATAATTTACCTAGTTTTGGTAATGTGGGTCTCATGTAATGAGTTAGGAAGCATTCCTTCTGCTTCAGTTTTGTGAAAGAGATTATGAGGAATTGATATTATTCTTTAAAAGTTTTGTAGAATTTATCAGTAAAATCATCTGGGTCTGGTGTTTTCTTTTTTTGGAAGGTTATTAACTTTTTAATTCAGTTTCAATAGATATAATCCTTATCAGATTATCTATTTCTCCTAGTGTGAGTTTTGGTAATTTGTGTCTTTCAAGGAATTGGTCCATTTCAGCTATTTGATCAAATTCATAGGCATGGAGTTATTTGTAGTATTCTTTATTATTCTTTTAATCACCATGGGATCAGTAATTATGACCTTTCTTTCATTTCTGAAGTTGTTAAATTGTTACTGTACACTAACTTAACAAGATTCGTACATTCCACTGTTCATAGCAGCATTATTTACAACAGCCAAGATAGGGAAGCTTAAGTACACCTTAACAGATGAATGGTTAAGGAAGATGTGGTATATACATGTGTAATGGAATGTTACTCAGCTATAAAAAGAATGAAATTTTGCCATTTGCCACAACATGGACAAACCTGGGGCTATTAGGCTTAAGGAAATAACTTAGAGAAAGACAAATACTATATATTATTACTTTTATCTGGAATCTAAAAAGTAAAGTGAATGAATATAACAAAAGGAAAACAGACTTACAGATAAAGGGAACAAACTAATAGATATCAATGAGGAGAAGGAAGGTGGGAGGGAAAGATAGGGTTAGGGGATTAAGAGGTACAAACTACTATGTATGAAATAAATGAGCTACAAGGATATATTGTACAGCACAGGGAATATAGCCAGTATTTTCTGATAATTTTAAATGGGGAATAATCTATAAATACATTGCATCACTATGTTGTATACTTGAAACTAATATTATAAATCAACTCCAATTAAAATAAACTAGTGTATACATAAGATATTATATGATATGTCAAAAACGATAGGTGCTATGGGTAAAATAGGAGGGTGGTACTTCTCAAACTGAAAGTACACATTAATGAACCTGGGGATCTTTTAAAAATGGATTCTGATTTTAGTAGTTGTATGTGGTGTCCTCAGATTGTGCATTTTTAAGATGCTCTAAAGTGACACCACCTGGCATTATTCTCCATCAGAGGGGAACCAGGAGTATTAAGAACAAGCTAAGATGAACAGATCATACAGTAAAATAGCACTGTACAAGAAACAGAAATAATAAAAATAAGGAAAGCTGGTGAGGAAACCACAAAGGGAAGAGTAAAATTAAAACTCACATAAGAAGATGCAAATTAGGACTGGCAATACAAAAAAAAAGAGAAAAAATGATGTCAAGGATAAGGAATAAATGGTGTCTCAAAAAAAAAGTCAGAAAAAGGGAAGATGCCAAAAAAAAGAGAAATGATGTTAAAATTGGAGTGTAAAACACTAATGCTTAAGTAATTGTAATATCTGAAAAAGAAATGCAGACAGATGGAACAAGACAATAACTTTGAAATCCTAGATTTTTTCCCATTGTTGTTGGGCTGAGGGGACAGTGCTGTCATCACCAGTGCAAATGCAGTCAGTTAAAATAATAATATAAAAAAAGCAGAAGTCTATGTTGGGCAGAGAATCATGTACCAAGTATAAATCCTAAAGGTTTAGATTATCATGCATAGGTTCCCAATTCCAGGAGAAACCTCTAAACACTTCTGTCCATTGCATCTTAGTATCAGAGTTGCCAAGCAAAACAACAAAATCAAGCACTGGATGGAACCACACTTTTACTTACTTAGAGAAGAGAGAGCAAGATCAACTTCAATGATGGGCATCAGTATCCCAAGACCAGCAAGTCTCTCCTGGTGACCAGATGCAGGGTGCTTCACCTATGAGCACCTCTTTGGTGCCGCCATGGAAGGAACCCTGTTCCCTCCTCTCAGAGGACAGATATAACAGTGGGGCTGGCCAGGTGCCATGTGACACATACACTTTCAGCAGAAACAAAAGAGCACTCATTGAGTCCGAAACAAGACAAGATATTCCCACATAGAGTAATAGAGTTCACGCTGCCTGCGTTTTATCTCTTGGTAAGGAAGTATTCCAGGCCCAAGACCCATTTCCATGCAGCTGATTGGAGGTGGAGAGATTGCATGCAGGAGGCTGCCTTTCCCAACAGTCTAAATATTAGAAAAGAGAAGACAAGAGGCATTGTATGTTTTCATAATGTACTTAGAATATTTATGAGGAAAAAAATGTAAAATGCTTGAAAAATTAGGAAATGAAATATGGCCATCAGTCATTAAATTAATACAAAATCAATAATTTTGATGCATACAACAAAAAGATCATTCAAAAGTATAACTGAAAAGATTAATTTTAAATAATAATCAATTGGTTGTGATGCTTACAATCCATTGGTGCTAATGGTTCAGTATACTTAATACCACTGAACCATTAAAAATGGGTAAGATAGTAAGTTTTATTTTTTATGTATTTTTTCACATTAAAAATAAAGATAAATGCCAAAGTGCAATATATATCAAGAAGTATATTTATCACTGGGAGATCCCATTGTGGCTTAGTGGTAACAACCCCAGCTAATATCCGTGAGGATGCAGGTTCGATCCTTGGCCCTGCTCTGTGGGTTAAGGGTCTGGCGGTGCTGTGAGCTGCGGTGTAGGTCACAGACACAGCTTGAATCTGGCATTGCTGTGGTTGTGGCATAGGCTGGCAGCTGTAGCTCCAGTTCAACCCCTCCCTGGGAACTTCCATATGCCATGGGTGCAGCCCTTAAAAAAATAATAACAGCAAAATATAAATATAAATATAAATATAAATATGTATTTCTCAAGAAAAATACAAGACCTATAGAAAAAAACCTGAAACTCTACTGAAAGACCTAAAAAAACAATTTAGGTAAGCTGAAAAAAATACTGAGTTTCTGTATGTAAAAATTTTAAAAGCAAATGTATGTATTTTTAAATATAAATACATTAAATTTAAAATAATCATATGTTTATTATTTTAACTTAAAATAATACATAGTTTTTTTGGTAAAGATCTCATTCAAGAATGTTCTGTATAAATATGAAAAATAAGAATAAGGCAAAAAATGATTTTGTAAGTTTAGAGGCAGACAGATCAATGAAATAAGAAATTAAGTCCAGAATGACATATACGTAGGACTTTCTTTTCTGTTCATTCTTCAGGCTTCTCTTGATATAGAGGGATTCATCCCATGTATGTGTATTTTAACAATTCATGTTTTGGTTTTGTTCCTTCCATCTCACTTTATGTTTACAAATAATTTTATTTTTTTCTTTATCCTTTTCCTAATTTGTGCTAGATTGGCTACACTACTTGAAATTACATTTCTTTCCTTTGTTAATTGTAGGTTATACTGGCTCTTATCATTGTTCTACTAGTATTAGTTTTCTGCCTCTTGCACTCAAATACTAATTTATCTTAAAATAAACCAAAAGAAAATGCTGACCATGTTTCTTGACTTTACCTGACTTATCCTACTCCAGTAAGATGAAACATTTTGAACATTTTTTCTTTGCTCACTGTTCCATACTCCCACAACCTGCTCCAGTGCCTTTCCTTGACTCCCTTCTTGTTTCATTCACTCCAAGGTTTTAGTGAGATAATTATGTATCAAAAGTATTAAACTATGATTAGTTTCTTCCTTGCAGCATTTCTCTCTTCCAAGAATCATTACTTCTAAGTCTCATTACTTAGTATTCATATTTCAAATCTTCATTCCCAATATCACAATTAGATATAGATATGACTAGGTCATGCATTTTTAGTCTTTATTATTTCATTGCCTCTATCTCACTTCCTGTTTTGAAGGCTGTTTTCTCATTTACTTATTTGGTTAGAATAATCTCTCTAGTACTTTCCTAAGTTTCCTGAGATAAGGGTAATATGTTCCATGATTTTTTGTATAACTGCATGTATCTATTGCTCACTGTGAGAAGTGAGTTACATAGGCTTAGTGTAATTTTTTTTCAGTTGCAATCCTTTTCTTCCCCGCAACATTCTGCATGGGGATTTGTCTGTCTTGTTGCCAGGTTGCATATGAGAAGTCTTATTGATAATGTGATCTCTTTTTCCTTTTAAGTAAACTTTCCCTCTAGAAATTTGTAAGTTTTAATTTCTTCACATTGAACGTAGGAATTTTACCTAAATTCATGTCTTTTCCCATCAGTTTTCTGTAAAAGTTAATGAGACCTTTGAGTCTGCAGACATCTTTTTTCATATCAAGGACATTTTCCTTAACACTGTTCCTCTATTCCTTTTAATTCTTCCAGAAATCGTATGGATTCATATTTTGTAGTGTATTTTGACCCTCTCATCTTTCAGGTTAGTAGTGACTTCTCAAGAGTGGCCATCCTGCTGTGGTTGTGTGGTAGGCCAGCAGCTACAACTCCAATTCGAACGTTAGCCTGGGAGCCTTCATATGCTTTCAGTGTGGCCCTAAAAAGACAAAAGACAAGAAAAGAATGGCCATCTTATTCTTGAATTGATCTACTGAATTTTAAGATTAAGAAGCACATTGTTACTCTTTTTTGGTTTAGAAATGCTTTTCTTTAGAATGCTGTGATTACATTTCCTTAACAAGATTATTAGTTTTATGTATCTCTCTAGTCAGCAGCTTTACTTCAATAGAAGCCACCTTATAGGCTTGTTCTTCCTGTTTAGTTGCTGGGTTCACTTAAGCCTATTGCTATTTACTTTGGCTACATAATATTCTGTTTGTCCTTTGTTGTCACATCAAGCTGTTAAGCAAATGTGGTTGCCAGACTGAAGGCAAATTTCAGAACTAATTCTGATGATAATAAAAAAAACATCATTTCAAATCACACAATTTATCACTAGCAAAAAGTAGATAGGACAAGAAATAGAAGTGGGAGCATTGCAATTTTTGTTTTATAAAGGCCTAATCCCAAAGAAACCATGTTGTCTTTGACTTGGCTAATTAGAGAAATATATTCAAGTGTATTATTAGTAAATCATAAATGTAACAACCAGTATGAACAAATGTAAAACTTTCAGGTCACTGTGCAAAATAAGAATAAACAATGCCAATCTAAGTTCTGGTAGACCTAAGACAGAAAATTGAAATATTACATGATACGTGAAAAAAAGAAGTATATCAATATCATTTACAGATGAGTTTTGCACCTAGAAATACAAGCTAATTGAGAAAAAAAATGCTTACAATGGGTTTGAATAAATGTTTCTACTTTAAATTCAGTAATCTGCAAGTTGTAAAAAGGAAAAAAGATTCCTTTCTAAGTAGCAAATGCAAAACCAGAAAATAGAACGACAACAGCCTCAACAACAAAAATAAATTCTGTGCCAAAGAATTATTTTAATGGCAAAAAAAAAATTGAAGTCTAAAAGAAGAAACCTTGTGTAACAGGAATGAAATTTTGCTAATAGACCACCCCCCAAAAAAAGAAAAAAATAAAGACTTGTTACTTTACCCAGAGGAAAGATAGAATATTGCAGCTGATTCTTTATAAAGTAACAATTTACTGATTTAGTTTAATCCTCATCTAAATTCATTTAAAGACGCTCATGCATGAATGCAGATGCAAAAATCCCAAAGTTTTAGGAAACCATACTGTATAGAGATTAAATTAATTGTGATACAATATAATCAAAATAGGAATATATGTAAAGACCATTCTCCACAATAGAGGGTGAAAGGAGAAAAGTAGTAGTTTTACTTTGTAATGCAGAAAAATGTAATAAAATTCAGCACCTTTTGTGGATAAGTACTCAGTAAACTAGGAGTATAAATGAACTGTCTGAACCTGACAAACAGAATCAACCAAAAATTTTGAGTCAAAATCTATTGTAATGAAAACAATTAGAGGTATTTTTCTTACATTCATGAAAACCAGCTAGCACTGTTGGTCAGTTAGAATTTCTACAAGTAGTATGAATAATAAAAATTTAACAAGTTGGGTTGCTATAAAATCAGTATAATCCAGAAACAGACAAAAGCACAATTGCATAGAACACACTCTGTAATTACAATAATGATGAGATTCATAGGGAAAAAATCTAATTAAATATGTTTTTAGAGGTAAATGTGAAAAAAACAAATCTTGAAAATCTTTAGAAGTACAGAGTTATATATTTCTGACCTTGGTATAGGAAATAATTTGCTAAGATAAATGCAAATAAATTACTCAGTTTAACCAAATAAAAATTAAGAATTTCTATCAATGAAATGAGGAAGGTAAAAAGAAAATACAAGCAACAGACAGAAAGAAAACATAACATGTAACTTACTAATCATTAGTACTTAGAATGTGTGAAGAAATCCTACTAATCCTTGAGAAAACAATAAACATCTTCTCTCCTCTCAATAAAAATAAACAAAACGTAGGAACAAGCATTTCACATTTATCGCCAATACATACTGTGTAATCAGCAAAATTAAAATTATTTTGTCTTTTTTTTTTTTTTTCTGTGTCTTAACCTGGGTTCTCCAGTATAAAAGATCTCTACTATTTTATAAGACAACACAATTCCAGGAAGCAGGAGTGAAGGATAAGGATAATGAAACAGGGAGGCAGGAGAGCCAAGTTGAGGGTGTATTACTGACCTGGTTGTAGCTAAGTGTGATCGATTATCCTATAGAAATGTCTTCTGAAAAGGTGTTTAATTACATCTCACATCAATCTAACTTAGAGGGGAGGGACGAGGATTAAAAAATGTACCCTCCATTTCCATATTCCCTAGTCAGAGTTCATCCCCTTGGGCATGTGCATGGCCATAGAGCAGAGTGCCATAGCATCCCACATCTTGGCATCAAGCTGGAATACACAGGCTTAGCCTTCTCCATCATGCCCTTGCCAGTATTTTATGCCTGCTTGAAAATCCTAGAAGGCTACACCGGTTTCACTGCAAATGGAACAAGAGATGGTGAAGTTGAGAGAATCTGAAATGATTCCTAAAATCTCTGATAAAGATACTAGATACCATTTTATACCTGCTGTATTTGTGGAAATTAAGAAGTCTAGCTACATCAATTGTTGAAAGGGATGTAAAGCAAGGGTGTTATATCGTGCTGCTAGGTATCACATTCTGTGTATTTGTAAGGATAAATACTAAGCAAAAAAGAAAAAAATAATTTTCCCTGGTACTAAAAGGGAAAGAAACCTGCCACCTTCTAGAGCATTTTTTTGTTTGTTTAGAAAACTTGGCTTTCTATGTTTCTTTGACACATATGTAAATCTTTTTAAAACCTAATAAGCCTCTTCACAGCTTTACAACCCAGACAAATCTTTCTCTAAGACTTGGGAGCCATGTGTTTGAAATGTAATCATCGAAGAAGAGAGAATACCTCTCTCCCGTTCTCTGTTGGAAACTAGGAGGCTTACTTTAGCAGGAGCCTCAACCCAAAGTTACCTCCTGTAATAAAGATATGAGAAATTTATTTTTTCTTTGGATAAAACCGATTAGCTAACACAGATGGTCACTTCACCTACCAAGTGAATTTAGGATGAACCATATGTGACAAATGTTGCTGTCAAGTCCTCTTACCTGCAGACTGGTTGTTTTTTTCTCTTGAGAACACAGATATGATAGGCTATAGGATTGGCTATAGAAAAGGGTGAGATTTCTTGCTGTTTTTGCAACCTCTTTAGTGGATTGCCTGTGATACACATCACATTTTGCTTTTATGTTTATTCAATAATAAAACTC
This sequence comes from Catagonus wagneri, assembly GCA_004024745.2. Lineage (NCBI taxonomy): Eukaryota > Metazoa > Chordata > Mammalia > Artiodactyla > Tayassuidae > Catagonus > Catagonus wagneri. Next base: position 22,068,128 of record PVHT020000193.1, read on the forward strand.
TTTCTTTTCTTCAGCCTTTGTTGAAGAACTTTGCTGGGCTGGCAGATTTTTTTTTTTTTAATTATACTTCATCATCATGTTTTCATTTTGGGTTTGGGTTTTAAGTCCATAAGTATTTATTATACTATTATGATTTATAACTTACAAATACACACTCACAGATATAGTCTTTTGAATGTGTCAAATATTTTAAAACATAGTACATTAAAATGTTCCCTTGTGGTGCAGTGGGTTAAGGACCCAGCACTGACACAGTTGTGGTGCAGGCCACAACTGCAACATGGTTTGATTTCTGGCCCAGGAACTTCCACCTGCCTCAGGTGCAGTGAAAAATAAATAAATATTTAAAATATAGTGCATTAAATATTTTTACTCTTTCAAAAATATCTCAAAAGTGAAAAATATCCAGCTGGTAAATGTTTATAACAAATGTAGAAAATTAAGTTTTGATAGCATTAATATATAAAGTTTGTACAGGTTAATTTTTTTTTTGTCTTTTTTTGTTTTTGTTTTTCCTTTTCTAGGGCCGCACTCAGAGCGGCATATGGAGGTTCCCAGGCCAGGGGATGAATCGGAGCTGTAGCCGCCGGCCTACGCCACAGCCACACCAACGCGATTGTACAAGTTAATGTTTAACGTGTGCTGTTAGGATATCTTAGATTGGGACATGACCTGGGAAGGAGGCAGCTCCCTTTGGCCTCTGACAGTTCCCAGGGATGGAGGAACTCAGTTCCCAGGACTGTTAAGAGTCAACACTCCCAGCCACTGGGTGGATGAATATTTCAGCTCAAGAGGAATGGGAAAGGATGCAACTACATTTTTTCCTGACAACATAGCAAGCTATGTCTATGTCTCTCAAGTTCAACTCACAATATGCCACAAAAAAGAGGGTTATGGATCAGAGACATTAAAAAATAAAGGATGTGAATAATTGTGTTAACCTGAAATTAAAGGTAAAGGAAAAAGGAAAAGTAATACAAATAGAAAGAATTAAATAAAATGACAATAAATCCAAATATGATAGTATTTTAATAAAATGACAATAAATACAAATATAGTATTTAAATATAGTATTTAAATGTTTTCTTAGCATTTCTAGACACAGAACACCGAGCTTAGAATATTGTTTTAAAGTTTCAAAAATGTTTACCACTATATATCCAGAAATTTTGAAAATAAAACACATGGACAAAGAACTCTATGTGGATATAAGACATAAATGTGAAAGGTAAACTTCTCAAACTAAAAGAAAAACTGTGAGAGAATATCTTTTTGTTTCAGGGAATTCTGAGGACTAATTTTTTTTTAATGTCCACGCCTGCACATATGGAAGTTCCCAGTCCAGGGACTGAATCTGAGCCACAGCTGCAACCTGTGTCACAGCTGCAGTAATGCCAGATCCTTTAACCCACTGTCCCATGCTGGGGATCAAACCTGTCTCTGCTGTCAGAGTCTTAGCCCACTGTACCACAGCAGAAACTCCTGAAGAGAATTTCATAATAAAATAAATTAAATAAAATAAAAATGAAGCATGCATGAGTTAATTATCTAAAACTAAAGATTTATTTTCTAAGAACATCATATATATTAGTATGAAGCTATTTACAGTGCTTTAGACATCATAAATAGTCAGTGAACTCCTGGATATCAATAGGAAAATGGAGAAAGGATAGATAGTTGGTATGTGAAAAGATGCTCATTATCACTATAATCAATAAAAATGCAAATTTAAAAAGGAGATACTACTTTAACAACCATCAGATGAATAAAATTAGAGTTGATAATATAAAAGTTTTCTAAGAATGAAGAGAAACAGGCATATACCTGTCAGGAATCTAAACTGGTAAAGGCTTTCTGGAGAGTAATCTGACAGTACTTAATGAAATTAAGTCTTAATTTTTGTTTTCTGTTGGGAGGCGCAGAATTTCCCTTCTGAAATAGGCAAATTGTTTTTGTCTGCTATATTGTCCAATCTTCTTTTTAAAAAAAAATGTACTGGAGTATAGCTGTCTTACAATGTTAGTTTCAGGTGTAGAGCAAAAAAAATCAATTATGTATATTATATTGTATAGTATTACATATTATTCATATGCATATTTCCATTCCTTTTCAGATCCCAACTTCCTAATTTATCCCTCCACCAGCCTTTCCCCCTTGGTTACCATAAGTTTGGTTTCAAAATCTTTGATTCTGTTTCTGTTTTGTGAATAAGTTCTTTTGTACCATTTTTTATTAGATACCACATATTAGTGATCTCATATGATAATTGTCTGTGTATGTCTGATTTAGTATGATAATCTCTAGGTTGATCCGTGTTGCTGCAAATGGCACTATTTCATTCTTTTTTAAGGGTGAATATTTTTGGATTGTATATTTGTATGATATCTTCCTTATTCATTCCTCTGTCAGTGGACATTTAGGTTGCTTCCATGTCTTGGCTATTGTAAATAGTGCTGAAATGAACATTGGGGTGCCTATATCTTTTCAAATTATGGTTTTTCTCTGGATATATTCCAAGGAGTGGGATTGCTGGATCATATGATAGTTCTGTTTTTAGTCTTTCAAGGGATCTCTATACTGTTTTCCATAATGGTTTCACAAGCTTACATTCCCACCAACAGTGTAGGAGGGTTCCCTTTTCTCTGCACTCTTTACAGCAGTTATCTGTTTGTAGACTTTTTGGTGATGGCCATTCTGACTGGTGTTAGGTGATACCTCATTGTAGTTTTGATTTGCACTTCTCTAATAATTAGTGCTGTTGAGCATCTTTTCATGTGCTTTTTGGCCTTATGTCTGTACTCTCTGGAGTAATGGCTATTTAGATCTTCTGAGCATTTTTTAATTGGGTTGTTTGTATTTTTGATATAAAGCTATATGAGATGTTTGTATATTTTGGAGATTAATCCTTTGTCGGTTTCTTTGTTTGCAAAGATTTCTTCCATTGTGTGGGTTGTCTTTACATTTTGTTTATGGTTTCCTTTGCTGAGCAAAAGCTTCTAAGTTTAATTAGGTCACACCTGTTTATTTTTATTTTTATTATCATTATTCTCAGAGGTGGATCCAAAAAGTTATTGGTGTGATTTATGTCAAAGAGCATTCTGCCTATGTTTTCCTCTAAAAGTTTTAGAGTATCCAGTCTACATTTAGGCCTTTAATCCATTTGAGTTTATTTTTGTATATGGTGTAGAGAAAGTGTTCTAATCTCATTCTTTTACATTTAGTTATCCAGTTTTCCCAGCACCCCTTTTAAAAAGACTGTCTTTTCTCCATTGTATATTCCTTTCTCCTTAGTCATAAATTAATTGACCAGAAGTGCATGGCTTCATTTCTGGGCTTTCTATCCTCTTCCATTGATCTGTATTTCTGTTTTTGTGCCAGCACCATACTGTTTTGATGATTATAGTTTTGCAGTATAGTTTGAAGTCAGGGAGCCTGATTGTTCCAGCTCGGTTTTTCTTTCTTGGGATTGCTTTAGCTATTTGGGGTCTTTTGTGTTTCCATACAAATTTTAAAATTATTTGTTCTAGTTCTGTGAAAAATGCCATTAGTAATTTGATACTAATTGCATTGAATACACCTTTGGTAGTGTAGTCATTTTGACAGTATTGATCATTCCAGTCAATATAGTATATCTTAATATCTGTGTCATATTTGATTTCCTTCATCGGTGTCTTACTGTTTTCACAGTACATGTCTTTTGCTTCTTTAAGTAGGTATTTCATTCTCTTTGAGCAATGATAAATGGGATTGTTTCTTTAATTTATCTTTTTTATCTTTTGTTGTTAGTGTATGGAATGCAAGCGATTTCTGTGTATTAACTTTTTATCCTTCAGCTTTACCAAATTCATTGATGAGCTCTAATTGTTTCCTGGAGCATCTTTAGATTTTTTATGTATATTACCATGTCATCTGCAAACAGGAACAGTTTTACTTCTTTCCCAATTTGTTTTCCTCTTATTTCTTTTTCCTCTCTGATTGCTGTAGCTAGAATTTCCAAAACTATGTTGAATAACTGGTGAGAGTAGACATCTTTTTCTTGTTCCTAATCTTAGTGAAAATGCTTTCAGCTTTTCACCATTGAGAATGATGTTAGCTGTGGGTTGTCATATATGGCCTTTGTTATGTTGAGATAGGTTCCTTCTATGTCCACTTTCTGGAGAGTTTTTAATCATAATTTTTGAATTGTTGAATTTTGTCAAAAGATTTTTCTCCATGTACTGAGATGATCGTATGATTTTTATTATTCAATTTGTTAATGTGGCTTATCACACAGATTGATTTGCAGATATTGAAGAATCCTTACATCCCTGGGATAAAGCCCACTTGATCGTGGTGTATGATCCTTTTAATATATTATTGGGATCAGTTTGCTTATATTTTGTTGAGGATTTTTGTGTCTTGTTCATCAGTGATATTGGCCTATAATTTTCTTTTTCATGGTATCTTTGTCTCATTTTTGTATCAGGGTGATGGTGGCTTCATAGACGTATACCTTCCTCTGCAATTTTTTGGAAGAGTTTCAGAAGGATAGGTGTTAACTCTTCTCTAAATATTTGATAGAATTCACCTGTGAAGCCATCTGGTCCTGGACTTTTATTTGTTGGAAGTTTTCAAATCAAAGTTTCAATTTCAGGACTTGTGATTGGTCTGTCATATTTTCTATTTCTTCCTTGTTAGTGTTGGAACATTTGTACCTTTCTAAGAATTTGTCCATTTTTTGGTAGGCTTTCCATTTTACTGGTATATAGTTGTTTGTAGTAGTCTCTATGATCCTTTGTATTTCTGTGGTGTCAGTTGAGACTTCTATTTCAGTTCTAATATTATTGATTTGAGCCCTTTCCCTTTTTTTCTTGATGAGTCTGGCTAAAAGTTAATCAGTTTTGTTTATCTTTTCAAAGAACTAGTATTTAATTTCATCAGTCTTGTCTGTTGTTCTCTTTATCTCATTTTATTTATTTCTGCTCTGATCTTTATGATTCCTGTCTACTAATTTTGGGGTTTTTTTTGTTCTTTTTCTAGTTGCTTTAGGTATAAGATTAGGTTGTTTATTTGAAATTTTTGTTTCCTGAGGTAATCTTGTATTGCTATAAACTTCCCTCCTAGAACTGCTTTTGCTGTATCCTGTAGGTTTTAGATCATCATGTTTTCTTTGTCATTTGTCTTTAGGTATTTTTATTTCCTCTTTGATTTGTTCATTGATACAGTGATTGCTCAGTAGCATATTGTTTAGTCTCCACATGTTTGTGGGTTTTTGCAGTTTTTTTCTTATAGTTGATTTCTGGTCTCATAGCATTGTGGGTAGAAAAAAATTGCTTGGTATGCTTTCAGTTTTCTTAAATTAACTGAGGTTTGACTTGTGGCCCAAGTGTGATTTATCCTGGAGAATGTTCTCTGTGCTTTTGAGAAGAATATGTATTCTGTTGCCTTCTGATGGAATGCTCTATAAATATCAATTTAGTCTCTCTGGCTTAGTGTGTCATTAAGGTGTGTTTCCTTATTGATTTTCTGTTTGTATGATCTGTCTATTGATATAAGTGGGATATTTAAGACCCTACTATAGTGTTACTGTTGATTTCTCCTTTTATGGCTGTTAGTAGTAGCCTTATGTATTATGGTACTCCTATAGTGGGTACATATATAGTTATAACTATAATTTCTTATTGGATAATTTATTATTTATTTATTTATTTTGCTTTTTAGTGCCACACTTGCAGCATATGGAAGTTTCCAGGCTAGGGGTCAAATCGGTGCTGCAGCTGCCAGCCTACACCACAGCCACAGCAACTCGGGATCTGAACCACATCTGCAATCTACACCATAGCTCACAGCAATGCCAGATCCTTAATCCACTGAGTGAGGCCAGAGATCAAACCTGTATCTGCATGGATCCTAGTCAGGTTCATTACCACTGAGGCACAACAGGAACTCCCTTGGACTGAGTTTTTGATCATTACACAGTGTCTTTCTTTGTCTCTTGTAATTGTCCTAATTTTAAAGTCTATTTTGTCTTATTTGAGTATTGCTGCTTCAGCTTTCTTTTGATTTCTATTTGCATGGAACGTCTTTTTCCATTCTCTCACTTTCAGTCTGTATGTGTCCCTAGATCTGATGTGGGTCTCTGTAGGCAACATATACATGGGTCCAGTTTTTGTATTCATTCAGCCAGTCTATGAATTTTTGGTTGGAACATTTAATATATTTACATTCAAGGTAATTATCAATATGTATGTACTTACTGCGTTTTTCTTATTGTTTAATTCCTCCTGTTTTTTCTTCCCTTCCTCTTTTGATCTCTTCGTGTATGATTTGTAACTATTATTTTCATATTTGGATTGTTCTTTCTTTTTTATGTGCATGTATGTCTATTGTAGTTTTTTGGTTTGGGGTTCCCATGAAATTTTGATATTGCATTCTGCATATATACAAAATTGTTTTAAGTTGCTGATCTCTTGATTTCAATTGCATTCACCATTCTGCATTTATTCTCTGCTCTTCTCACAATTGTTGGTTTTGATATTTGCTTGTGGATGATTTCCTACATTTTTTAATATTTGCTTTTACTGCTAAGCTTTTCCATTTGTAATTTTCTTGTTTGCACTTGTGGCCTTTTCTTTTCAGCCTGGAGATGTTCTTTTAGCCTTTGTTTCATAGCTGGTTTGGTGGTGCCGGATTCAGTTAGTTTTTTCTTGTCTGTAAAGCTTTTGATTTCTCCATTGAATCTGAGTGAGAGCCTTCCTGGGTAGAGGAGAATAGCTGTAGGTTTTTCCCTTTCATCGCTTTAAATATATCATACCACTCTCTTCTAGCCTGCAGAGTTTCTGCTGAAAAAACAGCTAATAATCTTATGGGGGTTCCCTTGTCTGTTATTTATTGCTTTTCCATTGTTTCTTTTAATATTTTTTCTTTGTATTTAATTTTTCTCAATTTGGTTAATGTGTGCCTCAGCATGTTCCTCCTTGTGTTTATCTTATGCTTCTTCAACTTGAGTGAGTGTTTCCTTGCCCATATTAGAGGAGTTTTCAGCTATAATGTCTTCAAATATTTTCTCAGTCTCTTTCTCTTTTCTACTTGGAACCCCAGTGATTCAAATGTTGGTACATTTAATGTTGTCCCAGGCATCTCTTAGACTGTCCTCTTTTCATTCTATTTTCTTCTTTTCTGTGGCAGTGATTTCCACAACTCTGTCTTCCAGCTTACCTGTTTTTTGCTTCAGTTATTTTGCTATTGATTCCATCTAGTGTATTTTCACTTCACATATTGCATCGTACATCTTTGTTTGGTCTTTAAATCTTCTAGCTCTTTGTTAAACATTTCTTGTAACTTCTTGATATGTGCCTCCATTCTTTTTCTGAGATCTTAGATCACCCTTACTATCAGTACTGTGGATAATTTTTCAGGTATATTTCCTGTCTCCTCTTCATTTAGTTCTTTTGGTGAGTTTTTATCTTGTTCCTTTGAAACATATTTCTCTGTTGTCTCATTTTGTCTAACTTCTATGTTTGTGGTCTCTTTTCTGTAGGCTGCATGATGTTAGTTCCTCTTGTTTCTGGTGTCTGTCCCCTACTAAGTGGAGCTGGGTCTTGTCCCTCTGGTGGGCAGAGTTGTTTCAAGGGGTGTGTTTAGAAGTGGCTGTGGGCACAGTATGACTTTAGGCAGCCTTTCTGGGTTTAATTTTTTTTTGGTGCAATGGATGTTCTTAGTTTGGATGCCTGCCACCTCTCCTCAGTGTATGATGGCCATTATCCCTTTGACTGATGTTGTGGTGATGAAAGTGCACTTGATATTGATTGCAGCCTCCTATTTTCTCTATGGTTTTCATAACCCTGTAAGGGACAGGATCTGCTTCCTAATTGTTGGAGTGGAAGCCCCCCGATCTGTTTCTGATCTGTGTTTTTGATCTGCAATGTGAGTTAGGAGGGATTGCAGCATTCCCACTGATAAAGGAGCCCCTGAGTATTCCTCCACTGGTGCTATTAACCAGTGAGTTTGCTCTGTTGTGTCACCTTTCACCCACTGTGCAGGTTCAAAAAGTACGCTGTTGTTTGCACTGCTCTCAGCCTCACCTTAACCATGGTTATATTAGTAATTGGCCTGTTCAACCCCACCTCTTTGCATGGGCAACCTACTTGTGACTGCTCTTGAGGCAGCAGGTGCACAGGAGCTTATTCAGGTGGGAAGGGGATAGGGCAGGGTGGCAGTCAGTGTGCTCGGGGAGGCAGACAAGGCCATGGTCAGGCTTCATTCAGAGGAGGATGGTTGGACTATGATAAAAAGGGTGTGGTCTAACCTAGGTAGGAGCCTCCCCTAGAGCTGACAGAGGCAGAGGCCTTTGTGGGACAGGGGCTGAGTAGCAGCCCTGCCTCTCGCACACCACCTAACAATAATGCTTAGCCTCCAATGACTGCTCATGCCTCCTCCCTGAATATTCCCAGTTGCAGTGCTCTACTCTCTCACTCCTCCTGGCTGTCTCACACAGCCAACAGCCCTCTTATCCCCAGGTCTGTTATCCAAGCCCCATGTTCCAGCACTCAGCCCCTGTCCGTATGAGCAGATGTGTGTCTCAGGCTGGGGTGCACAGGACAGTTGCACATATCATCTGTGTATGTTTTATTCTGTTCTGCCTGCCACAGCCTGGCTGTTGTGCTTTCCTCTGAGCCTCCAAACTTCCTTTCCTGTGCTGGCTGGTATACCCGGTGGTGAGGGGAACTCCTCCAGGTATGGCAACCTCTTCTCTCCTTCAGCTCCCTCCCTGAGGCACATGTCCCAACCCACTTCTGCCTCTTTATTTTTTCTTTCCTTTTATTCTACCCAGTTATGTGGAGATCCCTTTTGTCCTTTCAAGTGTTTGAGTTCTTCTGCCAGTGTTGAGTAGATGTCCTATGAGGATAGTTCCATTTGTAGATGTATTCCTGATTTGTTTGTGGGAAGAGGCAAGCTCCATGTCCTCCTACTCTGCCATCTCAATCCTGTCTGTCCAGGCTTCTTTTAACTTTCCTATCAACTTGGCAAAATCACCTATTTGGCCTTCTATAGTCACACATTCTGTTTCAGGCTTATTTGTACATATTTATAGGGGAATGTAGCTAATTATTGTCACTAAGCCAAGTAATGATCATCCTACTCTTTCTCTGCAGGCACATTTTTTTTGGCCTTTTGTCATTTTTTTAGGGCTGCACCCACTGCATGTGGCAGTTCCCAGTCTAGGGGTCTAATTGGAGCTACAGCTGCCGGCTTACACCACAGCCACAGCAATGTGGGATCCAAGCCGTGTCTGCAAACTACACCACAGCTCACGGCAATGCCAGATCCTTAACCCACTGAGCAAGGCCAGGGATTGAACCCACAACCTCACGGTTCCTAGTCTGATTCGTTTCCGCTGAGCCCCAAGGGGAACTCCAGGCACATTTCTTTTTTTAAAAAAATTCTTTTATTGAAGTATAATTAATTTACCATATTATATTAGTCTCAGGTATACAACATAGTAATTCAATATGTTTATAGATTATTCTCCATTTAAAGCTATAATAAAATATTGGTTATATTTGCTGTGCTGTACAGTAAATCCTTGTGGCTTATTTATTTTACCCATAGTAGTTTGTATGTCATAATCCCCTATCTTGCCCCTCCCCTATTACCTCTACCTACTTGGGGCCATTACTTTGTTCCCTGTATCTGTAAGTCCTTCTCTTTTGTTATATTCATTCATTTGTTTCATTTTTTAGATGCCACATAGAAGTGATAACATACAGTATTTGTCTGTCTTTGTCTGACTTACTTCACTAAGCATAATACCTTCCAGGGACATCCATGTTATTGCAATTGGCAAAATTTCATTCTTTTTTATGGCTGATATTACATTATATATATATATATATATATATATATATATATATATATATATATAAATCATATCTTCTTTATCCATTCATCTGCTGATGGACACTTAGGTTGTTTCCGTATCTTAGCTGTTGTAAATAATTCTGCTATGAACAGTGGAATGTGTGTATCTTTTAGAATTATTGTTTTCATCTTCTTTGGATAAATACCCAGGAGTGGAATTGCTGGATTATATGGTAATTCCTTTTTTTTTTTTTTTTTAGTTTCTTGAGGAGCCTCCATAGTGGCTGTACCATTTTACCACCAATAGTGTATGAGGATGTTCCATTCCTCCACATCCTCACCAACATTTGTTTTTGTGGGTTTTTTGATGATAGCCATTCTGACAGGTATGAGGTGATAATTCATTGTGGTTTTGATTTACATTTCTCTGAATATTGGCAGTGTTGAACATCTTTTCATGTGTCTATTGGCCATCTTTATATCTTCTTTGGAAAAAGTCTCTTCATGGAGTTCCTTTCGTGGCTCAGTGGTTAACGAACCTGACTAGTATCCATGAGAATGTGGGTTTAATCCCTGGCCTCGCTCAGTGAGATAAGGCTCTAGCATTGCCATGAGCTGTGGTGTAGGTCACAGATGCAGCTCGGATCTGTCATTGCTGTGGCTGTGGCATAGGTAGATGGCTACAGCTGCAATTTGACCCCTAGCCTGGGGACCTCCATGTGCCACAGATGCAGCCCTAAAAAAAGACAAAAAGACACAAAAAAAAAGAAAGGAAAAAATGTCTCTTCAGGTCTTCTGCCTATTTTTTACACACCCGTGGCATGTCGAGGTTCCCACTTTGCACCCACACCACAACTTACAGTAATGCCAGATCATTAACCCACTGAGCAAGGTCAGGGAATGAACCCACAACCTCATGGTTCCTAGTCGGAATCATTAACCACTGTGCCAAGACGGGAACTCCTGTTTTGTTTTTGATATTGAGTTTTATGAGCTGTTAGATATTTATCAGCACTATCATTTGCAGATATTTTCTCCCATTCAGTAGGTTGTCTTTTTGTTTTGATGATCTCCTTTGCTCTGCAGAAGCTTTTAAGTAGATCCCATTTGTTTATTTCTTACTTTTGTTTCCTTTGCCGTAATCTAGATGCATTTCTTATTTAAGTTTTTTATTTTCTATTTTTGTTGCCTATTTTAAAACATACCCCTTAAGAGCAGCTACTTAAGACACCTTAGCATTTTTATTTTGAATTTTGAGAAGCATTTCTTCCCTACACAATGGTAAATATGACAAGCCTGTATTTTACAATTTTAAAATGCATTTGCCAACATGTTGTTATCTGAATTTATTTTAACTGGGTGAGGTAGGAAAGGAAATGACTTACTGATTATGGTTGAATATCCATTGAAATGCTTACTGATTATGGATGAATATCCATTGAAATGCTAAGGCCATCCTTTCTTCAAAAAGAAATATTTTGTCACATTTTCTGGAGGAAGTAGATAAAATCAGAACTTAGAGCACTTTCAAGGTTATGGCATAGAGGGATTAGTTGCAATAGGAGAGGGATTAGGCAGCCTAAAAATAACTAATTTGGTGGTGAAATTAAGCGAATCTCATTGATAAATTGGAAACTTCTCATTTTTGTCCCTCTTTTCTATTAAAATACTGAGTCATTGAATAGTTATCGAATATTTTTAACATTTGAAATGTATTCACGCCAATATAGAATGAATATTAAAACTCGAGGCAATTTTGCTTTTTGTTTTATTATTTTTAGGACTAAATTTTATACTCTGTTCAAAGTTTGCATTTTTACTTGATAATATATGGCTGTATGTTTAGAATTACTGCACTAAACTATTCACTGTTTTTTTACTCATCTGGACTCCTAGCACCAAAACTCTTAAAATTATTCTGAGTGTGACTTTCTTACCTGTTTATTGCTGATTAAATGGGTGGAAATTAATCATTCACTATCTCAAATAACAGCTTACATGCTGTCAACCAGATAAAGAAGAAAACCACTGTCAACTGTCTAGCATTTCCCACATAACTGATAAATGTTTTAGTGTGGATAAAATATTGGCACAGTTTTTGTTTTGTTTTGTTTTGTGTTTTTTTGCCTTTTATCATTTTAGGACTGCACCCGCGGCATGTGGAGATTCCCAGGCTAGGGGTCTAATCGGAGCTGTAGCCGCCGGCCTACGCCACAGCCACAGCAACGCAGGATCATTAACCCACTGAGCAAGGCCAGGGACCAAACCCGCAACCTCATGGTTCCTAGTCGGATTCGTTAACTGCTGCGCCACGATGCGAACTCCTTGGCACAGTTTTAAAATGATTATTTACTTGTCATTTGGAGGATTTGGCCTCATGTAGTCAATAGTGATCAATGGACAGAACATAGACTTCTTGACTCCTGGTTCAGTACTATAAGAAATGGCAGTTAGTAGCATTAAATTGAAAATATATACTAAAAATGATTTTATAAAGTAGGTAAGGGACATTCATTCCATGTTAGGAAAAATAAATAAGATGTATACAAGGATAAGCTGGAGAATAAATAAAAACTTAGGATGTTTTTCATTTTAAAAATGACCTCCTACTTATTAAATATGTATGAACTGGATCCTAGAGTTGAGCTAACTAACCATCAGTAGCAAAAATGTGAATTTCTTTTTGATGGTTACAAAATGCAGAATATTACGATTTTGTGAGATGTCCCAGTTTTTACTCACATCCCACATTCTACTGTTTTGAAATCTGATTCCAGAAGATTTGATTTTGGTTACTCAAGCTACAGAGTGAATTAAGTCATTGTGTTACTACGCCTCATGATAATATTTGTTGAGACATGTTTCATAATTGAAAGAGCACCAGACTTAGAGTTAGAAAGTGTGCATTATATTTATTTTTTTATTTTCATTCCACTTTTATTGATATATAATTGACATATAGCACTTTATAAGTTTAAATCGTGCAGCATAATGATTTGACTTATATATATCATGCAGTGATTGCCACATTAAGTATAGTGAACATTCATCTCATATATATACAAAATTAAAGAAATGGAAAAAAATTTTTTTCTTGTCATGAAAGCTCTTGGGATTTACTTTCTTAACAATTTTCAGATATAACGGAACAGTAAGGATGTGTATTTTAATTTTGATTATGCCTGTAAATTAACTGTGAGACCTGGATAAACATATTTTTTTCTCTGAACTTGTTTACTTTCCAGAAATAAAAAGTAAATAAGATCTTTTTATAACAATGTTATAATTAAATATAATTTTAAATATTGAATTTTTATATAATAATTCAGTGAATTGTAGTGATATTGCTGCTTTATTAATATTATTAGCTTTATTCTTATTATGTATTTCTATCTTTAGTTATTGCAGCCCTGGGCAAGTTATATATTCTCTGTTACTATAATCTCCAACTATGTAAAATGGGAATAGTTACAGTATCTTTTCACTGGGCAATGCGAGTGTTAAATCAGTTAATGTACATTGTAAATGCCATATAAATGTTAACCATTATCATTAGTGTTAGAGGAATTACGTTTTATTTATTTATTTCATTTTATAAGCAGATTGGGGAGGGTATTTGGAATGTATAAAAAGTCACAAACCACAGCATTAATCTTTCTACTTACACATAAGATTGTTCTCAGTGGCCAGTTCTGTATTACTTAATACTGCAGCATTATAGAGAACCATGCCTGCTCTTAGATCATAATGAAAGAAAACTAAAAATATTCTAAACTATAGACATGAGCAAATCTTGTGATTTAAAGTCTAAATGTGAGACACCAACATCTAAATGGTGTAAAACAACTGAAATATTTTGAAGAGTTTGAAAATAATACCCAAACCCAAACACCTGAGATCATGCCAAAAGACCCTAGTGAAATATTTTAATCTATAACTTCACAGGCATTCTGTTATACCCTCTCCAGGGAACCTTGTAGCCCCTCCTTCCTGTCCCTGACAAATAAAATAAGTGCTGTGGTGAGTCATGATTATGTGAAGTAAATTATGTCTTTCTTGATGGTAGAGCCTGGGAATCTCTGGTTTGAAGTCATGATTCTATTCATATTTGGTAGACAGTTTCTCTTACTATTTTTTATTAGTATCTATTCTCATCTGAATAATCATACACTAAATATGTATGTCATTGTTAAGATGGAAACATTTATTAAGCACAGTGATAGAGCAAATCTTTTACTAAATAAGTAGTCAAGAGTATTGGCAGATTATCAATTTAAATTTCTCAAATTAATAGGAAGTATTTCATAACAATATGAAATCCAGATAGGGTACGTGGCATTATAGAATGTGTTTGATTCTTTTTTTTTCTTTTTTGGCTTCATCTGTGGCATGTGGAAGTTCCCCAGGTCAGCAATAAAATTTGAGACAAAGCTGTAACCTATCCACAGTTGCAGCAGACTGCTGTACCAGGCCAGAGATCGAGTTAGCTCCTCTAGAGAGACTAGCCAGATTATTAACTCACTGCACCATAGTGGGAACTCCTGTTTGATTCTTTTTTTATCTAAGTTTTCTTGGAGGAAATTAACTTGGTAGCTGGGAATTAAGGTAAAGGAAGATGACTTGCTCCTTTTCTTATTGAAGGGTGGTCCCTATTCTGTCTTCATTGGAAAAGAATTTCATGGTTTCCAAGTTTTAAATTTATATACATACTTAGATTCTTTTTCTAAGCATGGTATATGGATGTCATTGAAGACAATATAAAAATGTAGGCTTTTAAAATTTTAATCTGGAGGGATTGGATTAAGATGGCGGAATAGAAGGACTGGAGCTCAACTTCTCTCCCGAAAAACAGCAAAAATACAGCCAAATTCCGAGCAACCTTCAACCAGATGGACTGTAAACTTCCAAAAAAGATACTCTGCTCCAGAAGACACGGCGGAGACCACATCAAGAGGTAGGAGGGGCGATTACGCGATAGAAGCAACCTCATACCTCCCGGGTGGGAAGCCCCACAGACTGGAAAGTAACTGCATCACAGAGACTCAGCTACAGGACTGAGAGTTCTGAGCCTCACGTCAAAACCCCACGCCTGGGGATCGGGCACAGGGAGAAAGAGCCCCCGGAGCATCTGGCATTGAGGCCGGAGGGGCTTGTGTGCAGGAGCTCCACAGGACTGGGGGAAACAGAGACCCCACTCTTGAAAGGCACACACACACTTTCACGTGCACCGGGTCCCAGGGCAAAGCAGTCTCCAGAGCAATCTGGGTGGAACCTGACTGCAATTCCTGAAGGATCTCCTGGGAAAACAGGGGTGACTGTGCCTTGTTGTGGGGGAAGGGCATTGGAGGTGAAGCTTGCGGGGACATTCAGCAGCCTGCATTTCTCTGGAGGTGGCCATTTCTGGGAAAAATCTGGTTCCTCCCAACAGCGCTGAGAAGCCCCAGTCCAAACAACAATTCAGGTGGGATCTCAGCCCCACCCATCACTAAACAAGCTGCCTAAAGACCCCTCAGGCACACAGCCAGCCTCTAATCTCATCCAGAGACAAAGCCCCATCCATCAGAGGGAGAGGAATCAACCCCACCTACCAGTGAGCAGGTATCACTCCCTCCCATCAGGAAGCCTACAGCAAGCCCCCTCCATACCAACTTTAGCCACA
>PVHT020000193.1:22084626-22108787 GCA_004024745.2 Catagonus wagneri
AAGGGTGTGGAGAAAAAGGAACCCTATTACACTGTTGGTGGGAATGCAAATTGGTGCAGCCACTGTGGAAAACAGTATGGAGATTCCTCAGAAAACTCAAAATAGAATTACCATTTGATCCAGCAATCCCACTCCTGGGCATCTATCCAGCAGACACCATGACCCGAAAAGACACCTGTACTCCTGTGTTCATTGCAGCTCTCTATGCAATAGCCAGGTCATGGAAACAACCTAAATGCCCATCCACAGAAGAGTGGTTAGGGAAGATGTGGTACATACACACAATGGAATGTTACTCAGCCATTAAAAGGAACGAATTACCAACATTTATAGCAACATGGATGGACTTAGAAATTATCATGCAAAGTGAAACCAGTCAGACAATTAGACAGCAACACCCAATGATACCTCTTACATGTGGAAACTAAAAGACACAATGAACCTTCTTACAGACAGACAATGACTCACAGACTTTGGAAAACCTTGGTTTTTCAAATAAGACAATCTGGGGGGGTGGGGGGATGCACTGGGGGTTTGGGATACAAAATCTGTAAAATTGACTTGTGATGATTTATGTACACCTATAATTGAAATAAAATCCATTAAGAGGAAAAAATAAATAAATAAATAAAATAAATAAATAAATAAATAAATAAAATTTTAATCTGTTCATAGTTTTAAAAATTAAGATAAGCTGAGTTACTGTGATTATCTCACTTCATCCCCACAGCAACCCTATTATTGATCCTGTAATAGTATTATTCATATTTTGTGGATTAATGAACTAAGACTTAGAAAATTTAAATTGTATGCCCATGGTCACTCAGGTGATAAGCTTGGTAGAACTAGGGTTTGAAATCAGATCTGCTTGTATCCAGAACCTCCGTTCTTGACCATCAGAGCATAGATGCTCTGTGTACCAGGCTGTTTAAAGAAACTTGATAGGGCCTTCCTGAGTCTGATTCAGCCACTGGGACTTTCAGAAAAAGGGAAATGGAGAGATACTTTTTTCTTTAATTAAAGTATAGTTGATTTCCTATGTTGTGCTAATTTCTACTGTAAAGCAATCTGATTCAGTTACACACACACACAAACACACACATACTCTTTTTTATATTCTTTTCCATCATGATCTATCCCAGGAGATGGGATGTAGTTTCCTGTGCTATACAGTAAGGCCTTTTTTAATTCCATTGTATATATGTTCCATGTCTTTATCTATTAATCTGTCGATGGACATTTAGGTTGTTTCCATACCTTGGCTATTGTGAATAGTGGTGCTGTGAGCATAGGGGTACATGGTTCTTTTTGAATTATAGTTTTTTTTCTGGACATATGCCCAGGAGTGGGATTGATGGATCATATGGTAGTTCTCTTTTTAGTTTTCTGAGGAACCTCCATACTGTTTTCCATAATAGTTATACCAACTTATATTCCCACCAAGTGTTGGAGGGTTCCCTTTTCTCTACATCCTTTCCAACGTATGTTATTTGTAGACTCATTAACGTAGGCCATTCTGACTATTGTGAGGTGATACCTCATAGTAGTTTTTATTTGCATTTCTCTAAAAATTAGTGATTTTGAGCATCTTTTTCTGTGCTTACTGGCCTTCCATATGTCTTCTTTGGAGAAATGGCTATTTAGATCTTCTGCCCATTTTTTGATGGGTTGTTTGTATTGTTTCTTGAGCTATGTGAGTTATTTATGTATTTTGGATATTAAGACCTTCTTGATTGAATTATTTGCAAAGAATTTTTCCCATTCTATAGTTTTTTTTTTAGTTTTTTTTTTAATGGTTTCCCTTGCTGTGCAAAAGCTTGTAAGTTTGATTAGGTCCCATTTATTTATTTTTATTTCCATTGCTTTGGGAGACAGACTGAGGAAAATATTTGTACAATTTATGTCAGAGAATGTTTTGCCTATGTTCTCTTCTAGGATTTTTAAGGTGTCAAGCCTTATGTTTATGTAAGTCATTTTAAGTTTATTTTTGTGCATAATGTGAGATTGTATCCTAATTTCATTGATTTACATGCAGCTGTCAAATTTTCCCAGTATTACTTGCTGAAAGACCTTTTCCATTTTATATTCTTGCCTTCTTTATTGAAGATTGACCATGTTTGTGTGGGATAACTTCTGGAATGTTTATTCTGTTCCATTGATCCAGATGTCTGTTTTGGTGCCAATACCACACTGCTTTGATTGCTGTAGCTTTGAAGTGTTGTCTAACATCTGGGAGAGTTTTGCATTATGCTTTGCTTCCCCCCACCCCCTCAGGATTGCTTTAGCAATTCTGGGTCTTATATGGTTCAGTATACGTTTTTGGATTATTTGTTCTAGTTCTGTGAAAAATGTCAAAAGTAATTTGATAGGGATCACATTAAATCTGTAGATTGCTTTGGGTAGTATGGCCATGTTAGTAATATTAATTATTCCAATCCAAGAGCATGGGATATCTTTCTGTATCTTTGAATCATCTTTTATTTCCTTTATTAATGTTTTATAGTTCTTAGTATAGAAGTCTTTCAACCCTTGGTTGGGTTAATTCCTAGGGTTTTTCTTTTTCTTTTTTTTTTTTTGCTGCTATTTGAAAATGTGGGGTTTTTTTTACATTCCGTTATTTCATTATTAGTATTTAGAAATGCAACTGATTTCTGAATGCTAATCTTGTATCCTGCTACTTTGCTGAATTCATTAATCTGATCAAGTAGTTTCTTTTTTTTCTATTTTTTTTTGGTCTTTTTGCCTTTTCTAGGGCCGCACTCACGGCATATGGAGGTTCCTTGGCTAGGCGTCAAACAGGAGCTGTAGCTGCCGGCCTTCACCACAGCCACAGCAACGCAGGATCCGAGCCGCGTCTGCAACCTTCACCACAGCTCACAGCAATGCCAGATCCTTAACCCACTGAGCGAGGCCAGGGATTGAACCCGCAACCTCATGGTTCCTAGTCGGATTCATTAACCACTGAGCCACGACGGGAACTCCAAATCAAGTAGTTTCTTAATATATTTTACTTTATTGGAATATAGTTGACTTACAATGTTGTGTTAGTTTCAGGTATACAGCAAAGTGAATCAATCATATGTATAAATATATCCATTCTTTTTTCTCATATAGATTATTACAAACTTTTGAGTAGATTTTCCTGTGCTATCCAGTCGGTATGACACAAATCAAGTATTTTTTGTGTGGAGTACTTAGGGTTTTCTATATAAAGCATATTATCTGAATATAGTGACAATTTTACCTCTTCACTTCCAATTTGGAGGCCATTCATGTCTTTTTCTTATCTGATTGCTGTTGTTAGGACTTCCAAAACTATGTTGAATAAAAGTGATGAGGTGGGCATCTGTCTTGTCCCAGATTTTATCGGGAAGGTTTTCAGCTTTTCTCTGCTGAGTATTACACTGGCTGTGGGTTTGTTGTAAATGAATTTTATTATATTGAGATATGTTCCCACTATATCCACTTTGATAAGAGTTTTTATCATGAATGGATGTTGAATTTTTGTCAAATGCTTTTTCTGCTTCTATTGAGATGATCATGTAGTTTTTGACTTTTTTGTGTTAATGTGTTGTATTACATTGATTTGGTTGTGTTGACCTTCCTTATGAACGTGAGATGAATCCCATTTGGTGTGGTGTGTGATCTTTTTTTATGTATTACTGGATTCAGTTTTTTAAAATGTTGAGGATTTTTGCATGTATATTCATCAAAGATATTGGTCTGCAATTTCTGTTTTGGTGGTATCTTTGTCTGGTTTTGATATTATGGTGATAGTGGCTTCATAGAATGTTTTGGGGAGTGTTCCCTCATTTTCAATCTTTTAGAAGAGTTTGAGAAGGAAAGGTTTAAGTTCTTTGTATGTTTGGTAGAATTCACCTGTGAAGCCATCTGGTCCTGGACTTTTGTTTGTAGGGAGTTTTTAAATTACATATTCACTTTCACTACTAGTGGTCAGTTTGTTCAAATTATCTACTTCTTCTTGAATCAATTTTGGTGGGATATATGTTTCTGGAAAGTTGTCCAATTATGTTAGGTTGTCAAATTTGTTGGCATATAATTGTTTTTAGTATTCTCTTATGTTTTTTTTTTTTTTTGTATTTTTGCATTAGTAGTTGAGATTTCTCCTTTTTCATTTCTTATTTGTTTATTTGGGTTCTCACTTGTTTATTCTTGTTGAGCCTGGCCAGAGGTTTGGCTAACTTTCGGTTTTGTTTGTTCTTCTTTTTCTAATTATTTTAGGTGGTAGGTTATGTTGTTTGAGATTTTTCTTATTTTTTGAAGGAAGGCCTGTATCACGATAAACTAACAACTGCTTTTCCTACATCCATAGACTTTGTATGGTTGTATTTTCATTGTCATTTGTCTCAAGGTATTTTTTTAATTTCCTTTTTGACTTCCTCATTGACCCCTTCGTTTTTTAGTAGTATGTTGTTTAGTCTCCATGTAGTCTTCTCTCATTTCTTTTCCTGTGACTGATTTCTAGTTTTTTTGCCATTGTGATCAGAGAAGATGCTTGAAATAATTTCTATACTCTTAAATTTGTTGAGGTGAGTTTTCTGCCCTAGTATATAATCAATTCTAGAGAATGTTCTGTGTTCACTTGAAAAGAACATGTCCTTTGCCTTAAGGTAGGTCTCTTGTGGGCATCATAACACAGGGTTTTGGTTTTTTTATCCAGCCTGCCACCCTAAGTCTTTTAATTGGCACCTTTGATACATTGACATTTAAAGTAATTCTTGATACATATGTATTCATTGCCATTTTAAACCTTGTTTTCCAGTTGATTCTATGTTTCCTCTTTGTTACTTTCTTTTTCTTTTTGTGAATTGATGATTTCCTTCTACTTTATGCTTGTGTCCTCTTTTATGTTGTTGTTTTTTGTGAAACTGTTGGTTATTTTTTATTTGTGATTGCCCTATTTTTAAGTATGTTAACCCCATCCTATATCTTCTTGCTTTAGACTGATAGTCATACAGGGTCAAACACATTTAAAAAAGAAAAGAAAAGGAGTCTATGTTTTCTTACTCTCCTTTCCCACATTTTATAATTTTGATGTTCTTTTTTACATCATTATATTTATCCTTTTGCTGTTCCTTCTGTTTATTGTTGCTTTTACATATAGGATTTTTTTTTCTTTTTGATCTATATTCTGGCTTATTTAAGTGATTAGTTTCCAGTTGTGATTTCCTCAATCCTATATCCTCTTACTTCTGTCCTATTTAAAATAGAGGAGACCTTTCCAATATTCCTTTTAGAATAGGTTTATAATTGCTGTATTCTTTTAGTTTTTGTTTGTTGGAGTTTTTTTTTTTCTTTTTAAGGTTGCACCTGAGGCATATGGAAGTTCCCAGGCTAGGGGCTGAATCGGAGCTACAGCTGCGGGCCTATGCCATAGCCACAACTACTCAGGATCCCACCTACACCACAGCTCTTGGCAACTCCAGATTCACTTCCACTGCACACAGTGGAAACTCTGAGAAACTCTTTATTTCTTCTATTTTATATGATAACCTTGCTATGTAGAGTATTCTTGGCTGCAGATTTTTCCCTTTCAGAACTGTGATATATTTTACCACTCTCTTCTGGCCTGCAGTGTTTCTGTAGAGAAATAAGCTGATAGTCTTATGGGGGTTCCCTTGTAAGTAACTCTTTGTTTTTCTCTTGCTGCCTAGAATTCTCTCCTTATCTTTAACTTTTGCCATTTTCATTATAACATGTATTGGTATAGGTCTCTTTGGGTTCATCTTGTTTGGGACCCTCTATGTTTCCTATATCATGATATCTGTTTTCTTCTTTAGATTTGATAAATTTTCATCCATAATTTCTTCAAATATATTTTAAATCCCTTTTTCTCTTTCTTCTCCTTCTGGGATCCTTGTTATGCCTAGACTGGCATGTAGTAAGGACACTTAGGTGAAATTAGTGACAGCACATATCCTTAGGTAGAGACAGCTCTGGTCTCAGTTGTGGACAGTACATTGCCTTAGTTAGGCACAGATCAGGGGCTTAGTTAGGGACACTTAAATACCATTTGTGACCTCATAGGGTGGGTATTGGGTGGTGCTCGGTCATAGGGCACCAGTGGAAGTTTCCTCTGGGATATATGGGACATCAGATGGTGCCCACTTGTGTGACCCTCAGTGGTGACAGGCTGCACCCACCTCTGGAATCTGAGATGGCTGAAGTGGCTTGTGCCTACCTCCGTAGGCCATTAAAGAGGTGCCCTGCTGCCTGAGAGCTAATGGATGCACAGAGAAAGCCCCTATGGCAATCCCATCCCCATCCCATGGGACTCCCAACAATGGTGCCTTGTTTCTCTGGCTGGCCCAGGTCTCCTTCAGCACTCCCTTGGATGTGGTGCACCACTCCCCAGCCCCATCAGGATGTTTCCCTGCAGCAACCCTAGTCCTTGCCACAAAACTTAGTTCAGAAGCCAGAGCCTCAGCACCCAGACCCCTCCTTAGAGTCTCAGGCTGTGGTATGCTAGGCAATGGTAATGATAATCTGTGTGGTTCTCTCTCTGTTTTGCCTTCCTCAGATTGGTTGTTGCACTTTTCTCCAAGGCTTTGAGCCCTCCCCCATCCTGGCTAATCTCCCTTCCAGTCAAAGGGCCTCCCAGTGTATGGAATCCTTTCTTCTCTTTCAGCTGCCTCCCAGGAGTGCTGATCCTGTCCTGATTCCTCTCTCTCTCTCTGTTTTATTTTGTCTTATCCAGTTACGTGGAGGTTTTCCTGCTCTTTTGGAAGTCTGAGGTTTTCTGTTAGTGTGCAATATATGTTTTGTGAGAATTGTTTTATGTGTAAATTTTTTTTAATGTATTTGTGGGAGAAGGTGAGCTCCACATCCTACTCCTTCACCATCTTGATCTGATATCCAAGAAAGATCTTATTTGGTCAGAAATTCTCTGTGTATTATCTTTATCCTATGTAGTGTGGCTATAATGGACAGGAAACTCTTGTATACTTCTCCCTATTTAGGGAAAGATCTTATAGCTCTTTATATAACTAAAAATATGCAACTAAAATAGAAACAAGACATGGTACATATAACAGTTTATTCAAGATCAAAGTGTTTCTTTTCTAGGATGTGTTAAAAGGTATTGCTAAAGGACTTTTTTTTTTTAGAAATTGGAGGTACATATAGTTGCTTCATACATGGTAGTTGTCTTAATACTCACATTCTGATTTCAGGAACTAAGTATATATTCACTGCCATATTATTTACTCCACCATGAACACAATTCTGGGGCCACTGTTACTAATTTTGTAAGGTTGAAAATGGATCCAGTCAATTTACAACAACAACAATAATAATATATAATATTTTTTGAACATTTTACATATTCTTCTAAGAGTTCTATATATGCTATTGAAATACGAAGAATTCACCTATTCAGAAAATTTCTGTGGAACTTAGAGGAGGAAATACATAGGGCAGTAAGATAAAAGGTTTATTTTTTAGCTGAGTGCTAAAAAGTAAAAAGATAAAAGGTTTATTTTTTAGCTGAGTGCTATAAGTGTCCCTATAGCCTCTAGGATCTCAAACAATACAAATCAATTTTGTAAGTATTACCAAAAGGCTGGCTTCCCTTGCAGTTTAATTCTTTACAGTATGGGTTGGCTTTTTCTCTGAGTAATGTGAAATCCTCTTAAGCAGTACTTGTTTAGCAAGTTCTGTCAGCATGATGACAAAGTAGTGTGAATGTGCTGTGAAAGAACCCTGCAGTTTTAAAATATTCAGGAGTTGGTCCAGGTATCATTTATTCTCCCTTTTGAAAAATCTGTGGAAGAAGTTATCAAAACTGTATACTTTTGCCTGTCATTTTCTTATAGTTGTCTCCTAAAATAGCTCGTATTTGCTGTGATCATTGGTAGAATGTAACTTTTTATTTTATTAATATCATAAAATAGTGCAAGTTTTATTTCATATTCTTTGGAATATTCCAGACAGTTAGGGGCAAAGAGGCATAATTTCCTGGAAGGTGTAGATTTTTTAATTAAATGTTTTAAATAAGGCAACTTTGAGAGTAACCATGAACTAGTTTACCCCAAAGAGATGCATAGCTAAGAATCCCAGCTCTGCAGACATCTTTCAGCTTGAAAAATCAGACTGACAAAGAGCTAATTCCATTCTACATGGGACCGCAAACCTTGAAAACAAATATGGAAGTTCTTGCCCAGGTCTACATAGTCATTCAGTAATTCAGTAAATAAACTTTAGCATCTATTTTGGGTCATGGGTGGGTGGTTATGTACCAGATGCTCATAGTGTCCCACCCACATTCCTTTAGAATGTTATCTTTCAGTGTATATTAGCAAGCTTCCAACCACCAGTACCTGTGACTTTGAGGGCTCTTTCTGGCACCTGGAGCCCACTCTGCAAGCATGCAGATAATGATTGGAGGCATAAGGGTGTTAATGCCAATAACCAGCCACCCACCCAGCAAGTAGCATTTAGCATGGCTACTGGGAACTGCTGGGTAAATACTCTATTTTCCTAACCTCTTTGGATGGGATAACTCTGAGGTGTCGTCCTGCACCTAGAGTTCTTCAGCAAGATGAAAATTCATTTATGCCTTGTGATAACTAGCTTGAAAAGCTACCTTTTAAAGTTTTTACTTTCCTTCCATCTAAATCTCACTTTCTCACTTTGCTGCTGGTTAACATTTATGCTCACCTCCCAAACAGACTTTACTTGCATTCAAATCCTTGTCTCCAGGTCGCTTTGGGGGCATCCTAAATGAAGATACAGTGTAAAGATGATTAAAGCAAGATCTATCATGAAGTGATTTGGAAAGAATAGAGAGGAGTTCCCTTATAGTATGGCAGGTTAAGTATCTGGCATTGTCTCTGCAGTGGCCTGGGTCACTGTTGTTGCATAGGTTAAATCCCTGACCCAAGACTTCCACATGCTACAGGCATGGCCAAAAAAAAAAAAAAAAAAAGTCAGAAAATGAGGAACAGTGTGATTCTCAAGATGAAGGAACTGGAATTTTTTAAGGAGTTCAAATAAGTAAAATCCTGAAATGAATTCCCTGGATTTAGCACTTTGTGCCTTCTAGGTGATCATTGTAAAATTATGTGGCAACTATGAACATTGGCTGCTCAGATCTTTGAAGAGAGAAGTTGCTGAAAAGAGCATGGTTGGCTGGCAGCCTCCAGTTTGTAGCACTTGGGGATCATGGACAGCATTCATGCTAATGCCACAGTCTGCCTGTGTTGCTCCCTGCTAGTGACTAAGCATGGCAGGCTTCACCAGAGAAGTCAGCTTCACCAGAGAAGTAGAACCAGCAGGATTAGTTTCCATGATTATAAGGGATGCAAGTTCAAAATCCATGGAGCTAGCCATCAGTAAGTCTGGAAATCTTGGGCACCAGCTGAAGAAACCGACAGTCCACAGGCAGTTTCCTCAGGGAAACCTGCATTTAAGACCTTTCATCTGAGTAGATGATACCCACCCAGATTATCGAGGCTAATCTCCTTTACAGAAAGTCAGCTGATTGCAGGTATTAATGACATCTACAAATTACCTTTATAGCAACTCCCAAATTAGTGTTTGAATAACTGGATATTTTAACCTAGCCAATTTGACACATAAAGCTGATAACCACAACAGGGGTTTAGAGCGAGCTACTTACGCCCAATGTGAGATTATTCCAGTGGGCAGTTAGTATCAGATAGGAAAAGTTAGCAAATTAAGACAGTGACTCTAATAAGGAAAACAAATGCTCAGATGAGGATCAAATTCATTGTTCTGACAGTACTTTTCTTATTTTTGTTTTTGTAATGTATTACTGTATTTAAAATACTGTCAAAAAGTATTAATAGGTATATTTTTCCCTTTCATTGATGATCTATTATAGTTTTAATCTTTCATTAATAGATTTATAATTAATCATTTAAAACACATTACAAATATGAGAAAGTATGTATAATAAAAAAACACATTATAAAAGTTTAACATGAATTAACAAAGCTTTGTGTATTCATATAACTATAAATTCCACAAATCGTAGTAATTTTTCTCTAAAATTATGTAAAATATAGTGCCTGCTTTTCCCTATACTTCTGACAATTACAAGTAGAAACTGATAGTACTGTAATAACTACACCACTGAAATTTAGAGGGATGATTTCCAACATTTATAAATGCAACACAATAACTAATATTACTAAATGTGAATTTCTGAAAATTAACTTCTTTAAGACATTTACAAATTAAACACTGCAGAATCACATGTTAACATTTATAAGCCATTATTTATTCACTTTATTAGCAATTAGTTTCAAAAATTGTTCCTATTATTATATTCTTCACAATGTAAACTAAGTCTCACCCATCAATTTAACTTCGAGAGAATGCCTCACTGAGCAAGCAAAGCATCAACTCAAATGGCTTGTTATAGCTCATTATTGCTAAAAATTTGTTTAGTATTTTTCATTTTTTGAAAATGCATAATATTCAGTAGGCCAAAGTTGATTCATTAGTGTATTTCATTTTGACTCTGAAATATTGTAGGGAATGCATTATGGCTCTAGCAAGATCAAAGTGGCCTGGTTAGCTGTCCTTGTAAGGCCAGTTCCAGCCTCCTGTGGAGAAAGAATGTAGTATCTGCTTTGATAGCTATGACTGAAATTTTTCATATAGTCTTCTCAGTCTCAGAGTATTTAATTCATCAGTTTTCACAGCATAGCCCTGGTTTTCCCTACCCAGAAATTCCATCATTATGAAGTATTCATTGTTTAGATAACAAAAGCTAGGACACATTCTCTAAAATTGTATTTTCTAGAATTGCAGTAGCTACTAGCCACATATGCCTAGTTAAGTTATAATTAAAATCAAAATTCAGCTCTTCAGGAGTTCCCGTCGTGGCGCAGTGGTTAACGAATCCGACTAGGAACCATGAGGTTGCGGGTTCGGTCCCTGGCCTTGCTCAGTGGGTTAAGGATCCGGTGTTGCCGTGAGCTGTGGTGTAGGTTGCAGACGTGGCTCGGATCCTGTGTTGCTGTGGCTGCGGCGCAGGCCAGTGGCTACAGCTCCGATTAGACCCCTAGCCTGGGAACCTCCACATGCCGCGGGTGCGGCCATAAAATGACAAAAGGCAAAAAAAATAAAAAATAAAAATAAAAATTCAGCTCTTCAGTTGCAGTGCTCCCATTTCAAGTGCTCAGTATCCACATGTGGTTGGTGGCTACAATACTGGACAGTACAGATCATTTCCATCATAATAGAAAGTTGTCTTTGACAGCACTGCTTTAGAAGGTCTGTAATAGATCTGGTTAATAACTTGGCTTTTGATTAATATTCAAGTTACATTTTATGAGACCCTCAGATATACCTAGTATTACGTATTCATAGATGTTATTCTTCATTAACTCTCACAACAATCCTGATGGGTAGGTATTGCTCTTCTCATTTGAGAGACAGGAAGACTGAGCTGTGTAGGACATAAGAATAAATGACAAGTTGATTCATGTGCTTCCCACCATAACATGTTGCCTCAAAGAAACATACTCAAAGACAGTCTTCAAAAACCAGTATGAGAGAAAACAACACCCAAGATGGAGCTCGATTTGGAAGAGTTTCTTCCTGGAGGTGCAGGCATTAAAATAAGAATGACAATGGTTGAGAAGTTCTGACACAGGGGAAGGAGTTAGAAAATGTAGACCAGAAAGGCCCTATCCAGAAGGAACACTTAGGTATTTTTTCTCTTACTATTCAATACATGGTAGTGTTCTGTTCTATGTCAAAATGTAAAATATACGAAAGCTTTATGCATTAACATAGATTTCATAGTGTTATTAATAGAATGGGAAAAATAGAAACTACTTAAATATCTAATAACGTAAATATAGTTACTGAAACAATTGTCAGACTGGAAACTGGTATAGTAACACAGAGAAGCATTTTGATGTCTTTTTCAGTTCAGAAGGTATTGCTAATTAATTCAAAAACCATGTGTACAATAAAGATGACAACAATATTAATAAAAAGTGCACCAAAAATTACATGGAGATATATCACATTCTCACAGTTTGAACCACTGAGTAGTTAGAAGTTATTCTTCCCTCTATGTCATAATACTTAAAACTTACATGTTATAATTGAGATGTCTAATAACCATAAGCAACAGAACAATTAGGAAATAGTCACAAATTAAATGGAAAGAGATGGTAGATTTGAAGAACTTCGATTCAAGGCCACTGGTTACATAAAAAAGCAGCTTTCTTTATGTGTTTACCACACCTACACACCTTGCCCCCTTCACATACACACATAAACCATCTCCCAACTGTGCATTGGTGTTAACTTAAAAATTTATAGAATCGACCTTACATATGGCAGTATTATCATATTTGGATGATATATCAAAGCAAAAATTATTCTCTCAGTTATGTGCATATGATCTCTAGATATTTTCACAGCTATTTTGTCTGTAGGAAGGTGTTATTAAGAATCAGAATTAGGGCTAGAAAATGTCAGATTGGGAGATATTTGAGAAAATAATATAAGGGCTATAGAATATTATCATATATACACTCCCCAGAAGAAAATAATTGCATAAATTATTATGTTTTACTTCAATTTATCTCACTAACCTGCACATTTCACCATAATTTGAACACATGCAGGGACGTTAATACATTGCAATTTAGATTTGATTTTCAAGATGCAAAAAGAAATATATCAACATCAGTTGTATTAGGCTTTCCACTTTAAAATGAGTCTCTTCTGAAGGAGAAATGTTGTTCATCCGTATTGATACTGTGAAATTCTGAAAAAGCAATTGAGGTTTATGAACTTCAGTAATACATTTTATGAAAAGAATAAAAATGTACATCTTTAATGGCTAACAGGTTTTTTTAAACATTTAATGGTTTTGCTTTAATTTCTTTGTTGCAAAATGAGAAAAGTAAAATGACATTGAGAAACTATGGTGGAGTATCTTCACGGAGGAATCCCTCCTACGTGCAAAGTGGGAAAATTGAGCTCACTCCTATTAGAGGTCAATCATGTTTTTAGAAAGAAATCTTAGAAAGCACAGACTTCTGCATTGGAAAAAAAAAAAAAAAAAGGAAACTTGCCTGAGTATTTGTCTCTGTTTTTTTAATGCTGCTAATTGGAATTTTTATTTTTTATTTTTTTGAAGTTTTATTGAAGTGTAGTTGATTTGTAATGTGATAATTTCTGCTGTGCAACAGAGTGATTCCTTTATATATATAGATATGTGTGTGTGTGTGTGTGTGTGTGTGTCTGTATTCCATTCTTTTTTAGATTCTTTTCCCATATAGGTTGTCACAGAATATTGACTAGAGATCCCTGTGTTATATAGTAGGTCCCCATTGACCATATATCCCATATACAATAGTGTGCATATGACAATCCCAAACCCCAATCTCTCCCCTCTACCTTTCCCCTTTGGTAAACATAAGTTGTTTTTGACATGTGACTATTTATGTTTTGTAAATAAGTTTATTTGTGTCATTGTGTCATATAAGTGATTCATATGATATTTGTCTTTGTCTGACATTTCACTCAGTGTGATAATCTCTTAAGTCCATCCATGTTGCTGCAAATGCATTAGTTCATTCTTTTTATGGCCAAGTAACTGTCCATCATATATATATATATATATATATATACACACATCACATCTTCTTTATACATTCTCTGTCCATGGACATTTACGTTGCTTCCATGTCTTGTACACTGTAAATAGTGCTTCAGTGAACATTGGGATGGGTGCCTGTATTCTTTCAAATTATGATTTTCTCTAGATAGATGTCCAGGAGTGGGATTGCTAGATCGCATGGTAGTTTTATTTTCAGTTTTTAAGGATCCTCCATACTGTTCTCTATAGTGGTTGTACCAATTTACTTTCCCAAAAACAGTGTAGGAGGGTTCCCTTTTCTCCACACCCTTTCCAGCATTCATTGTGTGTAGACATTTTGATGATGGCCATTCTTTTTTTGCTTGTTTGATTTTTTGTTTTTTTGTTTTTGTCTTTTTAGGGCTGCACTCACAGCATATGGACGTTCCCAGGCTAGGGGTCGAATCGGAGCTGTAGCTTCTGGCCTACGCCACAGCCACAGCAATGCCAGATCTGAGCCACATCTGTGACATACACCACAGCTCATGGCAACACTGGATCCTTAACCCGCTGAGCAAGGCCAGGGATCTGTCAGGGATTGAACCTGCATCCTCATGGATGCCAGTCAGATTCGTTTCCGCTGAGCCATGATGGGAACTCTCTGATGGATGTTCTGACTGGTGTGAGGTGATCCCTCATTGTAGTTTTGATTTGCATTTCTCTAATAATTAGTGATATTGAGTATCTTTTCATATGCCTTTTGGCCTTCTGTCTGTCTTTGGAAAAATGCTATTTAGATCTTCTGAACATTTTTTTAATTTTTTTTTTATATAAAGCTGTATGAGATGTTTGTATATTTTGGAGATTAATCCCTTGTCAGCTGCTTTGTTTGCAAAGATTTTCTCCCATTCTGTGGTTGTCTTTTCATTTTGTTTATAGTAGCCTTTGCTGTGCAGAAGCTTTTAAGTTTAATTAGATCTCATTTGTTTGTTTGTTTGTTTTCATTGTGCTAGGAGGTGGATCCAAAAAGATACTGCTGTGATTTATGTCAGAGCGTTCTGCCTATGTTTTCCTCTAGGAGTATTATAGTATCTGGCATTACATTTAGGTCTTTAATCTGTTTTGAGTTTATTTTTGTGTATGGAGTTAGAGAATGTTCTAATTTCATTTTTTTACATGTAGCTGTCCAGTTTTCTCAGCACCATTTACAGAAGAGGTTGACTTTTCTCTGTTGTATATTCTTGCCTCCTTTGTTATATTTGTCTCCATTTTTAATGCCATGTTCAAGTGTGAGTGCGTCCGAAATCCATCCAAATTCCAGGATGCACACTTCCCATGTGGGAGAGTCCTGGAAGTGGAGGGAACACTTCAGTCATGGAATTATTCATTTGGTTGCTTTTCTGCTTATGAAGTTAAAAAGAGGAAAATCTCAGTTTCTCAAAGTGGATACTGTTATTACCTCTATTGCAGTAATAAGTAGTGAAATCATCCTTCTTCTGAGCCAACTGAATCTGGAACAAAGTTCAGAATATCTTAATTATCTTAACATTTAATACTGTTTTTTTCTTCATAATATCTGAGGAGAAATTATCATATTTCCACATCTAGATATTTTAGAAAATATGCCTTAGCTCAAGGAATATATTATTTATTTATCTAGAAATATAAATTCCAAATTGATCTCCTTTTCCTGCTTTTAATTTCCTTTTTTCTTTTTTTAGGGCCACACCTGCAGCATATGGAAGTTCCCAGGCTAGGAGTGTAATTGGAGCTTCAGCTGCTGGCTTACACCACAGCCATAGCAATGCTGGATCCTTAACCTACTGAATGAGGCCAGGGATCGAACCCACATCCTCATGGATACTAGTGGGATTCATTTCTGCTGAGCCACAACAGGAACTCCTCCTTTTCCTACTTTAAGAAGTCACTGTACTTCTTCTTGAGTTAATATTTCTAAAATATGGCACATCCATCCATTAATTCAGTTAGACCTCCTTGAATTTATATGCCTTTCCCTCTGACTTAAGTTGCCATTTTGTTAATATTATATACATGGTAATGAATTCAAGTGACATTGAAAATTTGTACCATAAAAATTAGTTATATTTCAAAGATATAAATAATCTCTAACTGCTACTTTAAAACCTTCCATCTAAAAATAGTTCTCTTTTAAACACGGTCTTAACTGCTCATGGTATGATTTGATTTAGCAATTGATATTTTACCTAGAAATATCAGTGTTCATCTAGACACAAAGAAGTTAGGACACTGCCCTCTAACTGTAAGTTAAGAGTTGAGGGCCATCTTAGATAGATGTGAATCTTGAAAGTTCAGCATCATATGCATTGACCTAATTTAGAATACTAACATGTAACCTCCTTGAGTCTATCACAAAGCATTTTGGTAGGAGATGGAAACATTTACAGAATAAATTGGATCTCATGGTCTAGTTCTAGATCTGATAATTATTTATGATACTTTCATATTGTAATTCTTTTATGTTCTGTCTCTGTTCATAAGAAACTTTTTGTTTTTAATTTAGTATTTCTTCAGTGAAAAAATGGTTACATATTTTATATCCAATGTAAGTTAATCTAAAGTCTTAAAATAATGAAATTGATGAACGTGGTATTCAACTAACATTTTTTCTTGTCAAAGAGAGTATCTCTTAGAAATCATTTGGGTTAAAAAAGGAGGAAAAATACCTGGAGGCAAATGAATACTTATAAAGAGTGATCTTCCCACAAGACTGTGGTTGACAATTGAACAGGGCTTAACACAAAAGAGGCAGTATGTAGAATACAACCAAGCAAGAACAGTTTTTTGGCTACTAGATAGCTAGGCGATAAAGAGGTTGATCCCAGAAAGTTCCAAAAAAAGACAAATAAACGCTTGGCAATACCATAGATAAGAATACATCTTTTTTTCTCAAAGACAGAAAAGCTGATAGAGTAGGGGGTAGGGAACTGTTACAGAAGAAAAGAGACTTTAACACTTAAATTTAGTACGTGGACTTTGGACCTTTTTTTTTTTCTGCTCTTTTTATTTTAGGGCCACTCCCACGGCATATGGAGATTTCCAGGCTAGAGGTCCAATCCGAACTACAGCTGCTGTCCTGTGCCACAGACACAGCAATGCCAGATCCAAGCCACATCTGCGACCTTCACCACAGCTCACTGCAATGCCAGATCATTAACCCACTGAATGAGGCCAGGGCTCGAACCCACAACCTCATGGTTCCTAATTGAATTCGTTTCCACTGCGCCACGACAGGAACTCCTGTTTGGATCTTAACTGAAACAAACCAAATATAAGAAGACATCTTTGAAACAATCATAGAAATGTAAAAAAGTCCAGTATGGAGTAAGTGTTAAGGACTTATTGCTGAGTGTATTAGATATAATAATGCATGGTGGAGATATATATATACACACGTATGTGTTTATGCATGTATCGATCAAAATGCATACTAAAGTATTTATGGGTAAAACATGATGTCTGAGATTTCCCTTAAGAGAATCAAGAAAAATTAATAAATAAAAAAGAGGGGGTAAATGAGGCAATGAAAAAAGATTGATCTCATATTAATAAATGTTGAAATTGGTTGATGCCTATATGAGGTTAAGTATATTATTCTAAGTTTGTGTATATTTGATGATTTGAATAATAAATGTCTTTAAAAAAAAAAAGAGAGAGAGAATTCAGTGGGAAGTCTAGTAGTCCAGGAACAGTTCTGTCAGATACTGGAGGACCAGATATAAACAGGTTGATTCCAGAGATTGCCACTCAGGTAGATAAATGCAGGATAATCAACAGTTATGAATTGGTCAGCAAGGTTCAGAATTCTAGGATTTCAGCTGTCCACAAAGTCCAGAAGAGGAATCAAATTAACTCAGAGTTAGAGCAGTGCCTGTTTTCTTGCTGTTCTTTTTCATGCTACCTGTGTGAGGGGGCAGCCTGGAGTCTGCAGTGCCTATTATACCTTAAAAAAAAAAAAATCGGAGGCCTGGATTTGACTCCTATTTTCCTCAGCTACAAAGATTAGGAGAGTGAGATACAAGAATTTCCACACAGAATCAGATAATAAAATTCCATGTGCTTATTTAAGGGCAGAAGGAAAAGGAAATTCTTCACTGAAAACATTTATATTAAAATGCAGTTCATGGTATAGCTCTACTATTGTTATAAATTTAAGACAAAAGTGTAAGTTTGCTCTATGAATTAATTCATAGATAAGATAGGATGAGGGAGAAAGGATAAGCCTCTCCTTGAATAATTTTTATTGACCAAATAAACATGGAACTTTATAAAAATTAAATCTTGGAGTTCCTTGGTGGCACAGCAAGTTAAGGATCTGGCATTGTCACTGCTGTGCCACAGGTTTGATCCCTGGCTCCAGAATTTTGCATGCTGTGGGCTCAGCCAAAATAAAATAAAAATCAGATCTTCTTGACATAAATTTCCCTTATCTTATGAACACTCAGTTCAACATTATATTATAATACTTAATATACTCTGTAAATCAACTCTTATTTCTGACTTTTGTCTCTGTTTTAATAGCATTATCTCAGTCATTCAGTTTCAAAACTCCTGAGAGACCTGTGACTTTTCTTCTGCAAAAAAAAAAAAATCTTCTGATGCAATATTTCCTTAATTGATCTCTCTTTTTTTCTTATTTGTACTTCTACTGTTCCAAATCAGGCTCTGATAATTTTCTCATGGACAGTTATACTTGTCTGATTATCTGGAAATCTCACTTTTATTATTCCCCATAACCATTACTTTGTTAAATACTGTTTATTTCATATGCCCTATGTCTCTAATCTATGCCTCAAAGTAGAAGTGATAGGTTAGCTTAAGAGTTCTGTCAACTATGATTTAGCCACTTGCCTTGGATTTCCTTTTTCCTTACTGGATGGAAATGTCAGTGCCACCAGGGACCTTGGAAGATATAGAGTCAGGATGGCTGAGGTGCCTCACAACCCTGGGTCTCTGGCTATCCCCATGGAGTTATGGTCATTTACTTGTTGTGAACTTTTCTTTATAAAGAGTAAAATACTTCTTTCTTAACTTAAGCCAGTCAGTTTGAGGATTTGTCTATATTAGAGTAGTTTAATCTGTGCCTTGGCCAATACATAGAATGAGTAAAGTTATTTTCAGCAGAGCAATAAATACCATGATAAATATGGCTCAATTCTACATTTTTTTTCTGGATAACCAAACTTTATAAGAATTTCTTTTAAATGCTGAACATTACCAAATTTGAGGGAGACTTACTTGGTAGCAGTGTTTAGAATAGTATCCTGCCAGAACATCATTCTGTAGTTCTAGAAACTTAAATGCAAACAACAAAGTGAACTTTATACTTAGATTACTATGGGCATTCTAAATTTAGCATGTCCAAAACCAACTTCACCTTCTACACTTCACTCACATCCCATTAACTTGAACTTAACCACATGGCTCCATGCCAGCTTAAACTTAGGAGCTTCTGTTAGTAAAAGGAAGAAGACTCTTAATGGATAAGGAGGAGAACCAGCAGTCTCTGCCAAATCTTTTACCTAGTAGGGTTTATATTTCTAATCCATGCATTCAGATGGCTCTATGTTCCAATAAAGGGGTACTTTTCAGCAGTCAATGAAAGGAATCAATTGAGTTTCTAAAGTACACTTCATGTTGGAGTTCCCGTCATGGCTCAGTGGTTAACGAATCTGACCAAGAACCAGGAGGTGGCGGGTTTGATCCCTGGCCTTGTTCAGTGGGTTAAGGATTCGGCGTTGCCGTGAGCTGGGGTGTAGATTGCAAACGCGGCTCGGATCCCGTGTTGCTGTGGCTGTGGCGTAGGCCGGCAGCTACAGCTCCTTTTAGACCCCTAGGCTGGGAACCTCCATATGCCACGGGAGCGGCTCTACATAAAAGGCAAAAAAACAAAAAAATAAAAAATAAAATACACTTCATGTTGTCCCAACTTTTCAAAGACAGAAAATCATCCACCACAATTCTGCCAGTTATTGAAGACTCAAGCCAAATTCTGCTATTAAGAAGACTTCTAGATTCTTTTGACTTCACTTCAATCATATATCCATCCATGTAATAAACACTTGCCATCATTGCTGTGCCAAACCTTGGATTAGGTCTTAGGGAATTTTAGGTGAATAAGAACATGTTCCTGCCTAGACAGTGTCACTTTTCAGCCTGCTACATCTCTGTTTCATTTAATATGCTAGTTGTTACATTCTGTATTTAATTAGAATTTTATTTGTTCACATGGTCAGTTTTTATTTTATCAATTCCTTGTGTTCCAGGACCTATAACTTGATTTTTTTAATCCCCTCAACCTTTAACAGAAGACATCGCCAATACAGTCACAGAGTGAATTAGCTGAAAGAGTGAATGAAAGAATAAATCATATTGTCACTATTGTCTAATGCATCTGTTAAAGTTCTGTGATTCACTTTTCAAATTGACTTTGCTTCATAGTGAACCACAGGATTTCCTTTCAGATTTATTATAACTGCCCAAATTAAAGTAAGCTTTTGGTTTAAATCTAGAAATATTTTTCAATCAGATAGTTTCTGAAATAGTATAAAATGGTTATTTCAAAATAGAATAAGTTGGGCTGCTGGCACTTTAAATAGACATGTCTTTCTTAGCTCTCCTGATACTTCATTAAAATCATGGTACATGGAATAGAAACATATAAGGCCACAAAACCATGGAAGTAGAGCCATGAACAGACGAGAAATGGCAACAAATACCTGTAAAAAGTAGAGCATATTCAGAAGTGGTGTTAATTAATCACCCAAACCATTTGTAACCAAGACTACCTATCAAGTGGACTGAATTAGTGGGTACTTACCAGCCCTATAGACTCGAAGCAAACTTACAACTAAGAAAGACTGAGGGTAGTAAGAGGGAGAGAGTGAGAATTTGTGCTGATAACAGATCAAGTAGAGCAAATACTTCTCCACACTTCCACAGCTGCCTCTTTTTGATTCTCATTTTTAAAAAGAAATCATGGCATCCAGGTACTTACCACACCTTCCCAACTATTACTTACCTGGAAGCTGTGGAGATACCCCAGGATCAGTGCAGGGAGGCTTGGTATGACAGCCAAGTAGCACTGCAAGTTAAGAATCTATATACTAGAATAGAAAAGTAGAGGTCCCTGGGTGGTAGAGAATAGAATAGACATTAGGATTGCATATTTGGAAAATACTGGAGGTGAGGTAAATAAATTTTTGTATTAAAAAATCACTTGAATTTGATAGTGAAAATTCATCTCACTAAGTGTCACAGGGGCCATAATGTCAAACCTGTTAGAAAAGGGAATATTATTCCAGCGTGTTGATAGATTTTGTGGTGAACAGTAATTACCCATTCAAAATACTGTATATTTATTAGTTATCTGTGGAGGCATAACAAGTTATCTCCCCAAATCAGTGGTTAAAACAACAAGAAACATATCCTAACAGTTTCCGTAGCTCAGGAATTTGCAAATAGCTAAGTGAGAGGTTCTCCCTTGCTATTTCTTAGGAGGTTGCTGTCAAAATGTTGACCAGGGCTGCAGTCACTGGATAGCTAGACTGCAACTAGAAGATCAGATTAAAAGGTAGTTCACTCACATGGCTGGAGATGTAGTGCAATGGCTAGAGGCCTCAGTCCCTGTCCATGCAGGCCTCTCTCCAGGGTTGCTTGACTGTCTTCTCAGCATAGCGCCTAGCTTCTTCCCTGAGCAAGTATGATGGTTAATTTTATGTGTCAACTTGAGTGGGTCACAGGGTACTCAGAAATTTGGGCTATTTCTGGCTATGTCTGTGAGGGCATTTTGGATGATATTAACACTTAAATCAGTAGACTTGATAAAACAGATTGCCCTCCGTAATGGGGGTGCACCTCCTTGAATCCCTTGAAGATATGAGTAGAATAAAAAGGCTGACCATCCCCTAAGTAAGAGAGAATTCTTCCTGTTAACAGCCTTTTGAATGTGGACATTGGAATTTTTTCTCAAACTGAAACATTGACTCTTCCAGGGTTTCAAGTCCACAAGTATTCCGACTAAAATTTACACCATTGGCTCTCCTAGGTCTCCAGCTTGTTCAGTCATACTATAGAACTTGGAATTTGCCAGACCCCATAGAGGGATAAGCTGATTCTTTATAATAAATCTGTTTAAATACATATATTTTATTTATTATACACACACACACACACAGACAGAGGTAATTGGTTTCATTTCTCTGGAGAACGCTGATTAACACAAGTGATCCAACAATTCACTTAGAGTAATGAAGCAAGAATTTAAGGTTTAAAATGTTTGATAGGAAGGAAAAGGTAAGTGGAAGAATTGAGATTACTGATATAAAAACCAACTTGGGAGCAGGAAGAGGTTATGGGATGTTGTTCAACTGAGAAAACCAGAGATAAGTTGTAAAATTAATAAATAAAAAGTATTATAACAGTATTTAGAAATAGATCAATAGCCTTAAAAAGAACTGAAAGCAGAAACTATTCAAATTTTTACTCCCTGAGGTAAGGGTTGGGGAGTAATACAAAGGTGGGATGATTATGGGCAGGAAATTACTGATTATATTATATACTTTGCTGTATACTATTTGATTTTAAAACATATGCATGTATGACTTTGGGAAAATTATAAAAAGGTGATTTTTATAGAATGAGTAAAATACATAATTATTTTTCATACAGCAAGCAAAAACATCAAGTAAGGCTATAACTTCTCATTTTATGTCTTTATGCAAGATTTTGTTTCCTCTTATTAAAGAGCTGTTTGCCAGGGTTGTCCTTTGCTTCTTGACAATGAATGGAAGTCGTGTATATCATCCACATGGGAAAATTCATAAAAATAATTAAATTGCTTTTTTTAAAGTCAAGATTTCATAAAATTAAAAAAACATTGCTGCTTAGCCAAGGAATTTTTTTTCTTATTGAAATACAGTTGATTTACAATATTATACTAGTTTCAGGTGTACAACATAGAAATTTAATGTTTGTATAGATTACTCCACTGAAAGTTACTACAAAATAGTGGCTGTTTCTCTATGCTGTACAATATACCCTTGTTCCTTATTTATTTTTATACATGGTAGTTTACGTCTTTTAAAACCATACCCTTATTTTACCCTTCCCCCAGCCTCTCCCTGCTGGTAACCAAAAGTTTGTCCTCTACACTTCTGAGTCTATTCTGTTTTGTTATATTCAATTTTTTTTAATTTTTTTTAGATTCCACATATAAGTGAAAGACAGTATTTGTCTTTCTCTGACTTATTTCACTTAGCGTATTGCCCTCCAGGTTCATCCACATTGCTGCAAATGTCAACATTTCACTCTTTATTGCTGAGTAATATTCCATTCTGTATGTATATACAACATCTTTATTTGTTTGTTTCTTGATGGACACTGAGATTGCTTCCATATCATGGCTATTGTAAATATTGCTTCTATGAGCAGTGCATGTATCTCTTTGAATTAGTATTTTTGTGTTCTTTTGTACATAGATCTAGTAATGGAATTGCTGGATCATACGGTTATTCTATATTTAGTTTTTGATGAACCTCATAGAGTTTTTCGTAGTGGATGTACCAAGGTACTAGGGTTCCCTTTTATTTATAGACTTTTTGATATTAGCCATTCTGGCAGGTGTGAGTTGATATCTTATTGTGGTTTTGATTTGCATTTGAGATTAGTGAGGTTGAGTATTTTTTCATGTGCCTGTTGAATATGTTTATATCTTCTTTGGAAAAATATCTTTTCAGGTCTTCTGCGCATTTTTTAGTCAGGTTGTTTGTTTTCTTATATATTGTGTTATGTGTACTGTTTTTTGTTTTTGTTTTTTCATTGTTTTGTTTTTGTTTTTTGCCTTTCCTAGGGCCCATTTTCTGAAGGGTTTTTATCAGAAATGGGTGTTGGGTTTTGTCAAAGGCTTTTTTTTTTAATTTTAATTTTTATTTTTACATTATACCCAGCTATACAGCGTGGTGACAGGGTTACACATGCATATATGGATTCATCACAAGTGGTTAGACATAGTTCCCAGTGCTATACAGTAGGATCTCCTTGCTTTTCCAGCCCAGAGGCAACAGTCTACAACTATTAACCCCAGACCCCCCTACCATCCCATTCCCTCCCCCACCCTCCCATTCCCTCCCCCACCCTTTTGGCAACCACAAGTCTGTTCTCCAAGGCCTTGATTTTCTTTTCTGTATAAAGGTTCATTGGTGCAGTATATTAGATT
Source organism: Catagonus wagneri (assembly GCA_004024745.2). Lineage (NCBI taxonomy): Eukaryota > Metazoa > Chordata > Mammalia > Artiodactyla > Tayassuidae > Catagonus > Catagonus wagneri. The sequence goes on from PVHT020000193.1 coordinate 22,108,476, forward strand.
CCAGTTATTAGTGATGTCATATGGTATCTGTCTTTCTCCTTCTGACTTACTTCACTCAGTATGACGGTCTCTAATTCCATCCATGTTGCTGCAAATGACATTATTTTATTCTTTTTTATTCTTTTTTATGGCTGAGTAGTATTCCATTGTGTATATATACCACATCTTCCTAATCCAATCATCTGTCGATGGACATTTGGGTTGTTTCCATGTCTTGGCTATTGTGAACAGTGCTGCAATGAACATGCGTGTGCAGGTGTCTTTTTCAAGGAAAGTTTTGTCCAGGTATATGCCCAAGAGTGGGATTGCTAG
>PVHT020000193.1:22109787-22122548 GCA_004024745.2 Catagonus wagneri
CTTTTTGATTTCCTTTGCTGTGTAAAAGCTTGTCAGCTTGACTAGGTCCCATTGGTTTATCTTTGCTTTGATTTCTGTTGCTTTGGGAGACTGATCTGAGAAAACATTTGTAAGGTTGATGTCAGAGAATGTTTTACCAATGTTTTCTTCCAGGAGTTTAATGGTGTCTTGTCTTATATTTAAGTCTTTAAGCCATTTAGAGTTTATTTTTGTGCATGGTGTGAGAGTGTGTTCTAGTTTCATTGATTTGCACTCAGCTGTCCAGGTTTCCCAGCAATGCTTACTGAGTAGACTTTCTTTTTCCCATTTTGTGTTCCTGCCTCCTTTGTCAAAAATCAATTGACCGTAGGCATCTGGGTTTATTTCTGGGTTCTCTGTTCTGTTCCATTGGTCCGTATGTCTGTTTTGGTACCAGTACCACACTGTCTTGATAACTGTGGCCCTGTGATATTGCCTGAAGTCTGGGAGAGTTATGCCTCCTGCTTGGTTTTTGTTCTTTAGAATTTCTTTGGCGATTCTGGGTCTCTTGTGGTTCCATATAAATTTTTGGATTGTTTGTTCTCTTTCTTGGGTAATTTGATAGGGATTGCACTGAATCTGTAGATTGCTTTGGGTAGTATAGCCACTTTTACAATATTTATTTTTCTGGCTTATGAGCATGGAATATCTTTCCATTTCTTTTTATCTTCTTTGATCTCCTTGATTAATGCTTTGTAGTTTTCTGCATATAAGTCTTTCATTTCCTTGGTCAAGTTTATTCCCAAGGTATTTGATTTTTGGGGGGTGCTATTTTAAAAGGTAAAGTATTTTGGTATTCTTTTTCTAATATTTCATTGTTAGTATACAGAAATGCGATTGATTTCTGAAGGTTAACCTTATATCCTGCCACTTTGCTGAATTTGTCTATGAGTTCAAGTAATTTTGGGGTTGAGGTCTTGGGGTTTTCTGTGTAAAGTATCATGTCATCTGCATAGAGTGACAGTTTTACCTCTTCTCTTCCTATTTGGATGCCTTTTATTTCTTTTGTTTGTCTGATTGCTGTAGCTAGGACCTCTAATACTATGTTGAATAACAGTGGTGAGAGTAGGCATCCCTGTCTTGTTCCAGATTTTAGTGGGAAGACTTTCAGCTTTTCTCATTGAGTATTATATATACCGTGGGTTTATCGTAAATGGCTTTTATTACGTTAAGGAATGTTCCCTGTATTCCCACTTTGGTAAGAGTTTTGATCAAGAATGGATGTTGGACTTTGTCAAATGCTTTTTCTGCATCTATTGAGATGATCATGTGGTATTTGACTTTTCTTTTGTTAATGTGGTGTATGACGTTGATTGATTTGCATATGTTGAACCATCCTTGTGAACCTGGGATGAATCCCACCATCTTTTTGATATGTTGTTGGATTCGGTTGGCTAAAACTTTGTTGAGAATTTTTGCAGCTATATTCATCAAAGATATTGGCCTATAGTTCTCGTTTTTCGTGGTGTCTTTGTCTGGTTTTGGAATTAAGGTGATGCTGGCATCATAGAATATCTTTGGGAGTGTTCCTTCTTCTTCAAGCGTTTGGAAAAGTTTAAAGAGAATGGGTATGAGTTCCTCATTGTATGTTTGGTAGAATTCACCTGTGAAGCCATCTGGTCCTGGACTTTTATTTGTAGGGAGTGTTTTGATGATGTACTCAATTTCATTTCTAGTGATTGGTCTGTTCAGTTGATCTGTTTCTTCCTGAGTCAGTTTTGGCAGGGTGTAAGTCTCTAAAAAGTTGTCCATTTCTTCTAGGTTATCAAATTTGTTGGCATATAATTGTTCATAGTATTCTCTCATGGTTTTTTGTATTTCTGTAATCTCTGTTGTGACTTCTCCTTTTTCAGATCTTATTTTGTTTACTTGGGTTTTTTCTCTCCTCTTCTTGGTGAGTCTTGCCAGAGGTTTGTCAATTTTGTTTACCTTTTCAAAGAACCAGCTCTTGGTTTTATTGATTTTTTCTATTGTTTTTTGAATCTCTATTTTATTGATTTCCTCTCTGATCTTAATGATTTCCTTCCTTCTGCTGACTTTAGGGTGTTTTTGTTCTTCTTTTTCTAATTCATTCAGGTGATGTGTTAGGTTGTCATTTTGAGATTTTTCTTCTTTTTTGAGGAAGGCCTGTAATGCTATGAATTTCCCTCTGAGCACTGCTTTTGCAGCATCCTATAGAGTTGGAGTGGTTGTGTCTTCATTCTCATTTGTCTCAAGGTATTTTTTAATTTCCTTCTTGATTTCCTCATTGACCCAATCGTTTTTTAGTAGCATGTTGTTTAGTCTCCATGTAGTATGTTTTTTCTCATCTCTTTTCCTGTGGTTGATTTCTAGTTTCATGCCTGTCAAAGGCTTTTTAAAACTGCATCTATTGAGAGGATCATATGATTTTTATTCTTTATTTTAATATGGTGTATAACACTGATTGATTTGCGGATATTGAAGAATCCTTGCATCCTAGGGATAAATCCCATTTGATCATGATGTACAATCCTTTTAATGTATTATTGGATTCTGTTTGCTAGTATTTTGTTGAGGATTCTTGCATCTATGTTCATCAGTGAAAGTGGCCTGTAATTTTCTTTTTTTGTAGAACCTTTGTCTTGTTTTGGTATCAGAGTGACCATGGCCTCATAAAGTGAGTTTGGGAGTGTCCCTTCCTCTGCAATTTTTGGGAATAGTTTCAAAAGGATAGGTGTTAGCTCTTCTCTAAATGTTTGATAGAATTTCCCTGTGAAGCCTGGGAAGTCTGGACTTTTGTTTGTTGGAAGTTTTTAAACCACAGTTTCAATTTCAGAACTTGTGATTGGTCTGTTCATCTTTTCTATTTCATCTTGGTTTATCCCTTTATCATTATATAATGCCTTGCTTTGTCTTTTGTTACAGAATTTATTTTAAAGTTTATTTTGTCCAGTAGGAGTATTGGCACCCTCAATATTATGTCATTTCCAGTTGCATGAACTATCTTTTCTACCCCGTAACTTGCAGTTTTTATGTCTTTAGTTCAGAAGTGAGTCTTTCGTAAGTGGTATATAGGTGGATCTTGTTTTTTAAATCCAGTTAGCCACTCTATATCTTTTGATTAAAGCATTTAGTCCATTGACATTTAAAGTAATTATTGATATGTATGTACTTATTACCATTATATTACTTGTTTAAGTTGTTTTTATAATTCTTTGCTTGTGGTTTCATGATTTTCTGTAGTGATAAGCTTGTGTTCTTTTCCACCTATTTTTTGTCAGCCTTTTGTAGGTTTGTTTTTTTTTGTCTTTTTGCCTTTTTATCTAGAGTCGCACCCGCGGCATATGGAGGTTCCCAGGCTAGGGGGTCTAACAGGAGCTGTAGTTGCTGGTCTTCGCCACAGCCACAGCAACGCGGGATCCGAGCCGCGTCTGCAACCTACACCACAGCTCACGGCAACGCTAGATCCTTAACCCACTCAGCAAGGCCATGGATCGAACCCGCAACCTCATGGTTCTTAGTCGGTTTCGTTAACCACTGAGCCATGAAGGGAACTCCCTTTTGTAGGTTTTTGATTTGAGGTTACCATGGAGTTCATATATGTTGACCTATAACTATATTTGTTTTAAACAGGTAGTCTTTTAAGTTCAAACACATTCTAAGAGATCTGTTTTTTACTCCTTTCCCCCACATTTTGTTTTAATGTTATATTTTACATATTCATTTTTGTCTCTTCACTGTTACCGTACCTGTACTTGATTTATTATTTTTCCTTTTAATCTTTAAACTAGTTTTTTCAGGTGGTTTGTCCTCAGCTTTACTCTATATTTGACTTTTCAGTGAGGGCTGTGGTGTGGGCTGTGGCAGTCTGGCTGCTGCCAGAGATCTGGACTGCCTCTGATGTGTAGTGCTAACAGTGGCTGCCCCCATCCTGTTCAAGTGCCACTTTGGGTTTGAATTACCTCAGCATCTATTGCCGAGATCTTCCCTTAGTTGTGGCAGCTCTCACTCCAGTGTGGAGATGTGATGTGAGGTGAGCAGGGCTGGAATGTTGACTTGGCTCATGTTGGGGCTCATACCATGGCGGTTGTAAGAAACCAGTCAGCCACCCATGCGTTCTCATTCTTCCCTACTTTGAGAGCAAACTAGCATTCGTGTGCTCCTCAAGAGCAAAGTCTAGGTTTCCCACAGCCCTCCTATTAGTTCCACTGGTACTCTAACCCACTGAGGCAGCTTGTATTCCCTTTATCCCAACGGTGGGGCACCCAGTATGTGGCTCAAACCACTGTTTCCTCAAGAAAGATCTCTACCTGTATAATCTCGCTTTTCCTCTGAATTCCCTCCCAGGAGCACAGATCCTTACCTGATGGTATCTCTTCCTTTCATACTAGATAATGTATGTATCTTTTGTACAGCCTTGATTTTACTGGAGTCTTTATGCCAGTCTCGAGTTAGTTTTCAGTAAGAATTGTTTCACATGTTGATGTACGTTTATGTATTCATGGGGGCAAGTGAATTCTGTATCATCCTACTCTACTTTCTCGATCCACTCCAATAACTAATATTTCTTGATCATTCAGTATGTCAGGCAGTATACTTTCATGTGAATCAGTACATTTTGTCTTTAGGCAGGTTATTTTGTAACTTTTCCAGTGGCTCCCAGGTTGTAAGTGACAGAGTAAAGTATCAAATGCCTTTCTTTGTGAACACAGAACAGATGCTCTAAATCTATAACCTTGAAAAGGAAATCAGGAAAGTGGATGTAAGGGCCAGAAAGAGGGAGCAGTTGTAAATCCAGACATGGTGTTATTTTTGGCAGATGTGAGATAGTGTTCTGGAATTCAAGGATATAATTAATACAGAGGATTCTTGGAAAATTCCTAAATTGAACTAGTCTTTCCTTAAAGGAGGACGAAAAGTTATAGGGAATATCATGATCAGCACTCATGCATGTTCTTTCCTCTTCCCTGAATCCATCACATACATCCTCCCAAAATATATTTCTAAACAAAACTATGAGTATTTCAGTCCAAGATCCAGTACTACCTTATGAATAACTTATCCTCTACTATGCTGTACAAAAGGTGCCTCTTTTTGTATCTGCCTCCCAAACCAGATTGTATGATACATAATGAGGGAGTATTTATCTCCTTTTTGTTTGTATCTTAATGCCCAGCAGCACATCTTATGCATAGCTTTCACTGAATAAAGGCTGCTTGAGATATTGTAATAATTATGTTTATGCTTAGATTACCCAAGATATCCTTGTTTAGTAAGCATTTATTTAGCACTCTTGATATGCTAGGTACTAAGGCACGGTCACTGCCCTTGAATAAGTTCATAATTTAAAGGTAGAGGAATTCACATTTAGAAAAAACAATAAATAAACCAATATGATAAGGCAGGCAGCACAAACAAGGGTGTTCAGTATTGGGAAAAGGAATTAGATAAAGGAGGAAAGAAATTATTTTTAAATATCAGTGCTTAAATAGAGTGAAAAGGAATCAGTACTGTTACTTTCAGTTACTGAGGACTGTAGAGACCCCATTTTAATATGACTTTAGCAGGCAAGACACTTACCGGATAGTGTCTGTCCCCTTAAGTCAGACTATTGATTCAATTTAGTAACAAATAATATGCAGGTTTCTATACATTTGTCATTTTAATTCATTGGCACCATGTTGGTATACAATGGATTTTGCTTACATTGGTCCCTTGGTTCTTTGTATCTTGGTGGAAACGTAACAAAAAATAATTTCTGGTTTGATCAGTTGATAGGATTTTCCCCCATTTTTATTTGTACAACTATCTTTGGACAAAGTCCACAAAGCAGTAAACTGTGCACCTAGATTTTTTCAGGTTTCCTGGTACTCTTCTGAAATATAAGGCAGTGAATATGAATGACCGTCCCTAGTCATGTTTTTCCAATCAGGAAGGAGTGAACAGTTTTAAATCTGAAGAGCAGACTTTATGGTAGTCCCGTACTAAACGGGAAAAAATAAAATTCAAAGCCAAACCCAATGAAAATTAAACATCATTTTGATAAATATAATAACATTCTATAACTTTACATATGCAGTTTAGGTAAACTCTACTATCAAGACTGATACCATAGTACTTATCCAGATTAAATATAATGTGAAATTTTCACTGTGACTAAAGCAGTCAGTTTTAATTATGAGTTAATTTTAATAGGTTTCCCAAACAACCTGAATTATACAGTATATTTATGCCATGTCTTAGTCACATGCTTTTAAATCTCATTATCTATTTCACAAACTTCATGCTTTTCCTTACTTAGACTTTCAAATTAGTTTTGACATATCTTATTCCAGTTTTTCATAAATTTCCAAGATCCTTTTTTATGCTTATAGTCATTTAGCCCAATTTATATGTGCATCACAAAAAAGTCCAATTTTGTTCTTTGATTATATTTTTAAAGTTAGATTTTTCCCTATAGTCTTAAATTTAAGCTTTTTTTAATGTCATGGAGTTATACTGGGAGCCTACCTCTAGAATCTTAAAATAATAGTAATTTTAAAGCAGCTTTAATGGTCACTTAGTGGAAGCACAGAACTGCTTAGAGTACTCTCCGTGTTTTTCTCTTCTCCTTCACCTAGTCACAATTAAAAGAAGGTTTATGAAATTTGGCTTCAGTATACAGTACCCCTGTGCCCACCCCGCAAATGTGAAATGATGATGAAATGTTGGGATGGAGTTCAGGACATGCTACCCCCAAATATGGGTGCCTTGGCATATTGAATATCTTAAGCTGAAGGGCTTTAAGAAAATGGTAGAAGCAGTTACATTACTATGACCTCACGTCTCTCTCCTTTCTACCCTGAAACAATTCATAAAACTCCCTTGTGAAAGGTACTGTCCCTGTATCAAGAAGAAGGAAAATATTCTTATCACCAGAGACAGGGAATTAGGGGGCCCAAAAATCTGTATAAAGAAATGTTGTCAGACAAACTCTTATCTTCCTAGTGACTTCTTCACCTTTTACTGTCCCTAGCCCAAATCCCTTTATCTTGTCAGTTCTTCTCAGATTTGTCTAAAAGGTATAAAAGTTTCCAGCTCTGGTCATTTCTTCTTCTTTTCATTCTTCATTCACTAAAATTTGTATGCTTTCCTCCTGTTGATCTATCTTTGTCAGTTTAATTTTCAGGCCCAGTCTGAGACTATAAGAGAGTTGAGAACTTTTTCTTTTCCTACAATTCGTGAGGGGAAAAATTCTGTAAGGGACAGGTCAAGTCCAAACACAGTAGAGAACAATGTAAACTGCTCATTATAAAGTTGCTTTCTTAGCAAATTCTAACCTGCTAAAATAAAAGCACAGAAATACATTTCCAAAAAAAAAATTATCATGGATTTTAATCAATATATTTTTATGAATAGACTAATCTCATATTCCGTTTCCACATATACAAAGATCACCTATACTAATGAAATTTATATTCTGCTGTTATGCTTACCAATTACTTGAGCATTTCATGAAACCATTTTCCAAATACAAACTTTTGAAAAATTCACTCAGTTCTTTTGGGAGTACAAAAGTTATGAGAATAAGATCAACAATGATTAATATATTATCACCTCACTTGAACTATGACATCTGTCATTGAGCAAGGTTATAAAATGCTTACTATGTGCCAGGCACTATTATTGGTACTGATGTAAGGCTCATGAAAGTTTTATCATCAAAAAGTTTCTTTGAAAAACAAATTTCTTTAGAGAAGAGGACTTTTTTGGGTTTTTCTTTTGTATTTTTGCAGAGATGGTGTTCACAAATATATTACAGGAAGTGTTTTAGTAGAAAATAATCTTTGGTTGTTGGTTGATGTAAAAATATTGCATTCTAAAGCATTTCACATGGAATATCGCAGGCAGTGAAAATTTTTCATGTTATAAAACGGTCTAGTGAATTGCAGAAAGATGTCATAGATTTTTGAGATTTGCTTCTTTTAAATATATATGTATATTTAAAAAATCCTCAATATTAGAAAAAAAGTCTGTTAAGCTTGAAATGATATTTAAATGTGAGGGAAAGAAGCTCATGATTTACATAAACATTTGGAGAAACTGCCTGCAGATAGTTTTTCTATCCTCTTAGCCTGACTCCCTAAGGCTAAACAATCAAGCCTGACCAGACCATTTTAGCAATTGACAAGAGATGTGGAGAATAAGAATTTAGTTGGATGTCTAAAAATATTCCTTTCATAAAAGCCAGCACTACATTTCCATGACACAGACCTAGAAACTACATTTCTTTTTTTCTCCTTTTCCTATTTTTGCTGTCTCACCAGTGACGTGGTTAATTAACACTTCATCCAAGGATTACATCTCTTAGAGGTTCAGGAGAGTGTGAAATTGCCCTCCTGGCAATGACAAGGATGAAGGAATATCCTACTCTCACAGCTATTACTCTACACCTGGATTTAAAATTTAATATTTTAAAGAACAGTTTCTCTGGGAACAGAGAAATATTACTGTATGACAGTGATTCTCAAAGTGTGGGCCTCAGAGCAGCAACATCACCATTATTCAGGAACTTGTTACAAATGCACATTATTGAGCCCCATTCCAGATCTACTGAATCCGAATCCTTGGAGCAGTGGCCCTATAATCTGTGTTTTAACAAGGCCCCAGGTGATTCTGATGAACGATGAAGTTTGAGAACTGTTGGTCTATGAAGCTCCCTCACTAGGTTGCATGTGAATACATTATTTAGTGATACAAGAAGACTTAGGTTAAATTATTAATTAGTAATTTAAATCTTAAATCATTGCCTTTGAATGTTAAGCAGACTAGTTCAAGTCCACAGAGCTCCATCAATGTTTTATTTCATTTCATAGTGTGTAGGTCTGTTGGCACAAAAACGACTAATTATCCCAGTAGATCTAAAAAAGAGGAAATGCCAGCTAAAAAGTGGCAATACTTGTTTGAACAAAGTCTCCTAGCTAAAAAAGGAGCCCAGTAATTAGGATTTTAAAATGCCATCAAATTCATTCTTGAGATGTCACCTTACTGTAACAATCTGGTTTAGTTTTAATTTTTTTTTTCATTGTCACTATCTTATGTTACAGTCACCTCAATTAGCACACTTGCTGTTTTGGTTTTACATTGTTAGTGTTATTTCTTACAGGTAATGCCGTTTTGTGGGGAGAGTTGCTGACTTTGTAGCCAAGGCAATTATTTTGGTGAAGAAGTAGAAGTTCCTAGATGAAGGTAAAGGATGAATTTTGTTTGCATTGCCCCAATTTCTAAGACTAGAAAGTTCAGTCTTCTTCCCTTCTCTTGCTGACCCTCCAAACCTAAACTGTTATCAGGTTCTATAGGTTATTTCTCAGTCTCCTCCACCCATCTTCGTCATTTCAGTTCTTTTGCGACTCGTGCATCTTGGTTTCTAATGATCTCTCAAGTAGATGACTCAAATTCAGAAACATAGTAAGGATTCACTGTGGTTAATTGTCACTCTGGCTTCTAAAGTGAGTTCAGGTATTTAATTATTGCTCCTGTAATCCTAAGTGAACTGAATGGGAAAACTAGAGGTGGATTGTGATGGTTTTGTTGTTTTTAAAAAACCTCTCCCCTTTCCCTGCACCATGTACTATATAATGATCATACTAATTCATTGTCACCTTTTTACACTGTTAAATGTCAAGGGCTGCTTTAAGCATAAAGGTAACAATAGTGAACAAACACAAAATTGGAGGCCTTGCTTGCTGAATTCATAATCTAATGATGGTAATGTTTGGATGAAGACATCCTACTACATTTCTGTCTACATCTGTAGCCATAGCTACATCTGTCTATATGTATATCTAGTTATCTGTTTAGCTATTTTTAATTAGAATGGTCAAGGAGGTCTTCTTATGCAGTGACACTGGAACAGAGACATGAATGAAGTGACTGATAATTGCTGTCTCAGGAAAAAGTGTTCCATTATAGCAACTGCAGTAACCTGGAGTAAAGAAAGAAGGCTAGGGAATTTCCCATGTGGTGCAGTGGGTTAAGGTTCTGATATTGCCACAGCTGTGATGCAGCCTACAACTGTGGTGTGGGTTTGATCCCTGGCCCAGGAACTTCCACATACCACAGGTGCAGCCAAAAAAAAAAAAAAAAAAAAAAGCAGGTTTGTATAACTGGGGAAGGGTAAGGAAGGGGCAAGGTAGATGAGGATGAGGTTAGAGAAGATAGAGGTAGCCAGGGACCGTGTAGATTGTAGTGAGGGATATTTAAAGGCGATAAGAAGTCCTTAGAGGTAGGAGAAGAGACGTGACATAATGTGGCTCGTATTTTAAAAGGATCACTCTGATGACCAGGAATTGAAGCAAGGAGACCATTTAGAGGACAATTTGCAATAAATCTGAGATTTGACGTTGTCATGAACCAGGGTGGTAGGAGTGGAAGTGGTGATATTTCCTTTTAGATTGAATGTAGAGATTGAGAGAAAGGAAAACATCCAAGATAAACACAAAGATTCAGGCCTGAGGAAATTAAAGATGGAATTACCTTTTACTGAGAGAGGAAAAGACTATTTGGTAGGGAGAGGAACTGAGGTTGGGGGAGATAAGAGTTTAGCTTTGGATATGCTCTCTGAGATATCTACTAGAAATCACAGTAAAATATATAATAATTTGTTGGGGCCATCATTTCAGGCAGGAAATTTAAAAATTTGTACTTCAAGTCACATTTTTTTTCTAGAATCACTCATTTGATACTGTGCAGTGTTTTCTGATGTTTTGGTCCTTACTACAAATCAAGGCTGCTCATTCCTCAAAAATAAAATAAACAGATGTATAAAAGCAAACTAAAAATTTCTATCATCTAATCTTTCCAAAGGTAGCCATTGTCAACATCTCAATGTATAAATTTCCAAACTGTATATATGTGTGCATATATTATATATAAGTTTAAACCATGTGAAACTACTGCTATTCAGTTTGATCTATAAAAAACAGTAATTTCATATTTCAACCTCATATATCTATATTAACACTATAAAAATAGAAGTATGCAAAGCACATTTGTTTGTAGTTAAATACTTTATTTCAGCCTGTTCTCTTATGTTGCATGTGACAGTACAAAGCTAGAATAACTGACAGAGAATTATAAAGAAAGGAATAGGTAGTGTAATAAACCTGAAAAATCCTACAAAATACAATAGATCCATAAAACATTAGGGATTACGAAATGGCCCCAGGCTGCACCAAAATTGCCATTAGACAAAATACCCAGGACTAATTAATATTTTTCCCATAGTTTTGACCAAACGTATTGATTACTCTCCTTTCAGCCACAATTATTTTGATTGTATAATATATTCAAGCAAGCCACTTTAGATCCAATTCTAAATCTGTAGAAATGCTAAACCAAAGCTCTACATGAAATATTTAAATAATCAGAATCTTCTAATAGATTCTACACCAGGGCACACACAAAAAAAAACCTGAAAAGATAATAGTCAGCTAAACCACAAAAATATAGCCTACAGAGGAAGATATTAATTTCAAGGTATAAAGCTAAATACTAGCTTCAAATTATTTTACCCAGTAACACCGAGTAATAAATCTTTCATTTTAGTGTAGCCCTTTGGAGAGTTCATGCCCTTTAAGTTCTTCTTGGATATCCCTTTATTTTTCTGTTGAAGATTATAGCATAAATATAGCAAAACTCTTTGATTTACTTTAAAGACGTTTAATTGGAGTAACTGAATTCTGTCTGATTTTGATAAGTTGCACATTCATATAGCTCAATGGTGTTTTTATACCATTTTTGAGAGAACAACACTGAACAAATTGGGTAACATGGTTATTAATCAACCATGATGTTAATGCGATTGTACTTAGGGGTTTAATACTTCCCAGTGTCAATTTTGGGATGTAGTGAATAATCTTAGCTCCATATATTACTGGTCTTAGAGGTGGAAAAATATGTGTAGGCAAGCATATCTCTGTTTCAGGGAAAATTATCCATAGTAGATATCTCAGAATTATTTCAGGCTCAAATATTAGATTACAATATGTGAAAGTACTTTTTAAACCACAAAACACTAAATAAATTTAACAGATTATTATAGTGACAAAATAGAGCTAGCAAACATATAATGGAAGAACGAATTTTTCCTTCAGCTACAGTCTTTTGTTGTTTGCTTCTCCAGGCATTGTAGGTTTTGTTTTGTTGTTGTTTTACAAATGAAAAGGAAAATTAAAATACCTGGAGTGTACTTTAAGGCAAAGAGAAAACTAATAATTTCCCCTCCAAATTGTTTTAGTCTTTTCTTGAAATGATGCTTATCATGTATAGAATAAGACAAAGCTAGATAATAGTGGATTTTCTACTTTTCAGAGGCTCAGTTAAGAAAGATATTGTAAAATCTTCCCAAATCCAATTTAAATTAGGAACAATAGTTTTTATTATTTTGTAAAAAGCCATTACAATATAATGAGTTTTCATTAAAAACTCATATCTTTCAAGACTGAGCTTTAAGATGAAATATTCTTGGTTACAGATTGTTTAAATACAGCTTTGTGATGACTTAAATATAAATGAATAAAGAATGAAAATTATTTTCCTTGGAAATTGATGTAAGAAAAATATTAAGAAGTAAATTATGTTATGGAATGTAAATTCTTTCCACAAACTGAAAATTAGTAAATTTGATAATATTTCTACCTCTAACTTAAAATTGAACACACTTTCTTCAGTATTCACAAAGGAAGAAAATAATGTCTGTGTGCATGTCAACTTATTCTAAAGATTAAAATTGCTCTCAACTT
>PVHT020000193.1:22125809-22166053 GCA_004024745.2 Catagonus wagneri
AATATTAAGAAGTAAATTATGTTATGGAATGTAAATTCTTTCCACAAACTGAAAATTAGTAAATTTGATAATATTTCTACCTCTAACTTAAAATTGAACACACTTTCTTCAGTATTCACAAAGGAAGAAAATAATGTCTGTGTGCATGTCAACTTATTCTAAAGATTAAAATTGCTCTCAACTTCCACAATCCAAGAGGTTTATGGGCAGAGGAGCAATGCAATTTATTGTCCGAACTGGGAAGATGATAAATTCAAAGGGCATACTTAAATAACAAAATATATACATTTTAAAGTATTTTATTTGTATTCATGAATGTAAAGATAGTTTTATTCCAGAGTTATTTTCCAAAATAATTTCTAAAATATCAAATCTATACACTTTAAAACAATCCCTTTATTCATATTCTGAACATAAAACTTAACAGAGGTGAAATAATTATTCTGGTCACATATCCAAATACTTTTATCAGGTTTTTAACTATATATATTTCTAATTATGTATCATTAGTACTTCTCTAAAAACTGTATTTTTCTAATGTTGTCTTGCTTTTCATTTTTTTAAAAAACTAGGTTGCAACCTACCCAAAGTTGCATTTTATGTCTAATACATTTTAAGTTGTTAACAACTTCTAATGCCTCTTCTCTGTAGACTTTAATAATTTTAATTGAGGAAAGTATCTCTGTACAGGTGTCCAGGTGCATTCTAAACTTCAGCCAGGGGTTCACATCATGGCTCCGTGGAAACGAATCTGACTAGCATCCATGAGGACACAGGTTCAATCCCTGGTCCTACTCAGTGGGTTAAGGATCTGGCGTTGCTGTGAGCTGTGGTGTAGGTCACAGACGTGGCGACCTGTGTTGCTGTGGCTGTGGTGTAGGCCAGCTGCTACAGCTCCAATTTGACCCCTAGCCCGGGAAGCTCCATATGCTGGGTGCAGCCCTAAAAAGACAAAAAATAAAATAAAAAACTTCAGCCAATCCTGATCAATGGAGGACCTTTCAGGACTATTTATTCATACTGAAAGGTGTTAATATTTAATTCAAAATATTTTGTTTTTTCACCCATACTAAGTGATTTTCTTGAACAAATATTATCTCAAGGTAAAAACTTAACAAATAACTTGCTTCTATGTATGATATTTTTAAAATATTTCACTGGTGGATCTCCTACTGTGGCTCAGTGGATTACAAACCCGACTAGTATCCATGACTATGTGGGTTCAATCCCTGGCCTCACTCAATAGGTTAAGGATCCGGGATTGCCATGAGCTCTGGTGTAGGTGGCAGATACAGCTTTTATTCTCAGTTGCTGTGGCTGTGGCTGTGGCTGTGGCTGTGGCTGTGGCTGTGGTGTAGGCCGGCAGCTGCAGCTCATATTCGACCCCTAGCCTGGGAACTTCCATATTCCACAAGTGCAGCCCTAAAAAGCTAAATAAATAAATATTTAAAAAATTTCACTGGATTGAGATGGCACAAATCATGTTCTTTCAACTTCTCTCCTTTTCAGGAAAGAATATAAATTTTTCCAATTAAAAATATGAGGTCCATCAAAATATTCTTCCAATACATCTAGATTTCTAGGTGCAATTATAAAATTTCAAAATGAGATATTATACTCCTTTATAGTGATCATAATTTAATATCTTCTGTTTATTTAAGAAAAATTGTATATATTTAAGGTGTACAACATGAAAATTTGATATACACAGTAAAATGATTACCTCAGTCAAACTAGTTAACATATCATCTCCTCACATAGTTACATTATTGTGTGTGATGGGAGCACCTGAAATCTACATTCTTAATAGAACTCCACTCTTCATTACAGCATTAGTAACTATAGTTATTGTACCATAAATTAGATTAGATCTGTAGATTTATTCATCCTATGTAACTACAACTTTGTACCCTTCACCAACATCTCCCCATTTCCCCCACCTCATCGCTCTTGGTAACCACTCTTCTACTATATGCCTCTATGTATTCTACTTTTTACATTCTACGTATCAGTGAAATCATGCAGTTTTCTGTGTCTGGCTTATTTCACTTAGCATAATGTCCTCCAGATTCATCCATGTTGTTGCAAATGGCAAGATCTCCTTTTTTAAGGCTGAATAGTCGTCTTTTATGTGTGTGCATGTGTATATAGTCATACTACATCTTTATTCATTCTTCCATTGACAGATACTTAGGTTGTTTCCATATCTTAGCTGTTGGGAATACTGCAGTGAACATGCGAGTACAGATATCTCTTTAAGGCACTGATTTCATTTCCTTTGGCTATATAGCAGAAGTAGGATTACTGGATTATATGGTAGTTCTGTTTTTGCTTTTTTTGAGGAAGCTTCATCCAGTTTTCCATAATGGCTTTACATTCCAACCAATAGCATATAAGGCTTCTCTTTTCCCCACATCTTCACCAACATTTATCTCTTGTCTTTTTGGTAATATCCATTCCATCAATTCTGAGATGAGATCTTGAGGTTTTGAATTGCATTTTCTTGATGATGAGTGAGGTCGAGCATCTTTTCATATACTTGTTGGTCATTTGTATGTGTTCTTTGGAAAAATGTCTTTTCAGGTCCACTACCTATTTTTTAATCGAGTTCTTTGTTTTTTTGCTGTTGAGTTATAGTTATAAGATATTAGATATTTTGGTATTAACCCCTTATCAGATATATGGTTTACAAATATTTTCTCGCAATTTATAGGTTGCCTTTTCATTTTATTGTTTCTTTTGTTATGCAAAAACTTTTTACTTCAGTATAGTCCCACTTGTTTATTTTTGCTTTTGTCACCTGAGGTTTTGATGTCATTTTAATAATTTCCATTTTATAAACTCTGTTTTTAATAATTGCAGTTTTTTCTTTTTTTTGTCTTTTTGCCTTATCTAGAGCCGCACCCGCGGCATATGGAGGTTCCCAGGCTAGGGGTCTAACAGGAGCTGTAGCCGCCGGCCTTCGCCACAGCCACAGCAACGCGGGATCCGAGCCGCGTCTGCAACCTACACCACAGCTCAGGGCAACGCCGGATCCTTAACCCACTGAGCAAGGCCAGGGATCGAACCTGGTTCTTAGTCGGATTCGTTAACCACTGAGCCACGAAGGGAACTCCGATAATTGCAGTTTTTAACTTAAGTTCTTTGTTGCTTCATTTTGTGACTACTTTGATTAGAGCTTTGCTCCTGGTTTTAAACAAAATGCAACTGAATTTTATAATCATTTAGAAAACTGTTGCATTAACAGTATTGATTTTCTATAATGATACTTGAACAATTGGATACCAATGTGCAAAAAGAGAAAGACTCCCATCCATACTTAGCCCCACATACAAAAATTAATTCAAAGTGGACCCTAGATGTAAATGTAAACTGCAAATTATAAAACATAAAAGAAAACATAGGAGAAAATCTTTATTTCCTGGATTCATCTAAGATTTCTTAGGTACAACACCAAAAACATAATGCATAGAAGGAAAAAAAGAAAAATTAGACTTCATCAAAATTAAGAACTTCTGCTCTTTGAAAGACATTGTTAAGAGGATGAAAATAGAAGCCATAAATTCTACAAAATGACTTTTATCTATGATATATAAAAATAACACGTATAGTTATATGAATACACAAGCATACATGCATATACACACATGCACACACACACACACTCAAAACACTGAAAGAAAAAAGCAAACCCAATGAAAATAAATAGATAAAAGAGTAAACAGGCACTCATCCAAAGAAGATAAATGGATGGTAAGGATACATAGCTGTGTTTAAACATTAATCATTAGGGGAATAAAAATTAAAACTACAATGAGATATCTCTAAACATATTAGAATATATAAAGTGAAAAAGTCTGACTATTCCAGCTGTTCACAAGGCTAGGGATCTAGGAACCTGAATTCACTGCTGATAGGAATGTAAAATGGTACAATCATTTTGGATCACAATTTGGAAGTTTTTAGGAAGTTGAAAATACACATACCATGTGATCTAGCCATTCCACTTCTAGAAGAGACATTGAGTATACATACAAAGACTTATACGTGAATGTTCATAGCAGCTTTATTTGTGTCACTCTCAGACTGGAAATAATCCAAATCTCCATTAACAGGTGAATGGATAAGCAAATTGTGGTATACCAGCCAACAGAATACTACTCAGCAGTAAAAAAGCAATGAAAAGGCTGAAATATTGATGGTTCTCAAATAATTATGTTTATTTATAAAAGGTAGATTTAAAAAGAGTGTGTACTCTGATTCCATTTATATAAAAATTCTAGAAAAGGTAAACTAGTCTACAGTGACAAAAAGCAGGTCAGTACTTACCTGGGAATGAGGGTGCAGAAGGAAGGAAGTACA
The DNA here is from genome assembly GCA_004024745.2 of Catagonus wagneri. NCBI lineage: Eukaryota > Metazoa > Chordata > Mammalia > Artiodactyla > Tayassuidae > Catagonus > Catagonus wagneri. The sequence continues at coordinate 22,130,172 of PVHT020000193.1, forward strand.
AAGGAACATTAAGTAACTTTTGGAGGTGATGTTCATTATCTTATTTATGGGGATGGTCTCATAGGTATCTACTTATATCAAAACACATTCAGGCTTTATAATTTTATAATATGTAATATTTATTGTGTTAAGTATACCACACCAATGGTGTTAAAACAGTAGATTTCATCATCAGAGCTACTACTGAGATAGGTGGTTTTGAAGGCAAAAATAGCAATAAATTTACTTCATAGATTTGACTACAGAAACATAAAAAGGTGTACATATAAAAATACACAAGGAGATGAAACTTATTGTCAGTGTGATCAAAAGTATTTGCAACATTTATGTCACACAAGGTATCAATGCTGTTATTGTATGGAAAAATTTAATGTATCAACATGAAGTAGAAAAAATAATTAAAAGCCATGGATATGCAAATCAGTGGAAATAAAACCAAAATTATCAATAAAATATTTAAAAATATGTACCTCACTAATTTTAAAAATTCATATTTAAAAAGAGACCATTTCTCAAATTGTCAAATGTGTAAAAAAAATGTTTACACAACGTCTTGTCTCCACAAAGAAACTCCTGGAGTTTCAATTGTCAGTATTTTCAAAAGCCTTAAAGCACACCCTGATCAGCAACTTTACTGCTATGAAATTACTCAAATTATTATTGATATGTCCATGTATAAAGATTTAATAGCAAATATGGGCTGTTAATATTAGGAAACAGCTCATATATCCAAAAGTAAAAGATTGATTGGGACAACTGTGGTGCACGCAGAGAATGGAATACATTACCACCTTAAGTTTCTTGATATTCACGTAGCATAGCAAAATGTTTGGGGTGTAGGTTTTGAATACAGACAACCTCTGACACCACTTACTACTTTCATACTTTTTTACAAGGCACAAGTTGCTTAACATACCAAAGTCTCAGTTCCTCATTGTATGAAGATGGTAATAATTATAATACTTAATCTTACAGGCTTCTTTTGTATGTTATACAAGGTAATGGACAGAACATTTGTGGTCCAGTGCCTGGACCTAGTAAGGATCATGAATATCAGCCATTGTCATTAAGTGAAAATGTTGAAAACAGTATTTTTTGTTTTTGTAAATAAATATACATATATATTAACAGTAGTTAACTCTGCGTGATGTAGTTATATATAATTTTCAGATTTTTCTTTCTTGTTAATTTTACAGTAAGAAAGTATATCATTTCAAAATTTATGAAAACATATTTTTTAGAATTACTAAAATTTCAAGGAAGATTAATAGTGTTTAATTTGGAGCATGTGGGACTATGAGTAATTTTTAATATCTTTATATTTTCTAAATTTGCTATATTTATTAACATAAAAAGACAGTAAAGTGAGATCTCTTGATATTTCAGACATTTAATTTGAAAATATACTTAATTGAAAAAGTATGCTTTTATTTTATTAAAAAGATAAATGAGTTGTTAAATGAATGCCATAAAAAAAAAAGCCTAAGTTCTCCAAAAGAATGAGGTACTTTATTAAAATTGTGGGTTTTCATTCATGGTAGTGTTGTGGGTTGACTTCAATATGTAGTCATCAATCTGTGCTTCCTCTGAATTTGTACAGTTTCCTGAGATAACTTGGAGAGATTAATGGTTTGCCCAATGAACTTGTTTCCTTATTTGTAGAATAGAGATAATGAATCCACTTAACTGCCAAGGTTTTTGTGATTCTAATATAATAGAATATGCAGCAAGGTCCTGATAAAAGAAATATCCTATTGAAACAAAATATTTTTATGATGAAATCATCAAATATTTGTTCCATATCCTTTTAATAAGTTGAAAGCATACTGTAAATTATTAATCTAGACCAAAAAATGTTCCCTATCTGATCAATATTAGCTTCTATCACAAAGCTAAAAACATACAATGGCTAAAAGTGGATGGAAGTGTATTTATTTCTCACACAAGTTTGGACATCCATACTGGATGTGTGACTTAATGCCAACAAGATACTCTGTGGTAAAAGTACTGCCCACATTGGTGCTTCGCCATCCTCTAGCACACAGCCCTCATCTGCATGATCATAGCTGTCCCCTGACTTATTTGGTTTCCAGCTTGTGTGAAGAGGCAGTAGAGGAAATCCAGATCAAGCAAAAATTGCTTGTGCTCATTTTTTATTAGCAAGAATTTAGTTGACTGAGCACACATAGTTGTAAAGGGGGCCGGGCACTATGGTCTCCAGTTGGGCTGCCCTGTATGACCAGGGAGAAAGGTACAACAGATTTAGAGTGCACAAGTAGCAGCCACATGCATCACGCTACACAATGCATCTGACTGCTTATAACCATTCGGTCCATCAATAATACTTGAAGGAATTTCCCGGAATTCATGATTAAATTTGCTTTGTGCCTGAGTCGCACAGCTTATCTTTTTCTATGCATTGGTGTTCTCTATAATACAAGCTCTATTTTGGTATGAGACAAAAAGAACAATTTCTGCATTTTACAAGTTTCACCTCTTGTAGTCACAAAAGAACTCTGCCTCATCATCAGATTTCTTGCTTGTCAATAGCCCCCTGTGTGAAACTTTGTAAGAGCTATAGAAGAAATTAATGTTTGAAGTTGGGTAACTTTGATGGTGTCTGTAAGGAATAGGAAAAAAAAAGTGATAGAGGAGAGAGTTTGAGCTATTTCAGAGAAAAACACAGTTTATATAAAAAGCTTGTAATGCAGCTTAAAGATTTGGCAAAATGCCCAAGAGGTAGTTTAACATGCTTCAGTAATGGAAGGTTGCTTTAATACTGCTCATGAGGAAGCAATTCCTTTGTTAAAGGGCTTTCCAATTGAATGAGTATGCCCTGTGCTTACCTTGGGAGGCCTTCCTTTCCTAGGAACTCATGTTCATTGCTTAATGCATGCCTGGAGACAGACGTACCCTTGATTTCTCAAGAAAAAAAACAAACAAACAAACTTCACCTTTGATTTGAAAAATGGACTTAATAGATCAACCCATTAAACCTTTCATTATTCTAAGGTGTTACTGCCAGGATTAGGAATAACTTCACACTATTCAGAATTCCCTGTTTCAAGAAGCATGTGGTTTGGGACATAAGGTCTCCAATCTAATTTCAAAATTTCCATGGCTGCTATAAATTACTTTGGGCAGAAAGGTGGTAGCAGACAATGTTCCTATGAAATACATCATTTTAAATGTCATGGAAAGAATCAATAATCAAGGTTTGAAACGTAAAGTTTCTTTTAGCAGATAGAAGAATGAGGAGAGGCTCTGTAAATTCCCTAAGGTCTCCTGTCTGATCTCCACAAAAGGAATTAATAGTAGGTGGACAGGATGAGGAAACTGAAAAGATTACAATAATTCCTCCATGATTTGAAGTATGAAAAATAATAGGAAGTTGTAAGAATGTGTCAGGGTCATTAAGAAGCTGTTTCAGAAACTGTGAAAAATAAGGCTGGCAGGAAGTTATCATATTGAGAAATTAAATGTGCTTAAAAAAAAACCCTTTTACCAAAATATAATATTCAAAAAAGAAAGGGACACAAGAAAACTCTGGGAGGTGTTGGATATGTCTATTACCTTGATTGTGGTGGTGGTATCACACGTGTGTTTTTCCTATGTCGAAACTCATGAAATTATACACATTAATTATGTGCAGTTTGTATATCAGTTATACTCCAGTAAGCTATTAAAAGATAACATATGCAGAAAAGCACACAAACCTTAATTGTACAGCACGGTACATTTTCACTAAGTAAACACCTCCATATAACCACCACTCAGATCCAAAGTATATCACCAACACCTTTGAGGCCCCACTCATGCCCACTTTCACTAAGGGCCATCATGAAAGAAACCATCATGAGTTCTTACACCTTAGATTAGTGTTTGTCATGAACTTTCTCTAAATACAAGTATATGGTATATACTCCTTGCCTGGCTTCTTTTGCTAAATATTACGTTGATGCTCATCCTTGTTAAGATGTGTGGCAGTAATATAATCCTTCTCATTGCCATATAGAGTTCAGTTGTGAATATTCCTCAATTTTATTCTTTTTAGAGTTGATGTGCATTAGATTCCTTCCAATTTAAAGATAATATGAAAAATACTGTTGTGAACACTTTTGTGTACATATTTTGATGCCTGTACTTACATAGAATACTTTGGGTTATATACTTAGGAGTTGAATCCCTGTGTCATGGAGTGCGCAGATATTCAGATTCAGAAGATATTACCAAGGAGATTTCCAAAGTAGGTGTACCAATAATAACTCCAACAAGCAGGATATGAAGATTTCAGTTACTCTACAGCCTTAAAAATTTTTAAAATTGTCAGGCATTTTATTTTTATGTGTTCTAATTGGCAAATGGTTATAACTCCTTTTGCTTTTAAATTTTCACTTAAAGATATAAGAATATATTATATTTATATATAAAATAAATATTTAATTTTGCATTTAAACATGTAAGAATAGGTTAATGTACATATGATTAGGAACAGTAAATTAATTACATAAAGTAAATAAATATAATCAATCATTGCAGAGTTCCAGTATTCATATATATAGAGAGAAAGAAAGAGAATCATATATACCTGTATTCTCCCCCTCATTATACATATACGAAGAGATTGATTTTAGTTTGTGACTTATTTGCATACTTTATCTTAACAGCAACTTACTCGTTTTAGTGGACATTTTATGACCTTCATCAGCCCTCATTTAGGAGCCAAATGAAACATTTTCTACATTTCCAATCCAGTGAATTGGTTATATCATCAAATCAAATCAAATCATTGAGAAAAACAGTTTAAATGAATAGCACATGCTGAGTCTCTATCACAAAGTTTGGTTGGAAAAGTTTATTTTCTTTTTCATTTAAGGATTTGGGTCATTATGCTGCCACTAATGGGAAATTAATAGATTTTTAAAGTTCTGCAAGCAATAAAGATCTTACACCCCTGCATTATTTTTAATTATAAAATGTTATGGTTGATTTCCTTCAATGTTGATCTGTACAACAAGGGTTTAATTTTAAATAGATGTAAACCTTTCATTAAAGCACAAGGAGAATTTAGTTTCTTCCTAAATTGTTTCTGAACAATTTAATACTCATAGCTATAATGGTAAAGAAGTAGTTGATATAAAATTAAAATATCCTTATATTTCACAACATTGAGGGGGTAAACATTATCACTGTGTGCCTAAGTCTAGAATCTTAGAAATAATAAGGGCTTCTTATTTTTATTCTTTGTTATAACATAGTCTGATAATAAGGTAGACTAATCTATGCAGCCCACAAATGATCTAAGGTTAGAATTACTGAATATGGAAATGGACCTACAATTAGTACTCAGTAGTATTAGTTTATCCTCTGAACAAGTAGAGCAACTGATCATCACTGTGTTTATTATTATTTATTACCAGCAGTATAGTATTTTGTCTGCTTTATTAGGAACTAAGCTCCAAACCTCTTGGGGTAGAATTAAGTTTGGTTCCAATGCTTTCCTCCTTGTATCTTGTCTTTTCCCATGTGACTTCATAATTCCTCCCACTAGAGACAGAGTTTGCTTTCTCTCCCTTTGAGCTCAACAACGTATTTGCTTCCACCAATATGTTTTAGCAGAAATGATGTAAACAAAGGCATGAAATTTACTTCTTTGATAGGGCTCACCCTCTAGCAAATCTGCCATCATAATGAGAAGAGACTGGGTCGCAGAATAAACATATGTTGAGTTAAATCGGGCAAGGAATCATACCCAACAAAACTTTCAGTTTGAAGCAGTCAGGAGAGATCAACCAGTTAGCAGTCAACTTGCATACCCATGTGTGTGAAAATAAATCTCTATGGTTGCATGCCACCAAGTTGGTCACTCAGCATTGTTGTGGCAATAGATAATTGATGTAATCCTTAAAGGCAGATGCCATGTTGAATCCAGGTTTGTCCATAGCATGTATCCAAGTGCGTGTAGTAAAACTGATCTATAAGTGATTATGGAGTGAAATATAGGAAAAGAGCTATTTACAAAAGCTTAAGCTTTGATGACTTTCCTTCTCAGTATTATGAAGAGTAAGACAGAAGAGTTGAAAGAATTGTATGGGGAACATCCATATAACCATCACCCATATTTGCAAACTTAAAATGAACTTTCAGATGCCATTTATAATAACTAAATGAAACTAGCTAAACTAAAAAATCTAGTAGAATATTCATGTACTTTTCCCCCATAAATTATGGTCATCACATTGTACGATCCTTTATTTCTTATATTTCCTAAGTAACTAAGAAAATGAAATAAAACAAACAGATCAAGGCTAGTGAGCTGAAAGATAGCTGTTCCATGTATTCTCTATTGGGATTTTAGAAAGAGTCATTGAAATGACTAAGATAAACTACAAACCTGAATCTCATATACATGATACAGCTAAATGTACAGTTTGGTTAGGATAGTTTTGGTTATTCACTATCTGTCCCTGGTATAGTTCTCCTAAGAAATGCCCAAATTAATCATTTTCATGCAAGGAAGAGAGGATCTTCTTCAATAGAGCGCAGTTAAACCAGTCCAGCTATTTCTAGGCCTCCCATTAGACAGGATCTCTTCCAGACCTGTACTAGAATGTAGGGAGGTTATGATGAGGAATCACTTTGCATGTCAGAGCCTTCCACTTCATCTAACAGACATGTTTAGCAATAAATAAAGACTTTTATATGTATAAAGCAAATTAAATGTATTACGAAGTTGAGGCACTACAGTTGCTCTGGATGAATCCCTCAGTACACTATGTACCTATTCCACGCTGTGTGTGTTTGTCCTTATATTACACTGGTGGAGCACAACAAATGTACAGTTGACTTATTCTAATTCAAGTATGTACACTGAGAACAACTGAGAGGAACTGAGGGATGAGAAATAAAAAAAATAGTGCCAGTGGTTCTGTTAGTAATTCCATTCATCCAGATATGCCACAGAATAAATGTGCAGGAGTTACAATCCCACTCTTCCTTTAATCCACCACAACCTATCCCTGAATTCCTTTAGTTGTGTGAACTTCTTGCTTTTATAAGAATGATTACACTGTTTAAAAATATATATTTTTATTCATACACTATGGCATATATTTTTTAAGTTTTATTGAATTATAGTTTGTTTAAAATGTGATAAATTCTGCTTTACAACAAAGTGATTAAGTTATAAATATATACATATCTATTTTTTCAGATTGTTTTCCCATATAGGTTACACAGAATATTGGGTAGAGTTCCTTGTGCTATATAACAGGTCCTCATTGACCATCCATTCCATATACCTCAGTGTGCATATGCCAGTCCTTTATTTTTTGTGTATGGTGTTAGAGAATGTTCTAGTTTCATTTTTTTTACATGTAGCTGTCCATTTTTCCCAGCACCACTTATTGAAGAGACTGTCTTTTCTTCATTGTATATCTCTGCCTCCTTTGCAATAGATGAGTTGACCATAGGGGTGTGGGTTTATGCCTGGCCTTTCTATCCTGTTCCATTGATCTATATTTCTGTTTTTGTGCCAGTCTCATACTGTTTTGATGACTGTAGCTTTGTAGTATAGCCTTCAGTTAGGGAGCCTTATTCCTCCAGCTCCATATTTCTTTCTCAGGATTTCTTTGGCTATTTAGGGTCTTTTGTGTTTCCATACAAATTTGAAATTTTTTTGTTCTAGTTCTTTGAAAAATGCCATTGGTAAGTTGATAGGGATTGCGCTGAATCTCTAGACTGCTTTGAGTAGTATAGTCATTTTGATAATATTGGTTCTTCAATCCAAGAATATGGTATGTCTTTCCATCTGTTTGGGTCATCTTTGATCTCTTTCAATAGCATCTTACAGTTTTCAGAGCACAAGTCTTTTTCCTCCTTAAGTAGGTTTATTCGTATGTATTTTATTCTTTTTGACGTGATGGTAAATGAGATTGTTTCCTTAATTTCTCTTTCTGACTTTTAATTGTTAGTATATGGAAATGTGAAAGATATTTGTGTATTAATTTTGTATCCAACATTACTGAATTCATTATTGAGCTCTAGTAGTTTTCTGATGGTATCTTTGGGATTTTCTGTGTATAGTATCAGGTCATCTGCAAACAGTGACAGTTTTATTCTTTTCCAGTTTGGATTCTTTTTATTTCTTTTTCTTCTCTGATTGCTGTGGCTAGGACTTCCAAAACTATGTTGAAATAAAGTGGCAAGAGTGGACATCCTTGTCTTGTTCCTGATCTTGGTGGAAATGCTTTTAGCTTTTCACCATTGGGAATGATGTTAGCTGTGGGTCTGTCATACATGGCCCTTACTATGTTGAGGTAGGTTCCTTTTATATCCACTTTATGGAAAGGTTTTATTTTTCAATTTGTTAATGTGTTGTATCATACTGATTGATTTGCAGATATTGAAGATTCCTAGGATGCCTGGGATAAATCCCATCATATTATGGTGTATGATTCTTATAATATATTGTTGGATTTGATTTGCTTATATTTTGTTGAGGATTTTTGTTGTGATATTGACGTGTAATTTCCTTTTTTTGTGGTATCTTTATCTGTTTTTGGTATTAGGGTGATGGTGGCCTCAGCGAATGACTTTGGCAGTGTTTATTCCTTCCTCTGCAGTTTTTTGAAATAGTTTCAGAAGCAAAGGTGTTAACTATTCTCTGAATATTTGATGGTATTCATCTGTGAAGCCCTCCAGTTCTGGACTTTTGTTTGTTGGAAGTTTTTAATCACATTTTCAGTTTCAGTACTTGTGATTGATGTGTTTGTATTTTCTATTTCTTCCTTGGTCATTATTGGAAGATTGTACTTTTCTAAGAACTTGTCTATTTCCTCTAAGTTGTCCATTTTATTAGCATATAGTTGCTTGTAGTAGTCTTTTATGATCTTTTGTATTTCCGTGGTGTTAATTGTAACTTCTCCTTTTTCATTTCTAATTTTATTTATTTGGACCCTCTTCCTTTTTTTCTTGATGAGCCTGGCTAAAGGTTTAACAATTTTGTTTGTCTTTTTAAAGAACCATCTTTTAGCTACATTGGTCTTTTCTATTATTTTCATCACCTCTATTTTATTTCTGCTCTGATCTTTATGATTTCTTTCCTTCTACTAATTTGGGGTTTTGTTTGTTGTTCTTTCTCTAGTTGCTTTCCATGTAAGATTAGGTTGTTTACTTGAGATTTTTCTTGTTTCCTGAGGTAACCTTGTATTCCTATAAACTTCTCTCTTAGAACTGCTTTTGCTGCATCTGATAGGTTTTGGATTGTCTTGTTTTCATTGTGATTTGTCTCTAGCTGTTTTTTTTTTAATTTCCTCTTTGATTTCTTCATTGATCCATTTATTACTTAGTATCATGTTGTTTAGTCTCCATGTCTTTGGGTTTTTGCAGTTTTTTTTTCCTGTAGTCAATTTCTAGTCTTAGATAGTTGTGGTCAGAAAAGATGCTCAATATGATTTATTTATTCTGTTCTGCATCAGTGATTTCGACCGATCTGTCTTCCAGCTCACTTATGTATTCTTCTGCCTTATGTATTCTCCTTTGATTCCATCTAGTGTATTTTTCATTCCAGTTATTTTCTTATTCATCTCTGTTCTTCAAATCTTCTATTTCTTTGTTAAACATTTCTTGTATTTTTCTCAGTCTTTGCCTCCTTTTTTTTTTTTTTATTTTACTGAGGTCTTGGATCATCCTTACTACCATTATTCTGAAGTCTTTTTGATGTAGGTTGCCTATCTCCACTTCATTTACTTGTTCTTGGGTTTTATCTTGTTCTTTTGTCTGGAGTATATTTATCTACCATTTCATTTTGTTTAGCTTTCTGTGTTTGTGGTCTCCTTTCTGCAGGCTTCAAGTTTGTAGCTCTTCTTGCTTCTGGTGACTTCCTGCTGGTTGGTGAAGTTAATCCAGGAGCTTGTGCTGGCTTCCTGATGGGAGGGACTAGTGCCTGCCCACTGGTATGTGGAGCTGGGTCTTGTCCCTCTTGTGGGCAGGGCCTTGTCCTAAGTGGTTGTTACCTAGGAAGACTTTAGGCAGCCTGTCTGCCAATCAGTGGAGTTGTGTTCATATCCTGTTGGTTGTTTTGCCTGGGGTTTCTAAGGACTTGTCCCTGCAGACTGTTGCTGGGTGGAGCCAGACTTTTCCAAAGTGGCAGCTTCCAGGGGAGGGGATTATTCCCTGGCACCTCTGCCTCCAGTGTCCTGCCTTCACAATGAGTCAGAGCTGACACCTGCTTTCCCAGGAGATCCTCCGAGACCCAAAGTAGGTCTGGCCCAGATTCTTATGGAGTCCCTACTTTGCCCTGGGACCCAGTGCATGTGAAACTGTGTGTGTGCCCTTCAAGAGCGGAATCTGTTTCCTCTAGTCCTGTAGAGCTTCTTCACTCAAGCCCTGCTGGCCTTCAATTCAAATGCTCTAGGGACTCCTCCTCCCAATGCCAGACCCCCCAGGCTGGGGAAACTGACATGGGGTTTGGAGCTCTCCTGTGGGAGGGCCTCTGTAATGTAGTTATTTTCCAGTTTGTGGGTTGGCCACCTGGCAGGTATGGGATTTGCTTTTATCCCAAAAGTGCCCCTCCTTTGTCTTTTGGGTATAGGACACTATTTTTTTTGGTAGTTTCCAGTCTGTTTTGTCGATAGTTGTTCAGCACTTAGTTGTGATTTTGGTGTTTTCATGAGAGAAGGGACGCTCGAGTCCTTCTATTCCTCCATCTTGCCTCTAATCTTGTGTTATCCATCAGTATGACTTTTAAATACTGGCCAGCTGCTTAATCTGTAGCCAGACTGAGGAAAGAGAGCTCTCTAAAGCTGAACTGAAAAACTGTTGATGAGATGAGATCAAAGGTAGATCAATCTTAAGATTGTAAGGGTTTGTTATTTGACTTCAATGAGGTCATGTGCACAGCCTTTAAAATGTAACCTTCATGTTAAAATGATTTTAGTCCCCTGAGAATAAAACCTGTCTCCCAGATGAATTATGGAATCTCTCATCTGTCATGAAGAAGTAATATTTTCTAAATATTAGAAAAAAAATATTTATCAAATGCTGCTGCTAATACATGAATTGTAGCTTTACTGTTTACCATATATAAAATATTTGATGTAGTTATTTGCCTGATATTTTTATCTCTTCTACTAGATAATAAAATCTGGACATGTTTTCTCTTTGCATCCCTCTGAATATTATCACCTTTCACTCCACAATCTTGTAAATGAATGAATATATTTAAACAGCATCCACGACTACTTTCCTATTGGCACATATTGATGTCCCAAAGGACATTACATGTAAATAGATACCTAATGTGTCAATATGAATTCTTTTATATTATTCCAAATAAAAATAAAGTCAGACTGTCCTACATTAAAAACAAAATAGGAAAAGTAGTATAACAGCCATAACACATAGGTAATCTAATCTGATGAGAAATAAATCTTTCCTTACTTGGAGTTCCCGTCGTGGTACAGCAGAAATGAATCCGACTAGGAACCATGAGGTTGCAGGTTCGATCCCTGGCTTTGCTCAGTGGGTTAAGGATCTGGTGTTGCTGTGAGCTGTGGTGTAGGCCCCAGACGCGGCTCAGCTCTGATGCTGCTGTGGCTGTGGAACAGGCTGGCAGCTGTAGCTCCGATTGGACCCCTAGCCTCTAAACCTCCATATGCCGCTAGTGCGGCCCTAAAAAAAAAGAAAAATAAAATCTTTCCTTACTTAATCCATTGAATTTTAAGGACTAACTTGAAAAAATAAAGAACCACAAAACAATACCAAAATACTATATAATGCTTACATTTACTGATGACTTAAAACAAGCCTATGAGGCAGGTACTATTTTTATCCCTATTTTACAGATGAGAAAAATGACATGAGAAAACAAGTAACTTTTCTAATTTCACACTGCTAGTCAGTGCTAGAATTTGAACCCAAGCAGTCTGGCTCCAGAGACTGTATACCCAGTCATAGCACCTCGTGCCAGGTATTTGACACTAACAACCTATGTCTGCACAAATTATTTTCCTTTTTGCCCTGCTGGGATTGTGAATTCTTACAGGCACACATGAGATTATGAATATCAACTATCCTTTTGTGAAATACATCTCCAAAGCAATGTAATTGAACATGAAATAATAATGCAAAAAAACTTTTAAAAGCATTTTTTTAATCTAACACTACATGAGAAAATAATGCACCAATCAGCAAAATATGTCTCTTAGATCAATTCTAGGCTATAAAAGTAACTCACCAAGAAAAAGAATAATTCCTTGGTATTAACAATTCATCAGTAAAGGTTTTATGAGTAAAAAAACAAAAGCATCTTATATAGTATTGTAACTGTTTTATTGAAGTCCAGATAAAAATCTACAAGTATTGATAGTCTTTCCAATCATGAATTTTTCAAGCATGCAATTGCTTGTTGAACCTATGTTCTAACTACAGTTTATCTGGAGGCATTGTTGTCTATTACGATTTAACATCCTTTGGACTGGAAAAGACAGGCACCCCTGAAAAGAATGAATACAAGCTATATCTTGCCAGTTACTTAGGAAAGTCCCAATCATTGTGTTTTCCTTACATCTGAAGATAGATATGGTTCTACATTTTTCTATGTGTTTTATTAAATTCATAGTGTCCAGTGCTCATTCTAATGCAAAACCAGGGCTGTCTCTTCCCCACTTTCTCCCTTTCTCAGGTCTGTTTTTTAACTTTGCTCTGATGTCACCCCTATACAATGTGAGTATCTATAGCTACTCAGTAAATATTTGATGAATACTGAATAGTATCACAAATAACCCCCAGCCTTTCAAATCCCAGACCACTACACATGCTGACTTTTTTAGCTTGTGCACCCTATACGTGACTGCTTTCCTGATGGGTCAAATTGACATTCAGAAGGACAATTTCAATCCCGTTTATCCTCTCATTTTATTTGAGGCAATGTTAATGCTACCCAGAACTTTCAGTGTACTACACAGGTCCTTTACTACTACTTCTAACTTAAATATTGTCAGATGCAGCTGGAATCTGATTCAGATTAACTCAGGCAATAAAGTTCTGAAGTAAACAAATAGGGTGTGGTTTATTCCCCCATAAAGTTAGGTTGAATAAATAATGTATTTTTTATTTGGCTCTGAGATCTTCTATTTAAACCTCTGACCTTTGGGTCTTCATCTTTATAAACTTTAAATTTGAAAAACTTCTTTAACTTAAAAATTACTGAAAATGTCTGTTTGACCTTAATTACAATAGACATTAAGAATTCATTAAATACAATTTGAATATTAGGGAAAGATACCGTTTTCAAAGGTCGAATGTCATGTCCACTGTTTACTTTTGAAATCATCAGTGCCTAAAATAACCAATCACCTATATCAGCAAAGACACACACTGTAAAAAAGAGCTTCCACCACTAAAATACTCAAGCTTTAAAACTTCCAGGTGGATGGTTTCCAATTATAAGAAGGGAGAACACAATGCTTTCATAGGTAGTAAGAAAACTGCCTCTTAGAGGATATTAGCTTAGCCTGTGTGGGTAGAAATTTCAGTCCATAGGAAAAAAAAAATCTCGTAAGAAAGATATTAAAGAAAAAAGAAGAAACTTTATTAATGCTGCAGGAAGTAGGAAAACAGTAGCTTTCCAAAATTTGGCATAATCAAATGTATTTCATCAGATTATAGGCAAACAGGCTATATGCTCCTATCAAAAAGTCAATAAGAAAACACCTTTTGGGGTTAATAGATGCAAGCTGTTACACTGAGAATGGATAAATAACAAGGTGCTACTGTATAGCACAGGGAACTTTATCCAATCTCCTGGGATAGAAAAGAGTAGTAAAAAAAGAGTGAATATATATGTGTATGAGTGAATCATTTTGCTGTACAGCAGAAATTGGGAGAACATTGTAAATCAACTATTCTGTAACAAAACTTTAATTTTTCTTAGAAAAATAAAACAACATGAAAAAACAAACCCAAAAAAAACCCACCTTTTTAACAGCTCCCATTAATGTGACCTAAGTTAGTAAAGTTTTGACCTAAAGATGAGGTGACATTGGTTTTTCACATGTGAGAAAAACTTTGCAGCAACATGAATCATTACCATAAAAGAGATCAAAGGTGGCTGATGCAAATGTGCAAGTAAAGCATGTTGGCTGAGGGTTGAACTTTCTGGATGTAATTCTGTTTTTTTCTACATTTTGCCTTCATAACCATGAGTAAACTGTGCAACCTTTCAGACCTCATATTGGTCATCTCTAAATCATGCTGCATTCATCGATTTCTCTAAAAGGAATAGACTAGAAGTTGTATGTAAAGCTCTTGGGATAGTGTCTGTGCTACGGGACAGCTGGATTTACAGATTTGAGATGGTAACAAGACTTGTAAGACACAACATAGGCTTCAAGCTGATGCTCCATTTACTTAACTTTATAGAACAGTTCAAGGCTGAAGTTACAACAGGTACATCATCAGCATGTCATCGGCAGTCCTAGTATTTGCCCAGGTACACAGGTTCTTTTGCCCCATCATCCATCCTGAACATGCGCACCAAGGAGCCTATGGGTCCCTTGAACATAGAGAAACCACAAGCCCATCCCCCTTTTAATATATGATACTGTTCTGCTCACATAGGCCAGAGTCCTGCATGCCAAGAAGGCAAAGCTTCCTCCACACAGGTGCAGTTTCACACAACAAAGGAGGTAGACACAACATTTCCCATGAAGATCTACTGTTTCCAAGGAAACTGCCTCAGAGCCCAAGGTCTCAGTCATGTCTGCATCTTCCCAGGCCTGATGGTAAGCCTTTACTCACAGTCCATCTTGCAGAAAGTACTCTAATAATGTTACCTGTTATTGCTCCAGTTAGCAAACAGGTAATATTCTATGTGAGTACGTACACCCACCTCCAAGGAAAGTACTGTCAGTAATACAAGCCAGAAGAAATTTAAATTATCCTTTGAGTATTGAGACAGTAACTTTATGCTGAGAGTACTAAGAATGTTGTTTTTGCCTGATAAGTTATCTTTTCCCCCCTTTTCTAGTAAAAGTGTTGCAGTTTTTCTTGGGGAAGGGTCCATTCTTACCCCAGTTTCATGTAGTAAATATTAGGAAAATACAAAAGAATTTGTTTGCTTTCCCAAAACTACTGTCTAAGAAAAACAGAAGGTCAGTAAAGCTAAAAGAAATTTTTCAAAATGCTTGTCATTCAAATGATATAAACACTTTTAAAATGGTAAACATGGGACAGTTTCTTTTATTAGTAGGTGAAAATCTTACTAGTTGGAATTTGTGATATGGCATTAGATATTTATATGGAAAAACAGAGTTCAAAAGAGCAGCATCATATGCTATAATAAAATAGTTCTCATTTTACTGGTTAGTAGAAAAATAGTAATGAGATACAAATACACTGGAGGCTGTTAATCAAAATTGAACTAATACAAGCAAACATTTCAAGCTTATGTGACATATTTTGGGCAGAGCTTTCCTATAAATTAGGTAAGATGAAAAGTATATATTCAGAAGTTTCAATACATAGAACATTGTCCTTAAGAAGAACTATAAGATTTTAAGTTGAATATTTATGTATGTATGTATGTATGTATGTATGTATTTATTTATTTATTTATTTATTGTCTTTTGTCATTTTAGGGCTACATCCGTGGCATGTGGAGGTTCCCAGGCTAGGTGTCTAATCAGAGCTACAGGTGCCGGCCTACGCCACAGCCACAGCAATGCGGGATCTGAGCCGCGTCTGTAACCTACACCACAGCTCACGGCAATGCCGGATCCTTAAACCACTGAGTGAGGCCAGGGATCGAACCTGCAACCTCATGGTTCCTAGTCGGATTCGTTTCTGCTGATCCATGATGGGAACTCCAGAGTTGAATATTTAATCATTTGAATATTTAAACATAAGTCATGTTCTTTAGCAGTCTATTATCATTTCTTCACAATTTATTACATGATTTTAATAGTAGCATCTAATATATATTGAATGCTTACTATGAATATGTTGAATAGTTACACATATGCTTTCATATTTATTATCACAATTTCCTCAGATCCCAGCACCCCGTGAGTTCAAATGGCATCCTATTAAAAATGAAAACTTTGATTTCAGTGACCCTTACTCCCAGATTCTGATAAAGGACCACTACTTCCTGCAAAAATGTCACTCAGTTATATCGGAGAGTCTGCGGGTGTTAATTTATGTGTGTTCACAGACGTGCCTATACTTGCTCAGTACCATCATATCTGTAGGCAATGGATATACATTGGAAACTGTTATTTATTTCCAGCCACTGCTGGACATCCTGTTATTCCTCTAAACATCCAGAGACCTCTCAGTGTCTGCTAGTCATCCTCTAAGTGCCGCCGTGTCCTTCTGTTAGAACAGACATTTAGCGTCATTGCTGAGCACTGCCAGTGAAGCAGTGCTTGAGTTGGCAGAGCTGTTTAGGAGGGGCCTGGTGAAGTGAAGCAATGTGCCAAGTGCCTTCCTCTGTTCATATCCCAGAACATCCTAGTGTATCACCATACTTTACAAAATTTGTAATGGAAAGGCTGTTTTTGGTTTGGGTTTTTAACTTTAATCCCCTCACCTTGATATTTTTATTCCATTATTCCATAGGACTTCTACAGGGAAAGAAGGCAGGGAGGGGAATTTATATCAGAATACAAATCTCAAAAAGGGATGGTGTATTTGATTTAGGATTTACTATTCTAATCACCAAGGCTTTCTTATTGTATCAAGCTCATCTTCTTCTTCTTTTTTGTCTTTTTGCCTTTTCTAAGGCCGCACTCGCAGCATATGGAGGTTCCCAGGCTAGGGGTCTAACAGGAGCCACCAGCCTACGCCACAGCCACAGCAACGTAGGATCCGAGCCACATCTGCAACCTACACCACAGCTCACGGCAAAGCCGGATCCTTAACCCACTTAACGATGCCAGGGATCGAACCCACAACCTCATGGTTCCTAGTTGGATTCGTTAACCACTGAGCCACAACGGGAACTCCTGTATAAAGTTCATCTTACCAAGCTCCTACTTCCCTCAGAACTAGCTCTCCTAAAAACACTCTCATGTCCTAAGTGAAAACTTACTTGGTTTCTAAGTAACAGAAATCTAATTCATTGTTGAGCTGCAAGTGGGTAGTGAAGAAAAGTTACGGGTTCAGCAAACTGAAATTCCAGGAGTGGTTTTGTATTTAGACACAACTTTGTCCAAGGACTTCAGTGATATCTTCAAGGTTATCTCTCTTTTCCTCCATGTTTCTGTTGTTCTTTGTGTTGTCTTTGGTCTCCTGTAGCTCGTTCATTTTCTTGGTTCCAGAGGATGCCATTGGGGTGGATTTGATTGCTGCAACTTGAGTAACTGGGCACAGCTCAGTCAGCCACTGTGACCACTGTGATTGCCAACCCTTGTTACTACTCAGGGCAAGCCATGTAATTAACGTCCCTATCAGTTAGGGAGAAGGTACTTTACCAAAAAGAAAATAAGCTGGACAGTATAATTGTCTGCTCTCAATGGATACCTGCAGGGCTGCTTTTATCACAAATATGCCCAGATAGATCGGTACCTCAGAATTGTGAATGGCATGGTTTAAATCCCTCCCTTAGCTCCTGGCAAAGAGTCAGAATTCAAAATTGGGTCTCGTTGATACAATGCCTATGTTCATTTGACCATACTCTGTTTTCCTAATTACAGGTGTGTTTTCACATTTTGAAAAACATTCCCAAATATAATTATGCAGGCACATCAAGAGAAAATACAACTTTGGAGGAGTCAGAAAGGCTAACATAGAGTTTCTCATGGTATGTTCCATACCACCTAATTCAAAATGACCTGGAGAGTTTATTACTGTTCATATTCGGGGAATCACTTCTGAACTCTTAACTTGAAATCTTTGGGTTTCTCCTCTATCTGCTTTGGCTTGTGCTGGTCCATTGTCATTGGTATAGTCCAAACGGGTGAGCCCTCTGATGAAACGTTGGCCTCCCTGCTGTAATGAAAGTTCCCACTGAACTAGATATGTGTTTTTGTTCACACCAATTTACACAAAAGGAACAAAGAGCTATGTATTATCAATGATTTAGTGAGCCATCAGTGCAGCGCAAAGTTTTGGGGTACTGCTAATGCTATGGTTCAAATCGCCTACATTGAACCCAAAATTCTAGCCAGGGTTTTTTTCTGAAATAGATATCAGAGATGCTTTATATTTGCATGGAAGCAAACAGCACTATTTTCACCTTAGAGTTAATGGAACACAGAAGCAGTAGCTTTGCCCTGGCCACCTTTAAAAGTCACCATTTTTAGGAAGCTCCTCAGCTACCACTGTGACTGAATATAAAGTTAAAAACTAAAAGAAAAAAAGAGTTGTTTTTATTCTTAAGAAATTTAAGGCATTCAATAATACTTTAAAATGCCTATGTTTTTCAGTATAGAAAAGCTAGCAAGGGCAAAATGAAGAACAGTCATACACCCACAAGAGTGCTTGCCCACATTGATGCACATTAAGACTTAAACAATTTGAGGTGGTTGTTACCAACCTTTGTAGTATATTGGAATCACCCAGGGAGGATTAACAAGCAGTGTTGCCTCGATCCCAGGACCAGACATGCTGATATAACTGGCCTGGGGTATGGTCTTGGTACTCCGCCCCAAGTGATTCTAATGTGCAACAGAGGTTGAAACCAACTTAGACCAGGCACTATTGTATTGATTAGTTAAGAATGCCAGCAAAAGTGTTTTAAAGGCCATTTCTCTTCTTAGGGGAAATGTGAAGAAACTGTTAATCAGTATAGCAATAGAAATAGGGAATGTTTTTCTAGGAGAAATAATAGTAAATATGAAAACTCAGAGGCAAGCCTAAGATATCAACTCTCAAAAATAATTAGATTTGGAATACAGAGAGCTGTGAACAGGGCAGAGTGGAAAATAACGACTTTTAGGTAAAGGAGAATGAAGGAGTGAGGAACCTTACCACCCAGGATCAGGAAATTGAATTCAACTTGAGAGTCAGTTGAGAGCCACCATAGGTATCTGCAAATGGCAGTGCTGTGATGAAAACCAGGCTTGAAAATGGAAATGTTACTAATAGCAAAGTGAGGTGGTCAATGCAATGTATCTTTAAAAGAACCAGCTCCAGGGAGTTTTGTTTCCTTATTTCTCCCTAACACCTGTTTTTAGCTGCAATGATGAAGTAATTGTATTTGGAATAAAAAAACTGCATGTGAAATCGTTAAATTATCTAATATTTGCTAGTCTAAGTTTGCATTATCTATAGAGCTAAGCCAGACCACAATGGTTAGTCTTTGGTTAAAGACTGGTAAGAATGAGGATTCACAGTTAGGTTAAGCAGCACAAAGGATGCATGTGAGTGAATAGGATATCATGGTGCCTGAGTTGTTCCTCACAGAAGCAATCATGCCTGAAGTAGGAAGATCATCAGAGCCAGCCTGGAGGGAAGAATTCATCATGTGAGAAGAGTTTACAACCAGGAGCTCATTGCTTTTTACATTCTCTTATTTAGGCTTTTATGTATATCAGTCTTCAAGGATCCACTCAATATAACAGGACATTATTGCAGTAGTACTTAACATACTCCCTTACTCTAGTCCTCACTTTGTTGTTGAGGAGGCAGTAGTCCTAAAGACTACCAACCATACCTGGCATCTGCATTACAGGGACC
This sequence comes from Catagonus wagneri, assembly GCA_004024745.2. Taxonomy (NCBI): domain Eukaryota; kingdom Metazoa; phylum Chordata; class Mammalia; order Artiodactyla; family Tayassuidae; genus Catagonus; species Catagonus wagneri. The sequence continues at coordinate 22,149,855 of PVHT020000193.1, forward strand.
ACTGGATGTGTGATGGTGCTTGATACTGGGGCTGAGGACATTCAAATAAGGGTAGGTTCTATTTAGAAAGTATTGAGTTGCAGGATGATCCATTGAGGTCATTCAGTTTAGGTAATTCTACTCTCAAAATATTAAACTAAAAACCCTTAGTTTAGGATGCCCTTAGACCGCAACGGCTCTAATGCCTTTGTAACCTCCATCAGCAAATGTAAACCTAAGGCAGAACCAATGCATTCAAAAAGTCATTGAAATGTAACTTGAGAACAACCAGTCACTAGGCTTTCTCAAATAAGGCAACCCCTTAAGCTATGGCCAATCAAATAATTGCTTTGCTTCGCTTTGCTTTCTTCTCTCCTCTGTAAAATCTTTGCCCTAGCTCCTGTATGTGGAGTGTTCTTAACCACGTTCAGTTTGATGCTGCCCAATTCAAATTTACGTTTACTCAGATAAACACTTCAAAGTTTAATGTACCTTAGTTTGCCTTTTAACACGTGTAACAAATTTGACAGTTGTTGTCAGGCCTGGTATTAAGGTTTGTATTCCCCTCTCCCAATATATTGGACCATTTGCCTCCTATCTGATGCTTCAAATTTTAGGACATATTTTATGTGGTCAGAGTTCCTCAAGGTATGATCCTTGACCAGCTGTATGAAAATCACATGGGCTTCTTTCCCCCAAAATGCCATTCTTTGGTCCTATCACAGACCTGTTGAATCAGAATATTTGGTGTATAGAACCTCTAAATTTTCATTTGTATAGGCCATCCAAACACCAGCTTGAAAGGTACTCCTCTGGTGACTTTCAAACCTGGTGCTTCCTAAAGTCAAGAAATTGGATGCTAAGCCAGGTGTTCTAAACCACCAGTCTGCTGACAGATTGGATACCAGCATTTGGATACCAGTGTCCTTAAGTCTGTCTGCCTGGACCCAGGTATGACATCCTCACTGGACACAAATTCCCCCAATCCTGCTAATGACTTTTGGTCTCTTTTCAGTTTCAGAGTCACCATCTCAGACTCCTATGTACTTTGGCTGTCAGTAGTCCCTCTGCTTAATCCTGGTCCTAAATCTCAGTGATTCCTGTGGCCTCCACTAGCACATTATGAACCTCAATAAATTCTTCTTTCATGGTCTGGGGTAGGAAAGTTATGAACTATTTTTAGGCAGTGCTGATTATGGCCTGACAGTAATGAGACAGAGAAGATAAAGAATAGCCACCATCTCAAGCTAGACATACCCATTTTGGACAGGGATATTCTAGATGATATTCTAATCTCAAGTGTTAGCTTGGCAGCAAATCCAAGCCCAGGTAAAAAGAGGTAACCAAAATGCAAATGCAAGGATGGTACTCCAGGGGAGAATTCTTCATTGGGAGATTTAAAATCAGACTGTGCTGCTTTCCTAACCAGTGGTGATGGCAGTGGAGGAAAAATAGTCAATGTTGGGAGGTCAGGATTGACAGATTTGAGTTATCATGAAATCATAATTAGATAACAGTGCTCCAAGTATTAGTGTTTAGTTTAAGGGCAGAATTTCACCCATTTGGGGTAAAGGTGGGTGTTTTTTTCTTTTAAATTTATTTTTCAGGAAAGTTTCCAAGTCAAGAACTCAAATACAGGGAACCTCACTTTGGCATATGATATGGAAACATATCTTAGAACCTGCTGGAAGAAAGGATGGGCTGGAGCCACTTAAATCTCTCCTGCTTCTAGTTAAGCTGGGTTTTGCCCAGGCTGCCTATCAGAATTATTCTTGGAGCATCTTTGTTGTTGTTACTTTGTTGTTGATATAGGTCCAAGAACTATTTAATCAGAATTCCCTGCATTGTGGCCTATACACAGGCAGTTCATATGAACTGTCAGGTTAAGAGCTACAGTCCTAGGCATCAGCATTGGGCTAAACCTGGTAAGGGTGGTGGGGCAGCAAGTAGTTGGGGGTGGGGGAAGTGGCAAGAGGATGGACCCACTGGTCCAATCAAAACAGCAGAAGTGCTATGAGGAAAGTTAACCCTTTAGAGGCATAAGGGCATTTTCACCTTTCTAGTCCACCTACTTCTTAGAAATATAAAGTATGAATCAAAAGAGCTCTGCATTATATTCCAAATTATGGAAGCCACTGCTGTCCCAAGAAGGGGGTGCCTTTTCTGCACCTCTGCCTTTTTTTCCTTCCCATCAAATATAGGTTATCTTGACACACAGAAGGTTCTATTTCTAACCTATGGCCCATTAGACATTTAGGTGCACTATTCAAAAGAATTACCTAATATGAGAAATCTCTGAAACATCTAAAGAAAGTAATTTTGGTAATTTTCTGTCATTCAAAAATTGTTAACTGATTCGCTTCTCACCTTTCAGGTATATTATTTTAGATCAAGGAATTTCAGTGGCAGTATTTCTTTCACAGCCATCCAGAAAACCCATTACAAATAACCACAGGAAGGTGACCATCATTTCTCCAAAAGTGAGAGTAAACACATTGCTTAATTTATTCATGTGCAATAAACAGTTTAGTTTTGAAGGCAGAATCTACAGTGAAGATTTTATTTCTCTCCAGTTATTTCAGTCTCCCTCGTTGAAAGATATTACTGAGATAAGGAAGCATCAAAACCTAGTGCCTGGTAATCAGAGTTGAAGGATTATAATTTCGTTCAGGAATTATTGTCTTAAATCTTCTTGACTCAAGTAATAAAGCTTGTACCCCTTACAGGCTTTCTTCTGAGGTGGCCTGAGCTAAGAGTCAAGCCTGTAGGGACTTAAGAGCCAAATGGTCAAAAGCAAAGATGAATTAGGTAATTAGGAGCCTGGGATTCAGATCTGTCTACCAAGTGAGGATAAGAAGACAAAAATCTGTTCTATTGTTTCTAAGCAATTGTTCTAAGTTTCAAAGCTTAGGTCAATTTGTGATGATGTTTGTGAGATACCCAAGATCATTACCATGGTGGAAAAAGACAACCAGTTCTGAAACAGCTCTGATCAGGAGGTGCAGCTACCGTGGATCTGGGACTAAAGACGACCTTACATCCCTGACACCACGGTGGCTTAGAGTGGGAGCTCAGAAGTGCTAATTGGCTCACTGTTTACTGAGAAATGTGCCCCCTATTGGAATCTACACTAGGACTGAGTAGAACTCCTGAATGCACAGCCTTTTTTTTTGTTCAGTGTAAGTAGTAATTCTGAGAAAGTTGATTTCAGAATAGGTGTAAGTATCTAAAACTGCAATTCTTTACTATCTTCAAGGAATCTGGACTGTTTTGTGATTAAGTTGAAAGTCAGCCATCTTGTACTAGCACCTTATTCAGTTACCTCTTTAAATTACCAGGATAGACATCATTTTTCTTTACTTACCCTTTTCGAAAGCTAAATAGACAAGCCTCCATAAGAAATGATAGCTGTCTAGAAAATATTAACCTCAAGGTGCAATATTTTGTCCTTGGGAACAGTAAAAATACACACAAAGAAGAAGCAGGTCTGTAACAAGAGAGTTAATTATCATTTCAAATCTGCAAACTAACACTTTCATCTATTCTCCTTATTCCAGATCACTGCTGCGTGGAGGCAAGTATAGAAAATGAAAAAAGTAAAAATTTTCACACAAACTTTGTTTCTAGTATACCCTGGAAGGGGAAGATGATCAGCCCTGGGTCAACCTCTGACACAGTGTGGCTCAATCAGGGGCTCTTCCTTGGGAGTTTGGAAGTCAGGCTGAGAACAGGAATGGCTTAACTTGCTAAACCAAAAAGTCAGGAGCTGAGTTGTTTACAGCAAATTATCCACTATGGTTCTTTCTTTTTCTTTTTTTTTTCTCCAGGAAAAAACTGGAAAGCCTATCTCAGAGGGAAAAACAAAACAAACAGATAAGCATAGAATGACAAACAGAATCTGTAGAAGCAATCAGGAATCCCAGGGGAATTTGTTTACAGTTAACTTCTGAATCATGAAAAAAAAAATCCTTAAAGTTCACTAAGATACCTGTGAATTCTGCCATTAAAAACTACCTCCACCTTTTGTAGGTATAAACTAACTGGAGTAACTGACTAGCAAAAGGAATATTTACTAATATAACTAGTTAGAAAAAAAGATACTACTAGTAACTAAAATTATAAAATTATTGGTAATAATAAACTTAATGAAACATTTAAATATTTAAAAAATAAATATTTAAATAATAAATTTAATGTTTAAATAATAAACTTGAAATATTTTAAGTGATATAGGATTTTATATATAAAAGTACAAATAATTACTTAAAGATACAATAGAAGAGATACATGAGTGGAAAAAAAATTATTCCTAGATGAAAAAGAATCACATAAAGACATAAATTCTCCTTTGCTTAAATTATAAATGTAGTTTTGGATCCATTAAGGATTTTTTTAACTTGACAAAATGACTCAAATTATTTTTGAGGAATGAAGGAAAAAAAAAGAATAATAAGGTAATATCCAGTGCTTGGTATTGTAATGCATATTAAAATGACAGTTTTTATAGTACTATGTATGTGTGCAGGAATACAGAAATCCTTAAAAAGAAATAATAAAAAATTTAGACAATCCCAAAGTAGACTAAGCTTTATCTAAGCACTTATTATTGATTTAGAATGGTCATTTAATAAATAAGTCTTGGATAAATTACTCTTTTTGGAAAAAGAGAATAAAATTAGTATATGGATTCACCTATAAACTATCAATCCCAAGTAGATTAAATATGAAAATATAGTTGAAAACCACAGACACACTCCCAAGATTTTTAGGATAATGTATAGATAAATATTAATTTGATCCCTGGTCAATGAAGGTCCTTATAAATATATATTTTAAATGGTATATATGATTATATAAATATTTAAGGTATCTTTTTAAACTCAATGAGTTTTATTACATTTAAGTCTTTTTCAGAAGAAAAAAAACTGGAAAAAACAGAAACTATGCTAATAGGACATAAAATAAAAAAACAAAGTAGCAATAATATCAACAATATAAAACAAAACAGTTAAAGAAGGCACAAAAAGTCATTCTAGACAGGAGGGCCATGTACAAAAGCACTAGAGTGGAAAAGAGTTTGAGATGTTCTGGGATTCCAAGTAATTCCATGAGGCTAAGTCAAAGACTATAAAAGGGGTAAATTCTAAGGGATGTGGTTTGAAAAGAACCTTGTCCTCCTAACAGAGAAGAATGTGTTAGTTTCCTACTGCTACTGCAACAAATTACTACAAACCCTGATGCTTGAAACAGGAAATTTGTTATTTTACAGTTTTGGTAGTCAAAAGGTTGAAATGGATCTCACTGAGCTAAAATCAGGGTAGGCCGGACTGTGTTCCTTTCTAGAGGTTTAGGGGAGAAATCATTTTCTTGCCTTTTCTAGCTCTAGGGGCGAGCCACATTCCTTGTCTTGTGACCCTCTTACATTTTCAGAGCCAACGATGGCCAAGCAAGTCTTGTTCACAATGCCATCTCTTTGATTCTGACTCATCTGCCTCTTTCTTCCCAATTTATAATGACCCTTGTGGCTACCTTCAGTCCACTCAGATGATCCCGAATGATCTCTTTAAGACCAGCCAATTAGCAAACTTAATTCCCCCTTACCATGTAGTATGACATATTCATAAGTTGCACGTTTAGGATGTGACCATCTCTGGGGAGAAGGCCATTACTCTGTCTACTAACAGGTGTTGGTCCTAGGAATTCTCTTGTGGCGCATCAGGTTAAGGATCTGGCATCGTCACTTCAGTGGTGCTTGGGTCACTGCTGTGGCGTGGGTTTGACCCTGGCCTGGGAATTGCCACATGTCAAGGATGTGGCCAAAAAAAGAAGTGTTTGCTCTCCTCACCATAGATTGATGGTGAGGAGACCAGTTAATAAAGGTTACTTTAACAATACAAGGATAAGCATTTAACTGGCTGGGAGAAAAATGTCTTATTGAGTGTAAAAGAATGAGGGGGGCAGGAGGTCATGTAAACTGATCAAAGGGACTGTCCACCTTACTCCTTCCCACAGGTTCACATTTGTGCTTAGAGCAATACTTTGCATATAGCAGAGACTCAAGAGATACTTGCTAAGTTATTGACTGCCCTAAGGAATAATTCATTCCACTACTTTTCTTCTAAAGTTCAGTGATTTCTGCTCAAATTTCCTGGATTTCTACTGTCTGAACCCTTTATTTTACCAATTGATCAGGCTTTAACATTTTTTTTATTTGCTTGTATCCTCTATTTCACCAACAAAATTGAAATATTATCTATTTAAACTAACTATAATCTTGCCCATGATCTAGTTTATGTGAAAAACAAAACCTGGTTTTATGAGCAAACTTCTTTCATGTAATGTGGACCCTCCATGTAGACATGGCTGATTATTTTCTGCCAAGTACTTAAAACTAAAAATCTTTGTTCTCTTTTCTGCTGTTAGGTTACCAAATTAACAAAGAAAACTCTTCTCTTTGAATTTTACATAAGTTGATCATTTGCTCCAATATCTTGTTAAAGGATTTTGAAAAAACAGTACAAAGTTTCTGCTCTGGTAATTACTAAAGTTCCCTGATAGGTGCTGAACTCAACAAATAAAGTATAAAAATAACAGAGCTCAGATTCTAAATCTTAGACACATTATGTGCATATTTCAAACAAGCAGGCCATATGCCATTTGTTATCTTGGAAGTTTTTGAATTTTTCGTGTAGTATCTTTTCAGTGAGTACTTATATATAATTTAATAATTAAACACAGTCATCTTAATGAATTGTACACTAAAGTTTTGTCAGGATTATATATCCATGTCAAAGATTCACAGAGTCAAACCTATAATACAGCATAGATCTGAGGGTATGCCAAAAGCCAAAGATGGTATATGTGATTTTCCCTGTCTATAAAATAAACAGTTGTTACTACTGGAAATTTTAACTACTAGCCCAGAACAAATGTGGGTCCATTTCTGATTCTGTCAAATACAGCAAACAGGATCGAACTAGGTCTTGAAATTTTTTTGTTGAAGTATAGTTGATTAATAATATATTAGTTTTAGGTTATATAGATTCAGTATATTTATAGATTATACTGTAAAGTTATGACAAAATAATGGCTACCTTTCATTATGCTATACAATATATCCTGCTGATTATTTATTTTATACATAGTAGTTTGTGTCTCTTAATCCTATGCTCCTGTTTCAACTCTCCCCACTGGTAACCAATAGTTTGTTCTATCTGAGCCAGTTTCTGTTTTGTTATGTACAATCATTTGTTTTATAGTATACATATGCGTGATAACATACAGTATTTGTCTTTTTCAGTCTGACTTATTTCACTAATCCCAATACTCTCTAGGTCCATCCATGTTGTTACATTTGCAGAATTTCATTCTTTTTATGGCTAAGTAATATTCCTTTGTTTATGTATGTATCTCTGTGTGTATGAACATATACATAGCACACCATCTTTATCTATTCTCTTGATGGGCACTTAAGTTGCTTTCTTATCTTGGCTATTGTAAATAATGCTTCTTTGAGCATTGGGATGCATGTATATTTTCAAATTGGGGGTTTTGTTTTATGCAGATATAATATACCCAGCAGTGGAATTGCTGGATCATATGATAGTTCTACTTTTAGTTTTCTGAGGAATCTCCATAGTGTTTTCTATAGAGGATGCACCAATTTATAATCCCTCAATCAGTGTACTAGGGTCCCCTTTTCTCTACATCCCTACCAATATTTATGATTTGTGTTCTTTTTGATGAACACCATTATGGCAGGTGTGAGGTGGTATCTCATTGTGGTTTTGATATGCATTTCTCTGATGATTATCAAGGTTGAGCATTTTTTCATGTGCCTGTTGAACATCTGTATATCTTCTTTGTTACAGTCTTTGTTTTACACTTAGAAAAGACACTGTAACATTTCTTTTAGGTTCAGTTTTGGGAGAGCGTTATTTGAAGTCAACAGAAGTCATATCTTTCCTTAGGGTATGCTGGCATTTGTCACCTTGGTAGGAGGTGGGGCAGGAGATGGAGGGGCTCATGTTAGAGTGAGGTAAGGCTGGGCTTCCCCTCTGCTTAGTAGCTATTACTGCTCTATCAGGGGCATGGTAGGACCCAAGATGCTGGAGCAGAAGCCCTGAGGTTTGGGTCCAAGCTAGCTCAGTTCCTCTTAAGGGTGTGCTTTCCCCCCTCCCAGCACTATCAGCCTCACCCCACAGGGGTTTAGTGCTGGAAAGAGAGGAGTGGGTGTTAGTATTTGATGAGGGTCCGGGGTTGGGCTCTGGCAGTCAAGCTACTATCAGGGATCTGTACTGCCTCTGATGAGCCACCTGTGTAATTGCCAGTAATGGCTGCCCCCTCCCTACTCAGATGCTGCTTAGCATTTGAGCTACCTCAGCATGTCACACCTAAGTTTATTCCAAAGTCATGGTAGTCCTTGCTCCAGTGTGGAGCAATATGCAAGGCAAGTGTTGCTGAAGCATTTGGTGAGATCAGACCAGGGCTCATGCTGGCACAGTTGTGGCAAACCAGTCAGCGACCTGAATCTCTTCAGTTTACTATTTCTGCCTTGCTTTGGGAGCAAGCAAGCATTCATGTGCTCCTCATGAGTGGAGTCTAGACTTCCCATAGGCCCCCTGTTAGTTCCACCAGCCTTCCAACTGGCCAAGGGGGTTTGCCTTCCCTTTTTCAGACCCCATGGTTGGAGTGCCTAATATGTGGCTTGAACCACTGACTCCCCAGGGAAGTTCTTTGCCTATGTGACTCCTTTTTGCTCTGAGTTCCCCTTCCCAGGGACAGGTTCCTACCTGATCACTTATTTTCCTTTCCTGCCTGACTCCATATGTATTTTTCGTACAGTCTTGGCTATATAGGAATCTTTTTGCTGATCTCCAGTTAGCTTTTAGTGAGAATTGTTCCATATGTAGATGTATTTTTTATGTGATCTTGAGGGGAGGTGAGTTCTGCATCCTTATACTCCACCATCCCCCGCCTTTTTTTTTTTGCCTATTTTTGTCATTTTGGGGCCGCACCTACGGCATATGGAGGTTCCTGGGCTAGGGGAGTAATCAGAGTGGTGGCCACCGGCCTACGCTACAGCTCATAGCAATGCCGTATCCTTAACCCACTGAGCAAGGCCAGGGATCGAACCCACAACCTCATGGTTCCTAGTCAGATTCGTTTCTGCTGCGCCATGATGGGAGTTCCTCTACTCCACCATCTTGATTTGAGCCTTTGAACTAGGTTTTTAGACTAAGAAATGAATGAGTTATTCAAATGAGGAGTGATCCCTTTTACAGGGCATCTGCTGAAGTGAGGATTAAAATGGGAAAAAGACATGAAAAAGTCCAAAAATGTTGAGGTACTAAGATGATGTAAAAAAGGATAGCAAAATATATTTCAGATGATAGAAAAATATTTCATTCTTCTCTGCCTTATCTTTCCCTCTATCCCTTTCTTTCACGGTTATTGACAGAGTGAGTTGATGCCAGACTTAATGCCAATTGCTGAAGAAATAAACATTGGATCTTTGTGGCAATGTCATACTTTAATAAGTAGAGACAAGTCTTTTATTTTGAATTAGAGATTAAGTCTTTGGGTAATAACCTATGCACAATAGAAGTATACTACTGAAGTATCTTAAAAATCAATATTGATATAACATCTTGGAGGTTCCTTTTTTAATATATATTTTTAAAAATTTTTCCATTATAGCTGGTTTTCAGATTTCTGTCACTTTTCCAACCACACAGCGTGGTGACCTGGTTAAACATGCATATATGGATTTGTCACAAGTGATTAGACATAGTTCCCGGTGCTATACAGCAGGATCTCCTTGCTTTCCATCCCAAAGGCAATAGTCTAGAACTGTTAACCCCAGAATCCCATACCATCCCACTCCCTCCCCGACCCTCTTGGCAACCACAAGTCTGTTCCCCAAGTCCGTGATTTTCTTTTATGTAGAAAGTTTCATTTGTGCAGTATATTAGATTCCAGATATGTGATATCATATGGTATTTGTCTTTCTCCTTCTGACTTACTTCACTCAGTATGAGGGTCTCTAATTCTATCCATGTTGCTGCAAATGGCATTATTTTATTCTTTTTTATAGCTGAGTAGTATTCCACCATGTATCTATACTACTTCTTCCTAATCCAATCAAATGTCGATGGACATTTGGGTTGTTTCCATGTCTTGGCTGTTGTGAATAGTGCTGCAGTGACATGCATGTGCAAGTGTCTTTTTCAATGCAAGTTTCGTCTGGATATACGCCCAAGAGTGGGATTGCTGGGTCATATGGTAGTTCTATGTATAGTTTTCTAAGGTAGCTCCATACTGGTTTCCATAGTGGTTGTACCAGCTTACATTCCCACCAACAGTGCAGGAGGGTTCCCTTTTCTCCACACCCCCTCCAGCATTTGTTATTTGTGGGCTTGTTAATGATAGCCATTCTGACTGGTATGAGGTGGTATCTTGTGGTAGTTTTGATTTACATTTCTGTAATCATCAGTGATGTTGAGCATTTTTTCATGTGCTTGTTGGCCATCTGCATCTCTTCTTTGGGGAAATGTCTATTCAGGTCCTTTGCCCATTTTTCAGTTGGGTTGTTGGCTTTTTTGCTGTTGAGCTGTGTAAGTTGTTTCTGTATTTTAGAGATTAAGCCCTTGTCCATTGCATCATTTGACACTATTTTCTCCCATTCTGTAAGTTGTCTTGTAGTTTTCTTTTTGGTTTCCTTTATTGTGCAAAAGCTTGTCAGCTTGATTAGGTCCCATTGGTTTATCTTTGTTTTTATTTCTGTTGCACTGGGAGACTGCCCTGAGAAAACATTTGTAAGATTGATGTCAAAGAATGTTTTGCCGATGTTGTCTTCCAGGAGTTTAACGGTGTCTTGTTTTATATTTAAGTCTTTAAGCCGTTTAAAGTTTATTTTTGTGCATGGTGTGAGAGTGTGTTCTAGTTTCATTGATTTCCATGCAGCTGTTCAGGTTTCTCAGCAATACTTACTGAACAGACTGTCTTTTTCCCATTTTGTGTTCCTGCCTCCTTTGTCAAAGATTAATTGACCATAGGTTTCTGGGTTTATTTCTGGGTTCTCTATTCTGTTCCATTGGTCCGTATGTCTGTTTGGTAACAGTACCACACTGTCTTGATTACTGTGGCCCCGTGATATTGCCTGAAGTCTGGAAGAGTTATGCCTCCTGCTTGGTTTTTGATCCTCAGAATTGCTTTGGTGATTCTGTCTCGGTCTTTTGTGGTTTCATATAAATTTTTGGATTGTTTGTTCTAGTTCTGTGAAGAATGTCATGGGTAATTTGATAGGGATTGCATTGAATTTGTAGATTGCTTTGGGTAGTATGCGCATTTTTACAATATTGATGTTTCTGCCCCATGAGCATGGGATACCTTTCCATTTCTTTGTATCTTCTTTGATTTCCTTGATTAATGTTTTATAGTTCTTAGCATATAAGTCTTTCACTTCCTTGGTCAGGTTTATTCCCAGGTATTTGAAATTTTAGGGTGCAATTTTAAAAGGTATTGTATGTTTGTATTCCTCTTCTAATATTTTACTGCTAGTATACAGAAATGTGATTGATTTCTGAAGGTTAACCTTATATCCTGCTACTTTGCAGAATTTGTTGATCAGTTCAAATAATTTTGGGGTTGAGTCCTTGTGGTTTTCTGTATATAGTATCATGTCATCTGCATACAGTGACAGTTTCACCTCTTCTCTTCCTATTTGGATACCTTGTATTTCTTCTGTTGTCTGATTGCTGTAGCTAGGACTTCCAATAATATGTTGAATAATAGTGCTGAAAGTGAACATCCTTGTCTTGTTCCAGATTTTGGTGGGAAGGCTTTCAGCTTTTCTCCATTGAGTGCTATAGTTGCTGTGGGTTTGTCATAAATGGCTTTTATTATGTTAAGGAATGTTCCCTCTATACCCATTTTGGTAAGAGTTTTGATTATGAATGGATGTTGTACTTTGTCAAATGCTTTTTCCGCATCTATTGAGATGATCATGTGGTTTATTTTTGTTTTGTTAATGTGGTATATGACATTGATTGATTTGTATACACTGAACCATCCTTATGCACCTGGGATGAATCCCACCTGGTCGTGGTGTATGATCTTTTTTTATGTTGTTGGATTTGGTTGGCTAAAATTTTGTTGAGAATTTTTGCATCTATATTCATCAAAGATATTGGCCTATAGTTTTCTTTTTTTGTGGTATCATTGTCTGGTTTTGGGATTAGGGTGATTGTGGCATCATAGAATGTCTTTGGGAGTGTTCCTTCTTCAGTCTTTTGGAAAAGTTTAAGGAGGATGGGTATGAGTTCCTCTTTGTATGTTTGGTAGAATTCACCTGTGAAGCCATCTGGTCCTGGCCTTTTATTTGTAGGGAGTGTTTTTATGACATACTCAATTTCATTTCTAGTGATGGGTCTGTTCAGTTGATCTATTTCTTCTTGATTCAGTTTTTGGAGGATGTAAGTCTCTAAAAAGTTGTCCATTTCTTCTAGGTTATCAAATTTGTTGGCATACAATTGTTCATAGTAGTCTCTGAAGTTTTTTTGTATTGCTGTAATATACGTTGTGATTTCTCCATTTTCATTTCTTATTTTATTTGGGGTTTTTTGTCTCCTTTTCTAGGTGAGTCTACCTAGATGTTTGTCAGTTTTGTTTACCTTTCAAAGAACCAGTTCTTGGTTTTATTGATTTCTTTCTATTGTTTTTTGAATCTCTATTTTATTGATTTCCTTTCTTATCTTTATGATTGCCTCCCTTCTGCTGACTTTAGGGGTTTTTTTTTTGTTCTTCTTTTTCTAATTCATTTAGGTGGTGGGTTAAGTTGTTGATCTGAGATTTTTCTTCCTTTTTGAGGAAGGCCTGTATTGCTATGAATTTCCCTCTGAGCACTGCTTTTGTGGCATCCCATAGATTTGGAGTGGTTGTGTGTTATCATTTACCTCAAGGCATTTTTTAATTTCCTTCTTGATTTCCTCAGTGACCCATTTGTTTTTTAGTAGCATGTTGTTTAGTCTCCATGTAATGTTTTTTCTCATTTCCTTTCCTGTGGTTGATTTCTAGTTTCATGCTTCTGCAGTCAGAGAAGATGCTTGAAATAATTTCTATACTCTTAAATTTGTTGAGGTTAGTTTTGTGCCCCAGTATGTGATCTATCCTTGAGAATGTTCCATGTGCACTTGAGAAGAATGTATATTCTGATTTTTTTCGATGTAATGTCCTGAAAATGTCAATCAGGTCTAACTGTTCTACCATGTCATTTAGGATCTCTGTTGCCTTACTGGTTTTCTGCCTGGAGGATCTGTCCATTGATGTGAGTGGAGTGTTAAAGTCTCCTAGTATTATGGTATTGCCATCTAGTTCTCCTTTTATGTCTGAGAGTACTTGTTGTAGGTACTTGGGTGCTCCTATATTAGGGGCATATATATTGACGATTGTAATATCCTTTTCTTGAATGGATCCTTTAACCACTAAATAGTGTCGTTCTTTGTCTTTCTTTATGGTCTTCATCTTAAAGTCTATTTTGTCTGATATGAGTATTGCCACTCCTGCTTTCCTTTCTTGCCCATTGGCACGGAATATCTTTTCCCATCCCCTCACTTTCAATCTATCTGTGTCCTTTGCTGTAAGGTGAGACTCTTGTAGGCAGCAGATTGTAGGTTTTTGCTTTTTTATCCATTCAGCCACTCAATCATTCAGTCCATTAATATTTAAGGTAATTATTGATAGATATGTATTTATTCCCTCCCTGGAGTGCTAGTTTTGTCCTGATTCCTTCTCTCTCTCTCTCTTTTTTTTTTTTTTTTGTTCTACCCAGTTATGTCAGTAGTTACTTGCCATTTTTGGAGGTTTAAGTTCCTCTGCCAGCATTCAGTTGAAGTTATGTGCAAGCTGTTTTACATGTAGATGTGTTTTTTTGATGTGTTTGTGGGAGAGGGTGAGCACGACCTCTTACTCCTCTGCCATCCTGCCACAACCCTCCCCCCCAAGTCAGAAAAGTGGATTTGGGAAAAGAACAGAAAGGTGAGGAGGTTGAGACAGTGACTATAGATAACTGTTTTGGTGAAATTTTCTTCACCTGTGTAATACAGAAGAAATAACTGATTTAGGAGAAAGAAGATGACTTACTGCAAGAAGAAAATTGTTTAGGAGGAGGCCCAATGCAAATTAGATCAAGAGATCATATGCAGGGTGAAGAATTTTCCAGGCAACTGTAGTGGAAGGACTGAGGGGCAAATGAGTTAGTGATCATCAAGAATTTGTTGTAGTGAAGAACTCTGGAATCTATGCTGGATAAGAAGGGAAGTGTACTTACTTGTGGCATGAGAAGGAGGGATGTGAAGGTGGGTGTAGAAATCTAGAGTGAAGGTTTAGATGTAGTTAAGAAACGATGGTCAGAGTACACAGTGAGCTGGAAGGATTGGTGGTGGTGGTGATTGATTTAAGTAACAAACAAAAATGAAGTCTTTGTTTACATATTTAGAAACTCAGTACTTGGAATACCCAAAAAATTATTTACTTCTTTCTTTACCCAATGACAGAATTCCCTCATATTGGCCATCTCAGATTTTATAAATCATACTAAAGGAAAAACATGAAATCAATAGGTAATGTGGTTAAATAAGATGCCGTAAGTTTAAGCACTGATATTTACTTCTTAGAAACTGCCCAAAGTTTTAGAGATATTAACTGACTTAGCAATAACAGTGTTGAGTAAACTTCTGCCATAAAGCATAGTGACACAGTCATACATACATACATGTATACCTGTGCATATGTGTATATTATATATACATTTATATGTATATACACATTGATATATATAAATGTATTTTTTAACCTAATGAATTTTATTTCAATTATAAGTGTACAAAAATCATCACAAGTCAATTTGATAGATTTTGTGTCCCAAACCCACAGTGCATCGCCCCACCCCCAGACTGTCTTATTTGAAAATGCAAGGTTATGAAAAGTCTGTGAGTCATTTGTTGTGCAAAGAGGTTCATTGTGTGTTTTTAGTTTCCACATGTAAGCTGTAGCATTGCGTGTTGCTGTCTAATTGTTTGACTGGTTTCAGTTTGTATGATAATTTCTAGGTCCATCCATGTTGCTATAAATGTTGGTATTTCATTCCTTTTAATGGCTGAGTAATATTCCATTGTGTGTATGTACCATATTTTCCCTATCTTAGGTTGTTTCCATGACGTGGCTATTGCATAGAGTGCTGCAATGAACACTGGAGTACATACGTCTTTTCAAGTCATTGTTTCCTGTGGATACATGCCCAGGAGTGGAATTGCTGGATCAAATGGTAATTCTATTTTGATATTTCTGATGAATGGCCATACTGTTTTCCACAGTGGTTGCAGCAATTTATAGTCCCACCAACAGTGTAATAGCTTTTATTTTCTTCACAGCCTCTCGAACAGTTATTGTTTGTAGACTATTTGATGACAGCCATTCTGGCCGGTGTAAGGTGGTACCTCATAGTGGTTTTGATGTTCAAATTTCTAAATAAGTATTCAATTTATATATATGATACATATATTTTTAAATATTATATATGATATAATAAAACCTTTAACAATATTTAATGATAATATATAACATTTATATATATTTCAATAAGGTTTCATACCATATATTTATACAGTTAACAATATATAATACATATACATAAATGTTTATATATAGTAGATATTTATATATATTTTGTATAATATAGACAATAAGTATATGATATCTATATTCATATGTAATATATTTTATATATTTATATACGTTATTTTATGTATATATTTATATTATATATTTAGTAATGTTTATATAAATTTATATAAGATATATATTTATATTTATATAGAATAATTTTTATATATAATGTATATATTTATATTTATATAAATTTATGTTATATATACTGTCTTTTTCTCTAAATTTATATTTATACTACATATATTTATCTTACATATATAAAATAGATTTATATTATATAGATATATTTAGATATCAATATAATATATATACATTATATATCACATATATAATGCAAGTATATGTAATATACATTATATAGAGCATATATGTTATATATGATGTATATAATATAAATTTACATAATATATGTGGTAGATATTATGTTATATATATTATACATATTGTATATATTTATGAAAATATACTGAAATTACTCTAGATAAATATAA
>PVHT020000193.1:22167053-22188330 GCA_004024745.2 Catagonus wagneri
TATCCTTATCCATTATAAATGTAATTTTTCACTATAAACATATTCAATGCTTATTCTGAAAAAACCCAAATAACTACACACCCATGTGAAAACCAAAGATTCAGCTTAAAGACAATGGATGGTAAATACTTGGAGCTAAAAAAAATTCTCAGAATCCCTCCATTCACATTACTGAAAAACATGCTTACAAGTAAGATTACCTTCAAGAAATAAAATGATCCATTAAATCTCTACTAACTATATAGACAAGATTGAATGATTATGAGCATAGAATTTCATCAATTAAAAATGTGTATACATACCAATTCAGCTGGAACATTTATTTGTATCCTAAGCTTCCGAAAGCAATGTTTGATTGTTCTATTCTTCAATAAATGCAATAAATGCCCCTGGAACAAAATATCATAAAGCCGTATTTGCTATTTGAATAATTTTGCTATCACAAAACCCTATTTTATTTTCCCTGTATCCTCTTCTGACACCTTTTTCACTTTGGCAATGCCTACTCAAATGTTCAAACTAAAATATCCAAAGTACTTGAAGACTTTTTGAAGAAAAACTCAGGAAACTTTGAAGACAAGCCATATGGGATTTACAAGAATGAATATATAAAATGTTTATGCAAATTATCATACAGTTTTATTAATATGAATCAGTAAGTTCAATACTATACATCTGATATCATTAGCACTTTGTTTAAACAAAAATACTTTTGAGTTTCTCAATAACAGTTCAGCAACCTGAATATATTATGTGGGAAGCAGAGGAGTTGGTATAATGCAACAACATGCATAAGTTAACAATATCAGTCTGAATTTCTTAAGCAGATGATGATGATGTGATAGTTTCAGCAATACAGAACAATGGAAATACAAGATATTTGAACTGATTTCTTTCCTGAATTATTTTTTCTGATACTATTTAATATTTCATTATTCTTATTACAGCCCCATTGACGCTCCTTCTACCTTGCTGTGTAAAGGCATCACAACCATCAAAAGAGCAAAATATAACTGTTGATTCTTTATGCTTCCACCCAGAATAATAAAAACTACTATACATCAAATCATACTTAACCTACTCTCCCAACTTTCCAAGGACTAAGGAGCCTCCCAGGACACAGACCTTTCAGTGCTAAAACCAAGAAAGTCCTAGGCACACAAGGACAAGTGGGTAACTTAAATCATCACCATGTAATTATTGAAATTACCACCTAGGAGTCAAACCTGATACTTCTTTATCCTTAATTCTCCACATATAAATTATCAGTACATATTGAAGCCTCTATTAAGAAAACACCTCCTGGACTGATCAGTTCTTAGCTCTCCTTGGCCATCCCATTGCCAATTCCACGCCAGATAAGACAGAAAAATACATCCTCTATTATATCACTTACACATGGAATCTAAAACATACAACAAACTACTGAATGTCACAACAAAGAAGCACACTCACAATATAGAGAACAAAACTCCTACTACCAGGTTACCAGTGGCAAGAGGAGCGGCTATCTATGTAGGGGGTGGGAAATACAAACTGGGGTGTAAGATGGCTCAAAGACATATTGTTCAATGTGACGAACATAGCCAATAATTTTGTAATAACTGTAAATAAAAACTAACCTCTAAAAATTGTATAATAGAAGACATGTAAATCCTCAAACTAAAATTCTGACTTTCAGTCCTATCACCACAACCTAATTTTCTGCATAAGCAGTACTGATATTTTCTTATTTGTATTTATTTATTTTGTATTTTAAACTTAAATTTTTATAGTTGCACCAAGATGGTGGAGTAGATGGATCCCTAAGCTCACTTCCTCTCATGAGCACACCAAAATCACAACAATCTGCAAAACAACCACCATGAAAACGCCTGAAACCAACAGGAAAAGATGTTCCACAACTAAAGACATAAAGAAAGAACCACAATAAGACTCGTAGGAGAGGCTGGGTGATTTGCATTACAGCGAAATCTTTTACCTACTAGGCAGGTAACCCACAAACTGGAGAATTATACTGCAGAGGTTCTCCCACAGGAGTGGGAGTTCTGAGCGCCAGGTCAAGCCACCCAGCCTGGTTTTCTGGAAACAAGAAGAGGAGTCCCCAGAGCATTTGGCTTTGAGGGCCAATGAAGCTTGATTATACAAACTCCGCAGGATTGGAGGGAGTAGAGACTTCAGTCTTACATAGTACATACAAAATCTAACATACACCAGGACCAAGGGCAAAAGTAGCAATTTCATAGCACCCTAGGCCAAAACTATCTGCTGCTCTTGGAGGGTCTCCTGGAGAGGTGGTGGCTAGGGGTTCTGGCTCATAGTGGGGACACAGACACTAGTAGTGGACATACTCGGGATAATTCACTTTTGTAAACCATTCTGGAGGCTCACATTTTGCTTGGGTAATTACCACAAAGACATGACCCCACCTAACACTTTATAGGCTCCAGTGCTGGCATGCCTCAGGCCAAACCAGGCAGGGACACAGTCACACCCATCATCGGAGAAGCTGTCTAAAGACTTCCTGAGCCCACAGCCACCTGTATACATATCCCTAGACATGGACATTCCCACCACAGTATCAAGACCCAGCTCCACTCACCAGAAGGCAGATACAAGATGCAAGAAATCTATGGTCCTGCAGCCTGCAGAATGAATCTGCAAACATAGCCCAAACACTACACTGGAACCCAGTGCCCCGCCCTGCTGCCTTTGGATGACAAGGGGGGGAATGCACTCCTAGGACACATAAGATCTCTCCTGCAGAGGACTACTTTTCCAAGGTGGAAAAATATAAATAACATAGCACATACATAAAAATACAAGCAGCAATTTGGACACAATGAGGTGACAAATGAATATTTTTCAGATGAAGAAACAAGGTAAAAACCCAGAGGAATAACTAAGTGATGTGGAGACAGACAATCTACCTAACAAAGAGGTCAAGAATAATGATTGTAAAGATGATTAAAGTACTAGGGAGGAGAATGTACCCACAGAGTGAGATATTAGAAGGTTTCAACAATGAATTTAGGAAATATAAAGAACAGCCAAACAGAATTGAAGAATACAATAACCGAAATAAAAAATACACTAGAAAGAACCAATGGTAGGCCAAATGAGGTAGAACAATGGGTCACTGAAATGGAAAACAGAGTAGTGGAAATCGATGCTTCCAAAAAGAAGAAAATAAAGAAAGAAATGAGGACTGTTTAAGAGACATCTGGGACAATATCAAGTGTGCCAATATTTGCATTATAGTACGCCTAGAAGAAGAGAGAAAGAGCCCAGGGGAACATCTGGAGAGATAATAACTGAAAACTTACCTAACCTGGGAAAAGAAACACCCAAGTCCAGGAAACACAGAGTCCTATATAGGTTAACATGTAGAAGAACAAACTGACACACTGCAATCAAAATGACAGAAATTAAAGATAAAGAGTGCTAAAAGCAAAAAAGGGAAAAGCAATAAATAACATACAAGGGAACTCCCATAAGGTTATCAGCTGATTTTTCAGCAGAAACTCTGAAGGCCATAACGGAGTGGCACAATACACTTAAAGTGACAAAAGAGAATTTGGGAAATAATTTCATTTACCATCACATCAGAAAGAATAAAATACCTAGGAATAAACCTACCTTAGGAGGCAAAACTCCTATACTCCAAAAACTATTACAATGTTGAAAAATTGAAGATAACAAAGATGGAAATATATACTGTATTCTTGGACTGGATGAATCAATATTGTTATAATGACCATATTACCCAAGCAGTCTACAGATTCAGTACTGTCCATATCAAACTACCAATGGCATTTTTCAAAGAATTAGAAAAAATTTAAAATTTGTATGGAAACACAAAAGTCCCCAAATAGCCAAAGGAATACTGAGAAAGGAAAAGAGCTGAAGGAATCAGGCTCCATGACTTGAGACTATTAACCTACAACAATGGAGGCAAGAATATACAATGCAGAAAAGACAGTCTCTTCAACAAGTGGTGCTGGGAAAACTGGACAGTTAGTGCAAAAGAATGAAATTAGAACATCCTCTAACACCACATAAAAAACAAACTCACAATGGATTAAAGACCTAATGTAAATAAGGCCAGATGCTATAAAATTCCTAGAGAAAAAGAAAGGCAGAATACTCTTTCACATAAATTGTAGCAATATATTTTGGATCTGCCTCCTGGAGTGATGTAAATAAAAACAAAAACAAATGAGACCTAATTAAACTAAAAAGCTTTTACACAGCAGAAGAAACCAAGAACAAAACAAAAATACAGCTCATAGAATGGGAAAAAATATTTGCAGAAGATACTAGCAACAAGGGATTAATTTCCAAAATATACAAGGAGTTCATATGTCAATAAACCAAACACTCCAATCAAAAAATATGCAAAAGATCTAAGAAGACTTTTTTCCAAAGAATACATACATATAGACAACAGGCACATGAAAAGACGTTCAATGTTGCTAATTCGTAGAGAAATGCAAATCCAAACTACAATGAAGTATCACACCAGTGGCCATCATTAAAAAGTCTATAAATAATAAATGCTGGAGAGAGTGAGGAGAAAAGGGACTCCTTCTACGCTGTTGGGAGGAGTGTAAATTGATGAAGCTACTACACAAAATAGTATACGGGTTCCTTAAAAAAAAAAAAAACTAAAAATAAAGTTACTGTATGATCCAACATTCCCATTCCTTAGCATATATTCAGAAAAAACTCTACTTTCAAAAGATACATGTACTCCAATGTTCATAGCATCACTCTTTACAATAGCCAAGACACAAAAATAATCTAAATGTCCATGACAGATGAATGGATAAAAAAAGTGGTATATATACACAATGAAATATTATTCAGCCATGAATAAAATGAAATAATGCCACTTGCAGCAACATGAATGGACCTACAGATTATCTTATTAAACGAAGTTAGACAAAGACAAATATCAATGATATCACTTATATATGGAATCTTAAAACAATGAAAGAAAAGAACTTACAAAATAGACTTGGTGACATAGAAAACAAACTATGGTTACTGGGGTGGGATAGCGGGGCCAGAGGGACAGATAAATTAGGAGTTTGAGATTAACACATACATGCTACTACATATAAAATAGATAAACAAGGATCTACCACATGGCACAGGAAAATACATTCAATATCTTGTAACAACCTATAATGGAAAATAATCTAAAAATATATATGTATACACATATACACACACATATATAATTTCAGAAATATAAAGAACCAAACTATATATATATATACACATATATATATATATATATATATATATGCATATAACTGAATCACTTTCCTGTACACCTGAAGCTAAGACAACATTGTAAATTTAATTTAAAAAAATAAGGTGTTCCTCCTTAAGCTCCATGGATTAAACCACTGCAGCTCCTCAGTGAAGAAGTACGGGCTTGATGCCCAGCCCAGCACAGTGGGTTAAAGGACCCAGCATTGCTGCAACTGTGGCTTAAGTTCCAACTGTGGCTTGGATTCGATGCCTGGCCTGGGAACTTCCATATCACATAGGTGTGGTCATAAAAATTAAATTTTAAAAATTATGCAAAATTATGTACACCCAGGACTATTTAATATGTATGTAAAATATGCAAAGAAATATTTAAAACTAATACTAATATGTTGCTTTGGGTGCTTAAATTATCATTATTTGCATTTTCTTATTCATGTTTTCTGCACATTCAAGATTCTATTGTGCTTTCATAATTTTGGAATCAAAATCAAAATCAAATTTATCATGTAAGAGTTCTAGTCTTGGGCCTCGCCTCTTCCTAGAAGCCTTGTCCTTTCATCCTTCACGGTTTAGGAGGCAGTACTGTCTGCTCCCTTTGTTTCCCTTGTATGGATCTATGATGATACTTCTTGGATTGTTTACATTATTTTTCTTTTTTGTTTGGACTCTCCCTCTAGACTATGAACTCCACTGAGGAACAGAAAGCAACGTCTGTGCCTCTGAGGTTGTATTCTTGATATCTATAGTATATATAAATAAGCAAACTCAGTCTGCCTTTACACATTTCCATTTATACCTATGCTATGCTACTCTCTAACCATAATGAAAAAAAAATTTCACACTTCCTATCTACACATTTGGTTGCTTCATTTCCTCAAAATAATGTGAACATATGTCAATAACTTGTCTAAACAAGTAACCTGTAATTGCTCAACTTACCAATTCATATACAGCAAATTGTCTGGGATGGTTTGGATATCCTCTATTTTGTTGCATTATCCACATAAATATATCCAAACTGGATTAATTATTTTCTGTCAAAATCTTCCCCTTTAAATTTTGAGGGTGTCCTATTCTGACCACTGAATTGCATGACTTCAGATGACATTCACAAATTATCTCTGACAAATGGCCTAACATAAAAAAGAATATTATGCAGGTGTCAGAGTTCAGAATAGCTTTCGATGATGCACTAGGGAGTTGCTCTTTGTTGTTGTTGTTGTTTGTTTTTATGGTTTAGAGAAATAATTAGAATTACAAGGGTCTTACAGACTTTATAAGTTATGCATGACTGTCCTCAGAGTTAAAAGTGCAACTGAAAGGAGGGTCCTTAGAGGACAGTTTCAAATCATAAAGCAGTCAGATACAAAATAGTTTATAAATGGGTAGGTTGGTCAGCATTGGTCTTAGGATGCATTCTAGTTGCTAGTGGAAAAATCAAAATGAGGTAAGAGACTGCATAAATATTTATAAGAGATTTGATCTATAAAAGAGTAAAAATACAACCACAAAGTTTCAAGGAGTCTATTAACAGAGACAACAACTTACTGACACCCAAAATTCCGCTAAAAGAATCAAAGCCTTTAATTACATATTAAGAGGTAAACCTCTCTGCTCCTAAAGCTTGTTCTAAGTTGATATAAATTCACACCAAGATCCAGATAACTGATATTATCATCTTGTAAGCAGCTTATTTTTAAAAATATCCATTGACTTCCTGCTTAGGTTTTTTAAAAATGAGGTCTATACAAGAAAGTTTAGAAAAAAAGGAAAGAAAATGATTTCTAATCCTATCACACAAGATTACAATTTATTATCTTGCTATTAAGATTTCTAAAATTAATATGTCTTTCTCTCTCTGTATTTGTCTTTCTCCTCAGTAAACATGCACGGGAAATAACACAAAAACTCATGAAAATCTATTGGTGTGGACAGATATAAATCTATCACAAGACAATATTGCAAGTGTTATGATTGCTATGCAAATCATTTGCCACTGACATTACCATATATGAAATGCTAAAAATATTAGGAATTCTAATTATATCACTCTAATTTATACCAAGTGCCATGGATATAAAAGAGAGGTGGATAACTAAACTTTTCTTGGAAAATTAGGTAAGGTGATATATGCATTGAAACATACAAATGAGTAGGAGGTTCATGGGTCAGGAGTAGGGTAAAGGTGAGTCTAATGATGCAAGACTATTATGAAATGTGGAAACTTCTGGAGAAGTTAAAACATAAAGGCTTTTAGGGGGAAATGGTAGGAGAGAGGGTTAAAGATATAGATAGGAGAGAATACACAGTGAAGAAATTTGTTTCTATGTGGAACTGAGGAGTATATGTTTATTCACCAGGAAACTGAAAGCCTTTTGAAGATAAGATTGGAAGTTTTTAGATGATTAATCTAGTGGAAAATTAGAACATGTACTTAAATAAAGGGACTCAATGTTAAGAAGATCAGATAACTATCTTAAAATATACCTATAAAAGGGATGGCTTCTGATATGGCTTTGAATTTTTTCATTAACATTATTTATTTTAGAAAATGTTCGAAAAATACATTTTGAAAAGGGCTTATAACAGAATAAAAATAAAGGTCTCTAAATTCATCCACTCTATGCAATTTTGATTGCCATATTAAAATAGTTCTAATTTAACATTTGTGTAAGCTAGTTTAAAAAGATTTTTTTCACAATAGTAGTTTTAATTGACACAGACATTAGAAGGATAAATATTTTGAGAAGTCACTCAATATTTGATATTATTCTTTAGAACTTTGAAGGAAAGTAAATAATGAGACATAAATACCATTTCCTTTATCTCTCTGTGAGGCTTCTAATCTTACTAGCAAAATAGGAGTTGTGCTTACTCTGAGGGTAATTAATTGTATAATTTTAGAACTATAATAAACATAGAGAATGAAACAAATCTCTAGGTCTCTGAAGACACTGGAGACATACCAAGGCAATGAAGACCTCAAGGGTTAAGATACCAGAGAGAAGGCAATCCAGAGTAGGAAGCCTCAACTCCCATGCTTCATTTCCAGAGAAGCCAAGCAGAAAGCACTGACTGAGCAGGTGAGGGGATGAACACAGCCTCTAGTGGTTATACATAGCCAATAGGGGCAAAAACTGAGGAGGTGGCCCACAAAGGATAAGGGTCCCTGACGGCCGCTCCAAATGTACAGTTGTGGTGGCCAAAGAACTAAGGGTGAAATAGAAATACGTAGCCAGTACAAATACTGAAGCCCTGTTATGGAGCAGCTAAATCCAAGATTGAATTAAGTTTACTTGCCCCTAACATCACATGTCCTAGAACCTAAAGCAAGTTCTCTCAGGAGGATATCATACAGTGATTCAAATTATTTCTACTGCATTTTTTATACAATGTCCAGCAATAAAAAAATAAACAACATATTAAAATTACGCCAAATGAACAAAAAGCTAGAGGACAAATGAAGCAGAACCCAGGAGATCTGGTCATCACAGTTTAACTTTTAAATGACTGTAATTAATATATTCAAGAAATTCATTGATGGCATAGAGAATTTCAGCAGAGAACAGCAACCTATGAAAAAAATAAAAATCTCTAAAACTAGAAAAGACAGTAAATGAAATCAAGAACTCCATGAAAGTGTTTAATAGCACATTGATACAGTTGATTAAAAAAAAGTTTTGACAAATAGGAAAGTAGATCAATGGAAAAAAACACATGCTGAAGAATGGACAGAGACAAAGGGGAGAAAATAGAGATGCACTCATAACAATCATATAGGACACAACGGAAAAGATCTAACATACAAATAACCGAAATTTAAAAAGAAGATAGAGAAAGGGACTAAAGCAATATTTGAATAATGACTAAGAATTTCCCTAAGTTCATGGAGACCTCAAGCCACAGATTCAAGAAACACCCCAAACACCAAGAAGGAAACATAAAGAAAATCACTCCTAGTCTTTCATAGTAAAAATGCCAAATAAATAAGAAAAATAATAAAAGCAACAAAAGGAACAAAGATATACAGCCTTTAAAGAGGCAAAATTAGGACTACCAGCTAACATCTCAGCATTATCACTCAAAGCCATAGGGCAATAAAGTGCAAATTTGAAAGGAAAAAAACTGCAAGCAGAGAACTTCATTTTGAGAAAAAAATGCCCTTCAAATAGCAAGGTAAAATACATTTTCAGAGAAACGAAAAGTGAGTGGAGTCATCTCTAGCAGATCTGCAACAATAAAAATACTAAGGGAAGTACTCAGGCAGATCTAAATGAACTCATGTGGAAGCAGGAAGAAATAAGAGTTACCAAAAAATTAAATGAATGTAGATGAATAGCAGACATTTAAATTCAACTGTTGTGGTATGTGGTATAAAATATATATAAATTATAAAATTACATGAAAATGGTAATACAAAATATGAGAGGATAGCAAAAGGAGCTCAAGTATTCTATAGTCTTTATATCATTCTGGAAATTATTAAAGTACTCATTTATAAGAGGCTATAATGAGTCAATGATCAGTATTATAATCACTAAAATTAATACTCAAGGAAGTTTAAAATAATGTATAAGCTGTGCCAGGAAAACAGTTGATTAAAAAAAACTGAAAGGGAAGAAAGGAATGAAGAAAAGGTGGGGGAAATTAGAAAGTATATGGTTTGATAGTTGATTTAAACCAAATATATCAGTAATTACACTAAGTGGTCGAATGTGGATTGGGTTACAGTAGAACAAACTTTGGAAGCAAAGAGCAACTGTGGGGGTAAAGAGAGTGAGAATGAATACCACAATGTCAGAAAATATTGAGGAAGAGACAGTTCTGAGACACAAGCAGAGAAGAAACCAGTTAGGCAAATGAAGATTTGCATGGCTGCTTGGGGAGAGGATGGTAAGAACATAAAGTCAATATAAAACCTTGAAACTACTTTAAGATTGTATGTTAGTTTGCTTGGGCTGCCATAATCAAGTACCACAGACTGGGTGGCTTCAATGACTGAAATTTATTCTCTCACTGTTCTGGAGGCTGGAAGGCGAAATCAAGAAATCAAGATGTCAGATGTAGGATGCAATACTGCTTAGTTAAAAATAACTTATTAGTTGAATTTACTTTTCTCTTATTCAGCAATATCTACTGAATGTTGATTATATGTCCGGGACTCAATGGACTCCATATAGAAGAGCAAATAGGAATGATATAGTCCTTGTCCTCCCAGAGTTTACTTTCTTGTGGAAATGACAGAAAAAATAACTATGCGGTGTGTCAAATGTGATAAACAGCAGGGAGAAACAAATTATGTGGCGCTCGCTGGAAAATGTTAGCAAAGGAGACTGTTGCTTCACAGAAGGTGATGGGCAAACCCCTCCCTGAAGTGAGTTGAGCATTGACCTGCAGAAAGTGCAGCAGAAAGCCAAGTAGCTGGCTGGCTGGCTGTTCCAGGCATAGGGAGATCAGGTACAAAACCCTGTGTGAGGTATTCCAAGAAGAGCAAGGACGACAGTGGGGGAAGAAGTGGAGGCAGAGAGGTTGGTAGTAGGAGGACAGTAACAGGCAGCAGAAGAATAAGCCGTAGGCTACTGTAAGAGATCTGCATTTACCTCTAAATAAAATGGAAAGGCCACTGGGGGAGAAAGAGAAAAGGAGTGAAATAATTGAAAAGGGTTGACATATTTAAAAAGTATTACTCTGCCCTCTTGAGACATAAGTCTTACGTGGATGGCAGGCTTAAGCAGGGAGACCATTTCTGAAAATGTGATAATCCATGTAAGAGACAGTGATGACTGGACTAGGATGGCAGCAGTGATAGGGAGAAACTTTGAATTCTAGACATATTTTGAAAATAGAACCAAGAGTATTTTCTGTGAAGTTGGGAGAAAAAGAAAGAAAAAATAAAAAACACTTCTAAAGTTTGGGGCCAAAGGAAATAAACTTGAGGGTGGGAAGAGCACAGGTGGGGGAAGGGCTAAGTTGTTCAGGGAGGATGGTGAGGGAGGAGTTGGGAAGCGCTAGTGAGGAACAAGGAGTGTTCTTAGTCTAGGACAATGGGACAAGCAAGGGGTTTGTGACCTAACAAGGCAGTAAAGACGGAAGTTACAGAAGAAGTATGTTCTCAGGGGAAAGTCAGGTTTGGGATAGAGTAAGATGAAAGGAAAATTTTAAAAAGAGAATGAGGATATACAGAAATATGACATACGGAATTTTTCTGGTTCAGGAAAACCATGAACTCCAAATACCACTAGAAAGGAACTGGGGGAGGTGAGCTTTGAGATATGGGGATAGATTAGTGGATGTACAGTCACATGAGGAGGAGAGTCAGGGTAATGAGGGATAACCTTGCTTCTTGAGTCACTGATATGCTATACAGCAGAAATTAAATTGACGGAACACTGTAAATCAACTATACTTTAATAAAAAAATTAAAAAGAAAATAAAGGGTATTATTTAGTAATTACTAATGATCTACTCTTTTGGTAACTGATGTTAGGATATCATTCGATTGAAATAGAATATTGGTTTTGAAATATAAACCAGTTGCCAAAGAACTCTTGAGGATGAACCTTGTGAAGAAGTTGAATGCTAGGGATAACAATAACAAAACACAGATATCCTCACCTTCAGTGAAATCCCAATTTAGTTGGGGATTTACACCAAATAAATGAGAATTTTTAGAATATATTTTATAAAGATGAAAAATCATAAGATTCATATAAGGCTACATTTAAACAAGTGTTACATGGGTGGTATATTTAGAAAGCTACAAGTTCAGAAGAGGGATACATAACTGTGGTCTGGGGTTGCCTGAAGACATGTCTTGAAAATAGTGATGAACAAGCAGTGAGAAGGAGGAAAACGAATTCCACGCAGAGAGAAAAATAAGCATTTAATAAAGTTTTCTTAATAGGTGTTCTTCCTTCTACCTAAAGCATAAATTCTACATATATATTGAAATATTTCATTAGTATGATTAATGATTGCATGATTATATTCCTTTTCAAGTGTTTTAACCAACTTGTCTCTCATTTTTATTTTTAATTCTGCTACTGAAATAAAAATCAGAAAGCAAAGAGAGCAGATGTGTATTCCATGGGATTTAAAGATTAATCTATCCTCCATTGCACCCACTTAGTTTCAGGCAGGAAGAAACACTTGCTAATGAGTCAGATGATTACCATCATTGAGTTTATTTAGAGGAATTCCATGTGTGAGGGTGGGCTTGGAGTGAGTACACCCAGAAATAGAAATGTGAATGCCACCCTTTCAACATTATTAAAATAAAGATATGCTGACACTGCTTTGTACAAGTGCAGTTCATCAATTGTTACTGTTCTAAACTGCAGCTTCAATTGAGATGCTCTCCTAACAGGGACTAATCTTATAGGTGTTGTTTGGCTGCCCACATGGCAGAGGTATATACTATAAAAAGCCAAAGTGGAAATAATGCCATGCACTTGGAAAGTCTATGACAAGAATTCTACTGCCATCAAGAGCATCTTTCCTTCATAGCAGGTCAAATGCGGCTCTAATTCCATTTGTGAAATGCTAAAACCTTGGTGGGAGATAGAACCATACCAGCTTCCCCTAAGCACTAGGAAATACCCTCTCTTCACCAAGTTGCATTTATTTTACAATAATTATTTGATTTTAGACCTAAACTCAGAAACAATCCACTGCAATGATTGATGTTTTAATCATTGACTGGCTATAAGCGTCGGAGGATACAAACATACTAATCATCTGCCACACAAAGAAAACATTCCTTCTTTTGTTTTCAAATTGTAATATTTGCTTAGTTATTTCATTTCAGTGAAACATTTAGTACAAAGTTAGTGCATCTCTTTGCAAAATACGGGATTTTTTTACTTTGAATTTCTTAAACCACTATCCAAGTGCTATTTTAATTTCTGTCTTTTTTGCCAAATGGTTGTCTTATCCCTCTTTAGGAAACCTCCTGATTTTAAAATATGTTTGAGGTACTTGATAATCTGAAAGGGATTTCAGAGATCCATTTCTATCAGCATTTAATTATAGCTAATCTTAGGAAATACTCTTGTACAGTTACAGTGAAAAAAATCATTAACCCTCCCAGAGCAAATCAAACATATCTCCACATAAAAGCTTAGTTTGGCACCATCTCCTTAAAGATTATAGCATCACAGAGCTCAAAGGAAAGTCACTCCATGGTTTATACCACTAGGTGATTCTGACAATAATTACAGATATTGACATTTGTCTGAATGTCTAGATTATTTAAAGTTTTTTAGGTTAATGACTGTGTATCTCACTCATAATTATGCAAATAGTTGAATTAATTAACAAACAAGAGTTTACCTACAAGATTTTTGTTGTCAAAAACCTATAAATAAGCTTTAAAGGAAAAAGGTGGACATTGGATTCCCAGGACTAGGTTTGAATCCTGTTTGTCTTTAGGAAAGCTAACTAACCTCTCTGACTCTATTTTCTTTTCTTTTTTTTAAATTTGTAACCTTTACCACAGTGATCTTCTATTTTATGGTTGTGGAAAGAATGAAATAACTGCGTGCCACATATGTGATCCATAGTGACTAAAACTAATTAACTGCCAGTTTTGGCTCTAAAATCACAATAATAATAATAACAATAACAATAATAATAGCTAGTGTCCACACGGCTATAAGAGACAAGAGAAGGGAAATATTTAATATTTGATAATATCCAATATCTAGGAATATAATTATTTTTACAGGCATTGAATCAATATGATATGCTTCCCATCCTCCCAACCTCAACCCTTGCATATACCACCATGGCCTCCACACCATCAGAAGGCATGAAGCTCCCATTTAAAGGCAATACCAGTGGGAGTTCTTACTGTGGCACAGCAGAAATGAATCTAACTAGTATCCATGAGGACATGGGTTCTAGCCTCACTCAGTACGTGAAGGATCCAGCATTGTCGTGAGTTGTGGTATAGCTTGCAGACGTGTCTCGGATTCCATGTTGCTGTGGCTGTGGTGTAGGCCAGAAACTGTAACTCCAATTCAACCCCTACCCTTGGAATTTCCATATGCTGCGGGTATGGCCCTAAAAAGCAAAAAGTAAGTACTAAGTAAATAAATAAAGGCAACACCAGTATCTTCAAAAGAGAACTGAAATTAGGATTTGGAGAGGGGATGGTAGACAGAGATCTAGGCAAAGATCTAAAACTACGAAGCATGAAAGTCAAGACATAAGACTGGGGAAGAAGAACATCAGGGCACTGACTAACCAATGACTCTAGGATTCTGTCTTGAGCAATTTGTGGAGCCTCTGGAGGAGGCAAAGCCAGTACCCAGTGGCTCTAGGTATCTGGGCCTCAAGAATGAAGTCTAGATTAGACGATTCTTTAGGAATTCAACAGCACTTGGGAATGAGGTGAAGCCTGGAAGAATTCAGAAGATGAATACATAGGATTTAGTCAATATCTAAAAGATTTTGCCTGAGGGACACTTAAAATTGAGCATAGTCAGAGGAAAAGAAACTCAAACTGGGAAATAAAATCACTGGCAGATAGATATAAAGACAAGAAATATGATCTCACAGAAATCTGAGAAAGAAACATTTTTAAGAGGAAATAAGAACAGAAAAGTCATTGAATTAAGTGATTTGTTGGATATTTTTCTACGAAAGGTGAGAACAAAGGCCACCTTTTGTTTAATGAGGAATAAATCAGTACCTGAGAAATTACAAAGACAATAAATAGAACCAATTTCATTAGGAAGAAGAAAAAGTAGACAGTAGTAATTATGGGACATGTGCTCTGGATTTGAAGGTTTATGAGTATGTTTTAAGCAGAAAAAAACATTCAATATAGAGAAAGAAAGGAGACAAGGGAGAGGAGAGCAGATCTGACAGAGGAATGGAGATGATGCCTGAAGAGAACGAATGGATTGAAATCTAATACTTAGTGTGATTTCCTTTGACCTCCAAGTGGAAACAAAGACAGCCTCTCATTAATGCACATTTTAAAACTGTCAGAGAGACACAACATAGCAGCATCTGGTCATCTGCTAGGAGTCACATTCTGTTAAGTACAGACTATACAATAACTTCATGACTTTCAGTGCTGATAATCCCATTACTCTGCCATTTGAAGAGCTAGCATGCAAGCTTTCTCAATTCTATCCACTAGAAAATGAAGAGTGAAATAGAAGAACTAAAACTCTGGGAGAAAGTGACTGGATCAGATAAGAATTTCCAGCTGAGATTAAGATAATGTATTGAGCTTGAAATGGGCTATGCACCACGAGAAAAGAGCTTCTAGAAAATTCTGAGTAAAAGCCACTGTGATGTGTTGGCTGGAGATTACAAATAGGGTACATCCTAAAGGATAAAAGATACCTGGAAAAGTTAAAGCTCAAAATTTGTTCAATTTATAATACAAGGGGCAAGAAAGAGGCCTCTATGTATCCAGAAAAAAAACATGGTGTCTGGAAGCAGGCAGTTTTATATAAGAATGCAGAACTTCTCAACATTTATTTCGACTGAATCTTTGCTATCAACAACCATGATCTTCAAACTAAAAAGAATAAAACAAACTTTGTCCAGAGATATTTGAAGCCCATGAGAGGTGACAAGATAAGAGAGAACAAGTTCAAGTCATAGAGGATACATAAACAATTCTCAGAACACAGAGAGAACTCTCAAACCCAGCAAATGCAATTTTTGATATTTTTTAAAGAGAAAAATAGGAAACGTGCCAGGAAACATAAGAAAGTCACCTTAATTTTCACAAAAAAGAGGGATCATAGAAACTAGGAACCATAATGCCAAAAGAAAAAATACTAGATATGTCATTATAAATAGATACATAGATAATTTGTACATATGAGTGATCAAAGCAGGAAAAACTGAACATACACAGCTTGTGGAGACATCCACAAAGGCTGTTTAGAAGAGATGGCTTTTGAAGATTGGGGACATTTTGACAGGTGGAAAGGAAGAGGGAGTGGGACAGTGGGTGGGGCATGTCACACAAATGGGAGTAGCACTGCAGAGAAAGAAATAAGACTGCACTTGCTATGTTGAGGGGAAATAAATGATATAAATATGGTGGAATAGAAAGTAAATCTGGAGCTAAAAAGTAGTCAGTGGATATATCATGCTTTTCCTGCTAACAGTAGTATTGGCAAAGCATGGGTGATCTTGAATGCCAAGCTAAAGCGTTATTTCATATGGACCTTTGTTTTTTGTGTAAAGACAGCACTGGTAATGTTTTAAGTCTTACTCTACCTTAAACTCTATGAATCCAAGAGGGAAGAAGCTATGCCCATATAAACACACTTCTGCAAATTCTAACACTTTATGGATCCTTTAAAGGAAACTTCACACCTCTACACTGTATCTATATGAGTCCGTGATCCAAAACTTCCCACTCTTTAAAGGTTTTCACTACTTTTTCCTTAATATGCCACAGGTCTTCTGTGATACATCCCTTCATAATGTAGGTGTTACGGTATGGATTTTGCTATGTCTTAAGAGATGTCAGCCTGGCAGGCAGAGTTGTTAAAACTATGGCAGGAATCTATGGTATTTAGAGTTCGTATGACCTAATTATCAGTTTTTAATGGTGTTCACTTGCTTTTAAATAAAAAATTCAGTGGAAATCTCAGTATTTCAAAGACTGTCACCCATCAGTACTAACTGCCTTATTGTCAAGACACTATCACTTGCCAGCCAGCCTTCTTAAGACCAAATGCATAATGCAGTACAGCAATTTTATTTATGGGTAAACTCACACCATTGCCTTAAGGTTCCATAGTAAAGCAAACAATGTATTTTTCTGGGCAGTTGGGAAAAAATACTAGTACATTTTGAAGGCAACATTCCACCAGATGTTCTCGCAAATAGTTTACCAGCTCCAACCTTAAATTGAGCAATGACAGTGATCATAGAGATGGAAAACTCAATCAAAGCTGTACATTAATCTCCAAAATTTACAAACACCTCCTACAGCTCAATACCAAAGAAACAAATGACCCCATCAAAAAATGGGCAGACGGAGTTCCCATCGTAGCTTAGTGGTTAACGAATCCGACTAGGAACCATGAGGTTGCGGGTTCGACCCCTGGCCTCGCTCAGTGGGTTAAGGACCCGGCGTTGCCGTGAGCTGTGGTGTAGGTTGCAGACATGGCTCGGATCCCGCGTTGCTGTGCCTGTGGTGTAGGCTGGCAGCTACAGCTCCTGTTAGACCCCTAGTCTGGGAACCTCCACATGCCGCGGGTGAGGCTCTAGATAAAGGCAAAAAGACAAAAAGAAAAAAAAATGGGCAGAGGATCTAGGCAGACAGTTCTCCAAAGAACACATGCAGATGGCAAGTAAACACATGAAAAGATGTTCAACATCGCTCCTCATTAGAGAAATGCAAATCAAAACCACTATGAGGTACCACCGTACACCGGCCAGAATGGCCATCATCAAAAAGTCTACAAACAATAAGTGCTGGAGAACATATGGAGAAAAAGGATCCCCATTACACTGTTGGTGGGAATGCAAACTGGTGCAACCACTGTGGAAAACAGTATGGAGATTCCTCAGAAAACTCAAAATAGAATTACCATTCGATCCAGCAATCCCACTCCTGGGCATCTATCCAGAGGAAACCGTGACTAGAAAAGACACGTGTACTCCAGTGTTCATTGCAGCACTCTATGCAATAGCCAGGTCAGGGAAACAACCTAAATACCCATCGACAGAGGAGTGGATAGGGAAGATATGGTACATACACACAATGGAATATTACTCAGCCATTAAAAGGAATGAATTACCAACACTTATAGCAGCATGGATGGACCTAGAAATTATCATGTGAAGTGAAACCACTCAGACAATTAGACAGCAACACCCAGTGCTACCGCTTACTTGTGGAAACTGAAAAGACACAATGAACCTCTTTGCAGAACAGACAATGACTCACAGACTTTGGAAAACCTTCGTTTTTCAAATAAGACATTCTGGGGGGTGGGGGGATGTACTGTGGGTTTGGGACACAAAATCTATCAAATTGACTTGAGATGATTTTTGTACACCTATAATTGAAATAAAATCCATTAATTAAAAAAAAAGCTGCACATTGACCTCAAATTTTAAAGCATATAAATAAATACATTGGTTTAGGATAGTAGCAAAGGATGCATGTTAAAGACTGACATAAACATGGATGAACGTTATCTGGTTTTGATACTAAAGGTGGTATTTGCGGCTGAACTAGGGTTTCCTCAGTTTGAATGGGATTATGCCTTTAGGTTAAGCATCTTGAAAATGGGAAGAAGTTGCATGATTGGTATATCTGGCAGAATTTTCATAGAATGTAAAAATGCATGGTGTATAGTAGGTGAGCATTAACTAAAAACTCTTCATTGTAACATTTGTATTTTCATCTGTTAAAGGCTATTTCTTGCTCTACATTTGTCACGGCCCTAGTGTCTCCATGATGATTTAAAATATTGGAAGTTTTTGGAAAACATAGTCAATATAAACTTCAAGTCTCTTAATACCATTTTGTTATGAAATACTGATTTTTCTCAAACAAATAACATGGATTATCTAACAAGGGCTTCTGTTCTGTCTTCAGTACAGCCCATTTCTTCACAGGTAACTCAGCTTCTTCTTGCAGGGAATTTTTCACCTAATCAAGTATTGACAGAGAAAATGTATTCCTGTCCTAACCCAAGCAATAAACAGCTGACACAAAGAGCTTCAATATTTGTGCACCAAGTGTTATACAGATGATTTGTGATGACACAAAAGTGGAGTTTTCATCTTTCTGAAAGCATTTCCTTGGCTTTCTGCTGAAAGAGGGGAAAAAATCTGCCATTACTCCTTTCTATTTAGACACCTGAATTTCATTGAGAAGGAGACTTAGTGACAGAGTGTCATGATTATATGCTGCCTTGTCTTTGCTGAGAAGGGGGCTTCCAAGGCAGCTTGAGATGGGAGAATGTGAGAAGCGAGGCATGAGTTCATACATGGGATACTGGCTTATTCTCTCAATAAAAATGATTATATTTACTTAGAAAAGACACATGGCTTCTTATGCATCTTTTCCATGGCCATATTTTAACCCCCAATTAACTGAAGTCCCCTGGGTTTTCCCTAATGCCCAGCCAGCTGGCTTCAGAGCATAACATGGGCCTGATGCCAAACCCTGGAGTATCTGGCACCTACAGGTATAATGACCTGCCTGTGGCCGCAGGTCACCTACATCTACCAGGCAGGAGTGACAATTTGATTTTTATAACTCTTGTCATTACAACGAAGCAGACTCACATCACTTACGGCTTTCATTTCCTGTCACTAGGAGAGGGAATTGGTGACCCCCCCCTTTTTTTTTTAAACCATGTCAGTTCACTTGCCAATGAAAACAGGTTTTCCTTAAGCCACCATAACCTCACAGCACCTATATGAGACAAATTCCTTCCAAATATGGACATAATTTCTTCTCAAGCCATTGAATCAGTGCAGCATGAGGCCAGAGGTTATGCCAGCCAACTGACAAAGACTCAGGGCATAATCCTCAAGTTTAGAGAGCTCATTTTACAACACAGATTTCTCCCAGTTCTTTTGGATATGCAGAACAGCCTCAGTTGTGCCCGGTTTGTACATATCACCTAATCTTCTGTATATTCCCCAGTTTTCCTTAAGAAATCAAAAGGGGACTACTCATCCCAACAAAATGCTGCTAGCAGCCCACAGCATGGAAGAAATGGACAGCAAAATACAATCATTGATCAATCAGCACCACCACTGAGCTACTTTCAGCATCTTTGGAAGCCAGCAGCTAGTCCACTCGGAACTCCCACATGCATACTCAGGCTCCTACCTACACAGTAAAATCTAGAAGCTCTTTCTTTTTGGCTGATCATTTAAGATTTCTAAAGTCTTTTGAAGCATATCAAAAAGTTGAATCAGTAACATTTTCAGTAATGTCCTTGATCTCCTACAAGTCTAAACACAGAGACTGAATGAATCAAACCCCAAAGTCCTTTAGCACCAAAGTAATGTTTTTTATTTGAAATATTGTACTCCTCTTTGAATATGAAAATGTGCCTTCAGATGAAACATAGATTTAAACCGTTAAAGGATACAATAACTAAGAGTTAGAGACAGATATATTTGCTATTTCCTCACTTCAGGGGAATATATTTCAATTAATTCCTCCAATCCAAAGAAAAATGTTTTGGTTTCAGTTTTCTTTTCAATGGCTATTTAATTAATAGGAATAAGGGACTTTTAACTTCTGCTGTCCTCCAGTACAATAAGCCTTAAAGCCAGTCAAGGTTCAAAGGGCCTCAAATCCCAACCTAAGAGAATAATTCTATCTTTAACACAGCAAATAACTCTAGTATGATATTGCTTTGGCAATTCTCGGGCTTTTACAATTCCATATAAATTTTTGGATTGTTTGTTCTAGTTCTACAAAAAAAAAAAAAAAAAAAAAAAAAAAAAAAAAAAAAAAAAAAAAAAAAAAAAAAAAAAAAAAAAAAACAAGCACCAGGGCATAAGTCTCCCAGACTTCAGGCAATATTACAAAGCTATAGTAATCAAGACAGTGTGGTACTGGTACCAAAACAGACAGACCAGGAGGAGAGGCGGCAAGATGGCGGAGGAGTAAGAGGTCGCGCTCACCCTCTCCCACAAATACATCAAAAAACGCACCTAA
Organism: Catagonus wagneri; assembly: GCA_004024745.2. Classification (NCBI taxonomy): domain Eukaryota; kingdom Metazoa; phylum Chordata; class Mammalia; order Artiodactyla; family Tayassuidae; genus Catagonus; species Catagonus wagneri. The sequence goes on from PVHT020000193.1 coordinate 22,188,016, forward strand.
ATATAAAACAAGTTGGACAAATCATCATCTGAATGCTGATCAATTTAAACCTCCAAAAACTGCAAGAAACCCTTGAAATAACTGGGTAGAACAAGTGAAGAAAAAAAAAAGGTGAAAGAGAAAGGCAATTAGGACCGTAACCAGCACTCCAGGGAGGGAGCTGTGAAAAAGAAAAGTTTCCTGGGAAGAAACCTAAACAACGATCAGCAGATCAACGACCATCGGAACTAGAGGGACATCAAAGCCTGAGAAAAACGCAGCAGCTGGATTGAGACAGGAAAATCGGAGTTAGAGACCTGAATACCGGCGCAGACA
>PVHT020000193.1:22189330-22236374 GCA_004024745.2 Catagonus wagneri
AAAAAAAAAAAAAAAAAAAAAAAAAAAAAAAAAAAAAAAAAAAAAAAAAAAAGACAGACCAATGGAACAGAATAGAGAACCCAGAAATAAATGCAGACACCTATGGTCAATTAATCTTCGACAAAGAAGGCAAGAATATAAAATGGGAAAAAGATGGTCTTTTCAGTAAGTGGTGCTGGGAAAACTGGACAACTGTGTGTAAATCAATGAAACTGGAACACACCCTCATACCAGGCACATAAATAAACTCAAAATGTCTTAAAGATGTAAATGTAAAACAAGACACCATCAAACTCCTATAAGAGAACACAGACAAAACATTCCCTGACATCAGCCTTACCAATGTTTTCTTAGGTCAGCCTCTCAAGGCAACAGAAATCAAAGCAAAATTAAACCAATGGGACTTAATCAAACCGATGAGCTTTTGTACAGCAAAGGAAACCACTAAAAAAAAAAAAAGCTCAGGGAATGGGAGAAAATAGTTTCAAATGATGCAACTGACAAGGGCTTAATCACTAAAATACACAAACAACTTATATAACTCAACACTAAAAAAAAAAAACAATAACCCGACTGAAAAATGGGCAAAGGACCTGAATAGACATTTTTTCCAGAGAAGATATACAAATGGCCCACAAGCACATGAAAAAATGTTCGACATCACTATTAGAGAAATGCAAATTAAAACTACTATGAGGTACCACCTCACACCAGTCAGAATAGCCATCATTAACAAGTCAACAAATAGCAAATGCTGGAGAGGGTGTGGAGGAAAGGGAACCCTCCTACACTGTTGGAGGGAATGTAAACTGGTCCAACCACTATGGAAAACAGTATGGAGGTACCTGAGAAAACCAAATATAGAACTACCATATGACCCAGCAATCCCACTCTTGGGCATATATTCAGACAAAACTTTCCTTGAAAAAGATACATGCACCCATATGTTCACTGCAGCACTGTTCACAATAGTCAAGATATGGAAACAACCTAAATGTCCATTGACAGATGGTTGGATTAAGATGTGGTATATATACACAATATAATACTACTCAGCCATAAAAAAGAACAAAATAATGCCATTTGCAGCAATATGGATGGAACTAGAGACTCTCATACTACGCGAAGTTAAGTCAAAAAGAGAAGGACAAATACTATATGATATCACCTTTATGTGGAATCTAATATATGGCACAAATGAACTTTTCCACAGAAAAGAAACTCATGGACTTGGAGAACAGACTTGTGGTTGCCAAGAGAGAGGGGGAAGGAGTGGGATGGACTGGGAGTCTGGGGTTAATGCAAACTATTGCATTTGGAGTGGATAAGCAATGAAATTTCTCTGTATAGCATGGAATGATATCTAGTCACTTGTGATGGAACATGATGGAGGATAATGTGAGAAAAAGAATGTATGTATATATGTAAGACTGGGTCACTTTTCTATACAGTAGAAATTGATATAACACTGTAAATAAGGGAAAAAATAAAAATCATAAAAAATTTTAAAAATCTAAAAAAAAAAGCAAACCCTCTAGTATGAAGGTAGGCAAATGTCTAGGCTCTCCATTTTGACTGATGAGGTGGATGCTTATGTTTCTGTTCTCTGTTCACTCTCTCTATATGGAACTTAGCTCCCTGGAGATAATTTTAACAGACACCACTCAGAACCTGCAACGAGTGACCCAATACCTTGGGAATCGGCATCAGGCCAGGCTGACAGATGGATATCAGTTTGACAAGAAACATGCTAGGCCATGTTAGGTTAGAGGTTACCAGCCAAATTCTCTCTGAAACCACTCAAAGGGAAGCCTGTGAACACATGCAAGCTTTTATACATAAAGAGATTTTCTAATTAAGCTATTCCAGTGTTATTTTAAACAGATGACTTAGAAGTAAAATAGGTTGCCTGTTTTTGTTGATTTACTTGTTTCTTGGATTTTGAATTTATGTGGTTATCCATACGCAACAGGAAATGTTTTTTATATTCCTGAAATTTGTGGAAGGCGCTCAGAAACTGCATCCACAAGGTTTCTATCCTCCTGTGCAAGTCTCTAGCCAAAGCAGGAAAACAAGTGCTCAGGATTGTTTTTTCTAGATGCTTAAGCTTGCTAAGGAGTTGCTCAGTGTATTTTTACCCCCATCTTACACTTGATTGAATCTGCTGTAAAAACTAGATGAAGATGAAATATCACCTTCTTTGATTATCACTAAATAGTTCACAAATTAACACTAAACTGCAAATGAGGGAATAATGTGTCTTTCTGAGAAAAACAGATGGTTTCTATTCTAAAGTACGTGTGATAACAGGGAGGGATAGTTAATGTACAATGCATGCCATCTGCTGACTAATACAGAGTTTTACATAGGTAATTTTTTCCGATAACTACATTTGGTAAATGATTATCTGAATTAATACAACTACATTTGAACCACAAATTGGACTTTGCCATTTAAAAAAAAAAGCTTTTCTAGCCATGATTTCGCATTTCTTCTAATTTGGAAAAAACGATAATAAAGGGCAGTTGCTCTGAGGTTAAATTCGATGCTAAGTTTTCAAATGTCTCTCAGATATGCAATAAATAATGAATAAATCAGAATGCTTCTCCCTTTATATATATCAATTTAAGGAATAAAAATATATTTCTTAAAACCCCATAGTGAGAATCATGAATCTCTGAGCTTTCTCTGTTCCTGCTGATGCTTTGTGCTGCTTTATAAATCAGTTTGAATTCGATATAAACAATATAATTGGAGAAATGTAATTTGTTGTATTTCTGTTTAGACACAGCAAGTAATACAGATAATTTTTAGATATTTTGTACAATTTATATTCAGTAGAAATAGTTCAAAAGAATGATAAAGCCTATCTCTGTTTTGTTAATTTAATAGTTCAATCAGTACAACTGAGTTAAAGTATAAATGCATTCACAGGTAGTAATTTCATGGACATAACAATTTCCATCCTTAAAAATAAATAGAAAAACAGAGCATTAATTTTAATTTTTTTCTAACCTAAAATTTCACCTGTAATGATAGCCTCTGATTTACTGCCACAGATATATCACACTTTGATTTTCTAAGTTCAAATATCATTTTCAGTGTTGTGGAAATGTTATCACAAATTTCATTTGATTAGCATTTATGTTAATAGAAACTAATATCACCACCTATGATATTTGTCTTTATTGGCATTGTGAATATTCCCTTTTAAAGGTTCCTGGGGAAAGCAAGTATGCAGAAGGCAGAAACTGATGGCAATTTGGGTCTTGAAATAAGGGAATCTCACTTTGTGAAGAATTAAATATCTTTTTACATGAAGGTACTGTTCAGTCTTCACAATGCAGACTAGTCTTACTGGCTTAAGGACTCAAGAGATGAAGTTTCAGGCTGCCTGAGTGGCTTGAAATTAAAAATGGAATTTCCACAAAAGAAAGCCAAAGAGAAGGGAGCTCCAAAATCTGCACAGAAACTCCATTTAAATACTTGGCTGACCTTCAAACTATGCATATGCACAGGAGACGCCAGGAGCAACATATGGAAGGCTAAAATAATTGAATAGAGATTTCAGCTGCTGTCCATTTCAGGGAAGACAGAGTTTTAAGTCCAGCAAAGGTAACTGCCTGCTACAACAAAACCCACACTGTTCAGAGAAAGAAAACAGAATCTAGAGTCTCTGACACATAACCCAAAATGTCTACTAAAGAATCAAAGTTTATTAGACACGAAACAGTGAAATGTGACTCATGTTCAAGAAGAGAAGCAGTCAATAAAAATCAACTCTGAAATGACCTGGATAATGAAATTAGCAAGCATAGATAAGTTATTAGAAATATGTTAAAATACTTAAAAATTATGGTCATAATGAGTACACTCATGACAAAAACTGGGAGAAAAATTGAAGGGTTTTGTTTTGTTTAAAGGGCCAACTACAAAGTCTGGAAATGAAACAATATCTGAAATGAAAGACTCAGTGAATGGGCTTAATGAGAGACTGGAAAAGGACAGAAAGTTTTCAGTATACTTGAAGTTAAATCAATAGCAATTACCTAATCAAGAAAACAGGGAGAAAATTATTGAAAAACAAAAATACAGACTCTGTAACTTGTGAGACAATAGTAAGTGGTCTAAGATATATGTAACTGGTATCTTAGAAAAGAATAGTTTGAGAGAATGAGACAAGAAAAAAATTTTAAATGGTCACTTTTTTTTTTGACAAATTTGATGAGACCTATTTACTTATAGACTCAAGACGCCCAGAAAATCCAAAGCAGGATAATAAAAAGAAAAACGTAACTAGACACATTATAGTCAACTTCTGCAAGTGAAACATCAAGAGAAAATTATTTTATCTAACTGAATGATTCATTGATTGATTTTTAGGGCCACACCCACAGCATATGAAAATTCCCAGGCTAGGAGTACAATCAGAGCTGCATCTGCTGGCCTACACCACAGCCACAGCAATACCAGATCCAAGCCATGTCTGCAGCCTACACCTCAGCTCATGGCAACGCTGGATCCTCAACCCACTGAGTGAGACCAGAGATCGATCCGCATCCTCATGGATACTAGTCAGGGTTGTTACCACTGAGCCACAATGGGAACTCCAACAGAAAATATTAAAGGAGACAGAAAAAAAAAAGCCAAACCATTATACATACAGGGGAACAATTAATGTGAATGATTACTAAGTTCTCATCAAAAGAGGCTAGTTAACATATTTAAATTGCTCAAAGGAAAAAAAATCTTTTAACCCAAAATGTGAAAGTACCCTTTAAAATGAAGCTGAAATAAAGGCATTATTTTAAAAAAAAAGATTCGAATTAGAATAAAAAATAAAGTATTTCTTCAACCCAAAGGGAAATTATACCATGAAAACTTATATTTAGGATATCTGGGATGAAATGAAGGGTATCAGAGAAGGGTAATATCTAGGTAAATGTAAAAGATAACTTTTTAGTGCCACACATTTTATTTTCTTAAATTTATTTAACAGACCTATGACTGTTTAAATCAAAACATAAAAAGTAATCAAGAGTTTCATACAAATGTCATAGAAAAATATACCAAAAAAATAGCAATAGGTATAAATGAAGTTGGAAAGGCATAAGGTCCTTACACTTCTTGTGAAATAGTAAAATATTATTTGAATTTTGACTATGATAACTTACAAATGTATAATATAATCTCTATATCTGCCACTAAAAAATAGCAAGAGAGATACTGTACAGCTAAATATCTAAATGTTAGATATAGCTAAAATGTAAATATGGAAGCAAAATTAAATCTTTAAAAACAGGTTATCCACCTATGAGGACAAAGGGGAAAAATATAAGCATGGAAAAATTATATATTATGAAAGCATTGGTCTTAAGACATTGGTATGACTATATTACTATAAGACAATGAAGACTTGAAGTGAATTGATAAATACACAGAATATTTGTATAACAAGATCCATGAAATAGACTTAGTGGAATATATAGAACATTTATACACACAAACTGTAAAATACCTGTTCACTCAAGAGCAAATGGAACAGAACATTGATCAATACAAATCAAACTTTCCAAAGACTGAAACCTCAGGAACTATGTGCCATGACCACAGTGAAATTAAATTATAAATCAGTAAAAATAATACATTTAGAAAAGTCCAAAATATTTGGAAATTATCAATATACTCTAAATACCCATGGGTCAAATAATTCAACATCTTTTTTCTTCAGGGAAATTCAGATTAAAAACATAATGTGATAACATTTCACAAATACCTGGATGGCTAAAAATAAAAACTAAAATCTGACAACACCAAATATTAGAAAGTATGTGGCACAAGTGGAACTCTTCTGTATTCCTGGTGACAAATAAAATGGTACCACTGTATTGCATAATATTTTCACATTTTCTTATGAAATTAAACATGCTACTGTGTGACTCAGGGTAGCCACAAGATATTTATCTCAGAGAAAAAAAAATACGCTGACCAAAATTTTTTTTTTCTTTATTGGCCTCACCCATGGCATATGGAAGTTCCTTGACCAGGGATGGAATCTAAACTGCAGCTGCAACCTACGCCACAGCTGCAGCAGCACTGGATACTTAATCCACTGTGCCAGGCTGGGGATCAGACCAGTACTACCACAGAGACAATGCCAGATTCTCACCCCATGGTGCCACAGTGGGAACTCTCCTTTCTGTTTTGTTGATTATTTCCTTCACTGTGCAAAAAAAAAAAAAAAAAAAAAAAAAAACTTTTAGTTTAACGTAGCTCCATTTATTTACTTTTGTTTTTGTTCCTCTTGCCTAAGGAGACAGGTAAAAATATATATTTCGAAGACTGATGTTAAAGAGCTTACCACCTATGTTTTCTTCTAGGAGTTTTATGGTATCATGTGTTACATTGAAGTCTTTAATTCATTTTGAGCTAATTTTTGTGTATGTTGTAAGAAAGTGCTCAGATTTCATTCTTTTGTACGTACCTGTGCATTTTTCCCTTTACCATTTATGTTAAGTGAAATAAGTCAAAGACAAATACCATATGATTTCACTCACATGTGGAATCTAAAAAAACCAACCAACCAACCAACCAAAGAAACGAAAACAAAAACAGATTCACAGATACAGAGAACAAACTGACAGTTTCAAGAGCAGAAGGGTGTGGGGACAAAATAGGTGAAGGGGATTAAGAAGTACAAACTTCCAGTTATAAAATAAATTAGTCATGAGAATGTAATATATAGCATAAGGATTATAGTCAACAATATTGTAATAACTTTGTATGCTAACAGATGGTTACTAGACTAACATGGTGATCATTTTGTAAAGTATCTAAACATCCAAACACTATGTTATACACCTGAAACTAATATGGTATTTTATGTATACTATACTTCAACTGAAAAAAAAAAGCAACCACTTGAGGTCTCTGATAAATAGTCAATAGCAAGAAGATTGCAGAGTGCAGAGGGAAAGTCAAAACGTGGTAAAGCACCTTGTTAGGAGTATCTTTATTTGGCTTGCTTCACAAGTGTCTTTAGAGTCTTGCTGTATTTTTACATGCACAAAATGAAATCATATACAATCTATCATGGGTGTAGTTTATGGGGGAAAAAGCAAAGGCAAATTTCCCATGGTAGGATTAAACTCAAAGCTTGGTAAATAAAAATTTATTGAAAATAAATTAAAACGTAAATAAATTTTTTCAAGTTACGGTTTGTACCTATTTTTCAGTCTTCATTTTAAGAACTTTTTCAATTAACCAAAAAGTTTTGGCTGTAATTGTATAATATGAAAGAGTTCCTACTCTACTAATAAATTCATCCAGCAGCAAAGATAAAGATTTGGTATTCAGTTGATATAAGAATATGCACGTTTGCAAAATTTTACAAAGACTGTGCTTAAACAGTATATTGTACTTTCTAATTTTAAGAAAAGGAACTGCTTAAATATTTTATTGCATGTCAAAATGTTAGATTAAAATAAAATTAACTTGAAAATGTAATATTGCAGAAGATTAAAAACGCCAAAAAGTCAAAGTAAATCCTAGCCCTTTTGGTTTTAAATGCTACTCTTTGTAATACTTGGAAAAAAGTTGGCTATTTAACAGATGATGAGTTACTCTTATATCAGAATCCCTGGAAATGCCAAAGTATAATTTTTAAATAAAAGCACATGAAAAACATAAGTAAATTGAAAAATCGAATATAAAGTATTTAAATTTCATATAGGTATTATAATTATTATTGCTTGATTTTTACTCAGCGTCACAACCATAATTTCCTTATGACTACAGCACTATAATCAGTCTTATACTGAGAAGAGATCTTGAAAATGTGCTGTTTTCCTTGGAAGCATACAAATGTGTTGGGTCTGGAGAAAGCAATTGCCTTGATTTCTTGTATATTAATAGAGAGCAAACATTAAGATGTACATCATTGTAAGAACTAATCATAAATCGTAACAAAAGATCCCAGGGTTGTGGGAAGAGAAGAGTAACAATTGAGTGTTTTTTTTATGAACGACTTGATGGAGGACAAGATGGAAGACGTGTCAGCAGATTAAATCCTAAAGTGATGTTTCAAAATACCTAGACATTTTAACTAATCATCATTATAAAACGTATCTATTTTTAATTTAGATACTCTCTAATGCTTGAAAATTTCATGGTGTTTTGATTCTATATTAGATGACGGTGATGAAGACTATGTAAGGCTATCCAATATATTTTTAATTGTTTCTGATCAATGATGTATTGAAAAACACTGCCACTTCTCTATCAAACCTGATTAACTTAATTTGTATTACTAAGAACAGGAGGGCTTTTGCTTTTTAAAATCTAATATTCTTGTAAACTTAGAATGTGCTTTCAGGAAACAGTAATCAGTCATGAGTTGTTTCAAATTCATTTTTCTTCATCCCTTTCTGCAACATCCCTAAAATCCTGAGATCCAATACCTCCAGGTTTGCATTTGGAAACCTCAAAAGCACTAGCCTCAACCTCTGTAATTTTTATTTCTTTGCATCTCTCATTTATTCTGCTTTCCCTGGTGTATTTTTCAGATACTGGTGCTTCATGTCTTTAAAGTGCAACTAGATTTTTAAACCTAGCTCATCCCTCCAGAGCTTCCCTCAACAAAGACTTATAAAGCCACCTGGGATCAGTACAGAAGATAGTCTAATAAAACAGAACAAGCTCAAGACTTTTCTGCATCTGAAGAGGGCCTGTCAACCCTTATTGGAGAAATTGTTGTAGGGAAAATAGAATTAGAATTCCATGAAAAAAAGGGGGGAAATGAGCCCTGTAAGTCAAGGAACTAGAAAATATTCAAAAAAGTAATACATATAAATTAGATTTCAACAAAGTACATAAATTACATGTGAACATAAAAGATGGCAGTAAAAACTTTTTTTATTTCTTTTTTTATTACCTTTTTAAATTTCCTAATTTTATGGCCACACGCATGGCATACAGAAGTTCCTGGGCCAGGAATTGAATCTGAGCTGCAGCTGCAACCTGAGCTGGAAATTGAACCTGCACCTCCAAAGTGACCTAAGACACTGCAGTCAGATTCTTAACCCACTGTGCCATGGCAGTAACCTCAAAAAAATTTTAGTCTCTATGCAATGATGAAACAAGTCTTGAAAACAGAACATTTAATAAAAACATTTACTTTGTTTTATGATGAAAGATTATGTATCTTAATATACAGATATCTTTTATAAGGGATATATATATATATATATCTTAAATGTCTTTATAACAAGAATAAATATATATAGCCACAAGAGTACCAAAATAAGAACATTTCACAATTATGAGACTTTGATGTAATCTAATCCAAGGATGAGCCTACAGAGAGAGTCTGCTAAATTTCAAAAGTCCTTTATTCATCAAATTCAATCCTGACAATCAAATCGTATTCTAGTGAGTGAGTTCTTTATTTGTATATAAACTAAGTTTTTAAAGAAATTTCAGTGTGTATGAGACTTTTTTTTTTTACTCCCAGGCCTCATTCAAAAACTGAGCCATTTGTTTAAATAAATCTTCTTCAGCATTTAAAATAAATCTCTCTCCATCCAATAAAACAATACCTTTCCATTTGCTAAAATAAATATTTTCCTAAATGAAATAAATTATTCAATCGCTATGAAAGATATCTTCTTTGTGATTAAGAAAAAGCCACAACAATATCAAGCTACCAATCTGTTCGGGCAATGCATCATCATGATGATAAACAAATTACTGTCCTTGGTAAATTCAATGAATACCATTTAAAAGGAGGACTGAAGCCAAATAGAAAGTACTAATAGAGATAAAGCAGGGAGGTAGCAATGTCCTTTGAAATTGAACACATGCAATTTCATTATCAGCCTTCCACGTTTTTAAGAATGATACATTAGGCACCACTCAGTACTCCAAGGGAAAACCTTTAAGGAGTTTTATAAAGTATGACTTGGCGTACCTTGTTTTAATGTGAATATTTATCATGAACTGTTAACATCATGCTTTAAAATTATCACAATAAAATAAAGCACGTCAGTCCATCAACACACATTCATTCATCAACTACATATCAATGTCTAAGGCACTGTCAGAGTCTGTTCTAGATCTCAAGTCTAAAATTTGTTTTATTTTCCTCCAAACAGGAAATTCTTCATAATGTTTTAGAGTATCAGAAAACTCTCTAAGTTGGTAATCAAGAGATGTTCTCCTTTCTAATATTTGTTATTGACGTATATTATAATACATAAAAGGACATATTTCAAAAGTTTACATCTCAATAAATCTATACCAAGATTTAGAAACAGGATTACACCTAGATTAAGAAACAGCATTACATACATCCCAGAATCTCCTTACTCCCGTTAGTCACCCCACCTCCAAAGGTAATTACTACCAATCCTCTAGGAGAATGGATAAGCTTTACCCTGATACAATACTTTATATAATAGAATCATATGCTATGGGCTCTTTTGTTACTAACTTCTTCCAATATTACGTGTGTGGAATTCAGCTAAATGCAAATAGTTAAAGGCTATTCATTTTCATTGCTGTATAGTATTCTATTATAAGAGAAAGTGTGTGTGTGTCTGTGTGTGTGTGTGTGTGTGTGTGTACACACTCACAGTGTATTTGGAAATGTGAATGGTTTGGATTTGGGGCTATCACAAGTATTGATGCTAGGAACATTCTAATGCATACGTTTTGGTAAATATGTAAATAGACAACTTGGAATGGAACTGCTAGGTCATATATCCTTATTAATTTGTAAATACATTTTCAAAATTCCAAAGTGGGAGGAAAATGTAGTGAAAACTAAATCACTTAAAACCTCACCATTTAAAAAAATACACAAGGTAAGAACTTAAGGGACCCAACTCTAACTTATTTCTTACCACATGTCAGATACCATATTTAGCATTCTAATAGGACTCCTCCAGACTTTTCCTGTGCTATGTAGAATTAACAAAGGCAGAAAAGTGATTAAAAGTGACAGTCAGGAGTGAAATTCTACCATGTGTTGAGTGACAATGTTAATTTGCATTACAAAAATACCTCATCATCAAAGTAATGGCAATATTTCTGACCATATCACAGTTATTGAACTATGAAGCATACACTGGAAGACTGGGACGCTCTTCTTGTCTTCACCAGTAGATAGCCAACAGCTCAAGAAAGGAGTTTACGGACATTTGAAAGTGTTTTCAATGATCTCATAATCTGAATTGCTCTCAACTGTGATCTCTAAGAGCTGTAACAAAGCTTTATAGTTTTATGGGTATTTATCATATAGGCATCTAAATGAAAGCACTTCTGATTCAAATTCTAGCAGACACATTTCACCAGAAAAAGTAAACTTAAGCCCATTATCTTTAATTCTGTTTGTAACCCGTTTAAAGAGTTTTTTTTAAAAATACTTAAATCCAAATAGTTGGTACTATCTCTCCATATAAAGACATATATCCACTGCAAACAGATTCTTAAAAAACCCTCCCAAAATACTCCCGCTTTATTTTCTGATAGAAAACTTTAAAAAAATATTCCTACCACTTTAAATTTGCAGTGACCTCATCATTCTCATCCTGGTTTCTTGCTTATAGGAAAAGCAGTTCTGTTTTCTCCCACTGTTTAAATCTTGAGCAATTAACAGCTCTTTGTTGAACCTCACTTGATTCTCTTAATCCTCTCTATTCCTCTTTTTAATGTATTTTGACATTTTCTAAACATTTTGAAATACCACAAGAAAACACGAGATCATATCTTAGTTCTTTTTTTTTTTTTTGGCTGTACCCGTGTCACGTGGAAGTTTGCCTGACAGGAGCACACAGCAGAAACCCAAGTCACTGCAGTGACAAATGCCAGATCCTTAACCCATTGCACCACAAGAGAACTCCAATAATATCTTACTCTTTAATTTTAGACTGAAGTACATATCTTTTGAAGCAACTTTGTGGTTTTAGATGTTACTGTACAACGGACCCTTGAACAGTGTGGGTTTGAACTGCCTGGGTCAACTTATATGTAGTTATATTTCAATAGTAAATACTATGTTACTACACAGTCCAAACTTGGTTGAACCTGTGGATGCTGAGGAACCAGGGATATGGAAGGCTGACTTTAAATTATACAAGGATTATATGTTGTTCAAGGGTCAACTCTATTACGCAAATTGTTAACTCCTCCAAAGTACCGTTAGACATGTCTCAGTGTCTAAGATCCCGTTTCTTTTTCCTGAAGTTACCTGCACATGCAACTCTTAAAGTAAAATTCACATCTCAGAGTTTTAAAAATCATTTCCACTGAAACCTAATTGAACAATATTTTTAAGAAAAGTACACCTTCCTTTACACTCACAATATATTGAATGCTTACATATACCATATTTAACTCAAGTGCTGTGTATTTATAATCTTAATTACTCTTCACTCCAAAAAAAGGAGGGAGAGCTATAAAACAAATCATATTATTATTGTGGTTGATATTATTGTTTAATAAATAAGGTATAGTGAGATTAAATAACTTTGCTAAGGGAGTTCCCGTCGTGGTGCAGCAGTTAACGAATCCGACTAGGAACCATGAGGTTGCCGGTTCCATCCCTGGCCTTGCTCAGTGGGTTAACGATCCGGTGTTGCCATGACCTGTGGTGTAGGTCACAGACGTGGCTCGGATCTGGCATTGCTGTGGTTGTGGCATAGGCCAGGGGGCAGCTGCAGCTCTGATTAGACCCCTAGCCTGGGAACCTCCATATGCCATGGGTGTGGCCCTATGAAAAAAGCAAAAAAAAAAAAATAATAATAATAATAATAATAACTTTCCTAAGACCATGCACTATCATATGTTGGGACCAAGATCTGATGCCATGCACGCTGACAACGAAGCTCACCTACTTACCATGCTGCTGCTGTTTCCCAGATTCGTACATATGTCTGTATATTCAAAATACTCTAATTTATTCACTGCTCCCACACAGGACTCTCAAGAACAATAAGAATTATCTTCAACACCCACAACCTAGAATAATTACTTTTAGGAAGCTCCAGTTTCCCTAGAGACTGTTTTTTGTCAAAAAAAAAACAAGTTGACACCATTGATACCAACTGAACATCTTGAGATCAATAGCCCTAAAGGCATATTCCAACGGAAGAGGGAAAGGTTAAGCGTCCGAAGTCCAAGGAAAAGATGAGCAACTTGGAATTATTAAATTATAAAGGGGAAGAACAAAATATGTCCAAGTTTCAGGGAAAGCAGGTATAAGAAAGACAGAAATTGGAACAGGGGATGCAAATAAGGTAAAGAACAGATCATCAGTACTTAAGGCTTACAAAGGATGTTTCTGAACCTGCAAGACACCTACTCTTCCTACTCAACTCCCCAGAGTCAATGCCAAGTAAGCCTGTGTGAAGGCTGGTGGGAGGTAATCACATACTGATGGTCTCCGTGGGTAGGAGGCCAACCCCATTTAGAAAGTTTTCAGCATGGGAACCCTGGAAAACAGGCGGGGACAAAGCACATTGAACACTGTAATACACTTTCAGTTGGAGAAAGGTACAAAATCAGAGGTCGGAGCCACTCCAGACAAACTTTCCCTGCTTACCAGTTTTACACTCGACTGGCCCTGGGGAATATTCAGTGTTAATGGGATGACAGTATAAATGGGATTTCATAAAGTTTAAGGATGCATATCTCTAAATAACTTGCTTACCTCTCCCCACTCCACACTGCTTTTTCCCTTTCCTTTTCTAATCAGAAATCAACAAAGAAAGGTAAAAAAAAGAGGTGTAAAGGTGGAGAGACAATTCCTGGGGAAGTCTAGAATAGCTTTAGTCAAACAGGAGAATGGAAGAGGACTAGAGTATAGAGATTAGACACGTCCACTGAACAAAAAGAGTCTATTCAGAGCAGGTGATTGCTGTGTCCAAACTGTGCAGTGTTCTAGGGCAAATTACTCCATAATTGTGGCCTAATTTTCCTTCTTTGGAAAAAATAGGTGTGACAATGCCTTCTTCACAGGGTTGTGAGGAAGTGAAATAAGATATGTGACAGTATTTGGTATATCTTAGGCACTCAAAGATGTCAGCTGACTCAACTCTTCTTTCTCTGAACACTCACACAAATGTTTTTATTTCTCTCAAGGCATAATTTACTTCCTGCTTGCCCTGTAGTCATTTCTACATGCATCCTATCTCCTGCACTAGTGTGTAAGCTCACTGAGAGCAGGATATATGTCTGATTCACAAGTATCATCTTTAGTTGGAATTTAGTAAATGTTTATTTGGATGGATATTTTAAGAATAGAAAAGACCACTGAAAGACAATGGAGTGCATAATAATCAGATAAAGTAAAGATAGGAGAAGGAGATGTTCAATGCAGGAGATATCTTAGAAAAAGAGCCACAAAGTCCTTAAAAGTGACAGAGGGACCCAGTAAATAGACTGTGTTCATGGAACCAAGCAAGCCACTAGAGAGAGACAACAGACTGGGTCTTAAGTTTGCTACTTGAGTCTAGATGAACTAGTAAAAATTTGAACCTCCCCCAAAAAAAACTGAACAACAAAAAATCAAGTTACTCTGGGAAATGGGGGGAAAATAAGTGAACATATACATAATTTTAATGTTAGTAAAAAATAAATGCTTTGTAGAAGTAACAACTGTGAGGTGCCTTGTTAGTGCAGTAGGTAGTGCATCCGTTTCACAGAAGTAATGATTGTGGTTCTAGAGTTAGTGAATTCTAGGTTTGACTTCAGTCAGTTAATAGCTATTTAATTGTGGGCAAATTATATAATTTCTCATGTATAATATATACAGAATAGTACCTACTTCAGGAGAATAGTGAAGGGATTTTAAATAAGATAATTTATGGTAAAGCACTTAGCACAGTGGCAGCAATATAGTAAGTACCCAACAAATGTCAGTTTTAACAGTAATAATACTTATCATCACTGCTTTCATTTTACAAATGAAAAATACTGAATCTGCGAAGGTAAAGCAATTTTTCCAAAGTCAAATAGAATTAAGCTCAGGTTGGACAGCCAGCAAAGCCCACATTAAGACTTAGAGTAGAAGCAGGATGTTTGTACACATGAACAAAATAAAAGCAAATTTTAGAAGGGCTGACCTTGGTGGTGCATATTCCTTTGAACCACTCTAGCCTGACATGAAGATTAGTGTCATAGTCAGCAGAAGGGTGGCTTGAACCTGAGGGCTCTGGTCTCTTACCCAACCATGGGGGTTGGAAAGATGTATAAATACGGAGTTAGTTTGGTCACTTGGATCTCCCTTAAATGTTACTGATGATCTGGAAATCCATCAGTCAGGAAAATATCAATATACTTGATAACAATTTATTGTTAGGAGGTGGAATGTTGAAGTGAATAAGAACATGGCCCTTGCATTAATACAGGCATGATTTAAAGTTCTGGCTCTTCCACTTACTAATTCAAACTATAAGTGAGTCATCTGACATCTTTAGGGTTCAGTTTCCTCATCTATAAAATGACGATAGTAAAAATATGTACAAAATAAGTTAGCTTTGAAAGCATTTAGCATATTCTTTTACGAATTTTGCTTTATTTATATTTTGCAACATATTAAATGTAAATTAAAATAAGAATAGCTTTGGTCAGCAATAAGTATTTGTAAGTGTTTTGTCACCTTTAACTCACTAACTTATGGGACACAAATTCTATACTATGGATAATTCAAGAGGGGAGGGATAATTTAAAAATTTCAAATAACTTTAAAAAGTGTGCAATATATACAATATGGCAAAAACTCTTAATTCTCAAATGGAGGAAAGTTTTTCGAAATATTGCTTTTACATAAGACTGAGAATCTATCCCTAAGATACAAACTAAACTTTATTTTTAAAATAGCTTTTGAAAACTTGCAATGAGTAATGAATTTGTTGGGTACTGAATGATACAATGATAGTTATGGTAATGGCACAGATAAGTAAATAAACTTTGTATCATTTTTGACAAGACCATGAAGTCTGAAACCACAGGATGAGAAAAAAATAAGAAGCAAATAAGACTATATTAATTTTATCCAATACTATTAAATGGCAGCATTATACTAGATACTACTGTAAAATATCTGCATTCGTTAGAGAATACCACATGCTTCAAGAAATAACTCCCAAATCTCAAGAGCTTACCCAATCAATGTTTATTTCTCTCTTATGCAGTCTTGGTCAGGAAGTTCTCCTCCACATGGTAATCCACGGATCCAGTCTCCAACCATCTAATGACTGTATATCTCTCTGGCTGGGTAAACAAAAAGAAAGAACATGCAGAACGGTAAGGAAAAATTAACAGCACAGGCCTAGAAATGTAGCCCATTATACCATCCAGAGCTAAACAAATGTCTCCACCCATATGCAATTATATTGAAATGAGTATGCAGTAACATTCAATTGATATACATATATGCAGAATTAAGGATTTTACATTATTAAATATCAAATATAAATTCTAGAAAATGAGACTGAGAGTCCTCCAAATATATGGACAGAGTGATAATATACTAAAAAGTAAGGAAAAATGCTAAGTGGAATGTAGAATGAATTCAGAATCTTCAACATCCATTTAATGGGGCATCTAAAAAGACAAAAAAGAATTGAAAGAGAAAGTATAATGCTTAGGAATTTCTCCAAGCAGAAAATATTCACTATATTCTAGATTGAAACAACCAAGGGGTAATAGAACATATTGAAAATAAGGATAAAGTTCTCAAGTATTTAAATGCATTATGAGGATTTAAGAGGCAATTGTGAACTCAAAACTATACTGCAAAACAGGATTTTAAAACCTATTCATTCCCTGGCACATAAAAGTGTAATTCCAGAAAAAAGATACAGAGAAAAGCCAGATTACTTATAATAGGTTAAAAAAAAATTTGACATCAAGCTTCTAAGCTTCTAATCAGAAGAATTTGAAATAAAAAGTCTGTGAAGAGAGCTAAAAATTAAAAGAGATAAAAAGAAAAACTTTTTTAACATAGAATTGTATATATCATTAAAGAGTGAGAGAAAGAAAAATATTTTCATATTTACAAGAACTCGTAAATATTACCATTAAGGGAGAAATTCTGAAAAGCTAATAAAAGATATATTCCAACAAAAAAGAAAATAAAAACTAGAAATGAGGAATGGGGTACAAGAAGTAATGGTAAAGAAAGCAAAACAAAAAATCAGGAACTCATTGTTAAATATAAATATTTATTGTAAAACACCATGCTTATAAAAATCTGGAACTAAAATTCCAAATAGTAGCATCATTAGAAATTGAAAATGATAAGGGGAAAGAGCAGACAATAATGAGACCATACTGAGTTTTTTGTCCTGTGTGCTCTAGAGTTATAGTTAAATATATTTTATTAGAAAATTATAACAAGTTAAATATTTGAAAATTTAAGAGCAATTTGCAGAATAATAAAAATTTAAATTAGCATAGAATAGAAAATTAAAGTTTGAAAATACAAAATGAAAAGAAATAAGCAAATTCAATAAATTCAACAAAAGGCCAAAAAGGGAGGAAGGATAAAATATAGAAAGTATAGCAATACACAGAAAAAATAATAGGAGTTTCCAAGATTAAATTAAAATCATAGTATATGTGAAAGTTTCAAAATCTCCCCCTAAATCCTCAAAATGCATTTAAATATTTGAGTGCTTTATACCTATTTTCAATATACTCTATTAATCCTTAAGTATTCAAGTCATTCATTTCTGAAGAGTTTTGGCAGTTGTTTACAGTGTTGATTTCAGTTAATCTTTGCAGCTTGTGACAATGAGGGCAAGACCAAAATAAGAGACACTGGTGTAAAGCAGAGAAGGATTTGGGGAGGTAGGAGACCAATAACATAACTCTCTTTTTTTCCAGTTTTATTTTCCAGAGATATAACTGACATACAACATCATATAAGTTGAAGATATACAACATAATCAGTTGATAGATGTATATATTTCTAAATTATTAGCATCACCAATCCTTCTCAAACTCTTCCAAAAATGTGAAGAGGACATTCACAAGGCCAGCATTACTCTGATACCAAAGTCAGATAAGGACACAACAGGAAAACAGAACTCCAAGCCAATATCCCTCAGGTATATAGATGCAAAGATTCTCAACAAAATACTAGCAAATCGAATTCAATGGTACATTTACGAGATAGCACACCATGATTAAGTGGGATTCACCTCTGGGATGCAAGCATGGTTCAGTGCATGCAAATCAGTAAATGGGATATACCACGTTAATAGAACAAAAGATAAAAAGTCATATGATCATCTAATAGATGCAGAAAAAGCATTTGCCCAAAGTCAACATCCTTTCATGATAAAACTCTCTCAACAAATTGTGTATAGAAAGAATATACTTCAACATTGTAAAGGCCATGTATGCATAACCCTTTATTCATCAGCAGACATTTTCATGTTGCAATGACTTATTTTCTTACAGAATAACCAAGGAGGGGACTCTGATGATCAACATTCAGATAACTAAGACCAGTTACTGTTGGCACATTTATTTATTCATTTATTTATTTTCCTTTTTTTTTTAGGGCCACACCCACGGCATTTGGAAGTTCCCAGATTAGGGGTCAAATTGGAACTGGAGCTGCCGCCCTATACCACAGCCACAGCAATTCAGGATCTGAGCTGCATCTGCAACCTACATCACAGCTCACAGCAATGCTAGATCTTTAACCCACTGGGTGAGGCCAGAAATCGAACATATAGGCTCATGAATATTAATCAGGTTCTTAACCCACTGAGCCACAACAGGAACTACTGTTGGCACATTTATATGCTGGTAAAGGCATAGAATAGCATCTTTAAGGACATCTACCAATTATACATGTGTTGATACTAACGGTAGATATCTGTGTCAATTTAGCTTTAGTTTTGATTTATCTCCCCATCATGGGTCTCATTTTCCTACCTCTTTGCATTCACAGTAAATTTTGACTGTATTATAGACATTTTGATTTTTACCTAGTTGGGTGCTGGATATTCTTGTATGCCTAAAATATTCTTCAGTTTTGTTTTAGGATGCCATTAACTTCTTCGATTAGTTTGATTCTTTCAGATCTTCCTTTTAAGACTTGTTTGGCAGGACCAGGGCAGTGCTCAGTCTAGGGCTGATTATTACTCCCTACAAGATAAGTCTTTCTTGTGCATTCTACTTAATTCCCTGTGAGTCATAAGGTATGTCTGGTGGAAACAGGCACAATTCCCAGCCCTGTGTGTTATATCGAGGACTTTTACCTCCCATGTGAAATATACCAATTCACCTTTAATGATACAATTAGAACTTTTATCTGTTCCTATTTGTTCCTTCCTTCTCAGTCTTCTTTTTATCTTTTAGCCCTTTTAACTTTCTTTCATATTTGAAAAAGATTTACTTCACTTGGATCATCCTGTCCCCTTTAGCCCTTCAGCTTATTTTCCCATCTCTGAAGCACCTTTGAATATACTTGGTATCTTTATATAAGATACTGGTAACAATTGAAGAGTTTATTTAGCTTGCCTTTTTTCCTAATCCATTAATAATTGCCTAGTAGGCCCATAAAACTGAGAAGCAAGAGACTGACTAGCACATTCTTATTTGTCTTATTCATAGAGAAATAAATCTACTTGTAAGATTTAATCCTATAATCCATTAAAAAAAAAAAAACTGGTCCAAGTGTCACTGCCTTCCAAAGGGAAGTCAATGCT
The DNA here is from genome assembly GCA_004024745.2 of Catagonus wagneri. Taxonomy (NCBI): domain Eukaryota; kingdom Metazoa; phylum Chordata; class Mammalia; order Artiodactyla; family Tayassuidae; genus Catagonus; species Catagonus wagneri. Next base: position 22,209,058 of record PVHT020000193.1, read on the forward strand.
TTCAATTAAGGAAGATAATGAACCATCTTTCATGAGAAAAATTTTTTGCACTTTTGGATTTTTAAGAGTATTATCAATAAATATCAATTTAAAGCACATTTAATGTCAGATTCTACAGGTCACCAGGAAGAGTTATTCATTCCAGGTTCATGTTATGTAAACTTTTAGATGATATGCATGTGTGTGCGTGTGTGTGCATTTGCGTGTGTTGGATATTATTTACAGAGGAAATAAAACAATTATAACAGGAACCTTCCTTTGTGATGGGTAGATGGATCAATGAAAGGCTAGTGATGGAAAAGACTAAATTTCCTTAATACCAAAGCAGTACACAGAAAAGTCTGTATAGATTTACATCAATCAAGATATACAGCAAATTTAGTTTTTATCACAATCTTTACTATTGACTGAAATGGTAAACTCTCACTTTTCTGGGGCTGGAATATTCACTGTTTGTCAGGCCAAGGAACAGGCATGACAATAAGTGACCCTACTAATAATGACAGGTAAAAAGCATGTATTCTGGAAACAAAGAAAGAATTCTTTAATACCTGGCTAGGTGTCAAAACAAGTTTGAAACAAGAGACCTGAGAAATCGAAAAAGAGCCTAAAATCATATCTTGGAGTCCTGAAATAGACAGAATAGTGAGGAGATTTGAAGGAAATGTTTAAAATTCATTTCCCCAGAGAATCATGGTGAGACCCTTGGAAAGAGAATAAATCTTTCCATGAAGATGCCTTTCTTTCCCATTGCTTTTTTTTTTTAAGCTGCTCCTGCAGCATGCAAGGTTTCCTGGGCCAGGAATCAAACCAAAGCCACAACTATAACCAGAGCCACAGCAGTGACAGCACTGGATCTTCAACCTGCTAAAACATGAGGGAGCTCCCTGAAGACAGTACTTACATCACGGATATACATTTACCTGAATTGATTTGAAAACAATTCTACTGAGAACAGAGAAAGATTAACTGGAAAACATTTATACTATTTTTATGTGCTCATCTTGCCTTTATATTTTTATTGAGGTACAATGGCATACAATATTATATTGGTTTCAGGTATACAACATAATGATTTGATAATATTTATTGCAAAGTGATCACCACAATAAGTCTAGTTATCATCTGTCACCATACAGTTACAAATTGTTATTCTTGTGATAAGAACTTTTAACATTTATTTTCTCAGCAACTTTCAAATATGTAATACAGTATTATTAACTATATTAACCATGCTGTACATCACATCCTTTTAACTTATTTTATACTTGGAAGTGTGTTATAATATTTTAAATCTTACAAGACTAAGTCACAAGTTAGAGATGGAAAATTCATTTTATTTTACTTTATTTTTTTTCAACAAGAACTTCTTAATGGTTTTAATTGGGCCAATCTGTTCAGGAGAGTCTATAAAAGGGAGGTGGCTCATGAAGTAAGAAACTTCCTTTCCTTCATAAATGCAGCACTGGATCAATAGCTGTATTTCATATGGGTTTAGGTTTAGGCCATATAAAATGAGTTAATTCTATATTGTTTCCATTCCAAAAATGACACTGTTGGCATAACCTCTCTAGGCACACACTTACCTAAGACACTCATCACACAAATCTCAAGCCACTCACACCCACACATCATTGTACTGTCCACCAAAACCCTTAGAAATAGTAGTGCTAGGTTTTCCTCTGTTGTTCAAATAGTAAGACCATGAACCAGTCCATCTCTACTCTCTTATACATAATCCCCCTAGTGACCACAGCACACTGTTCTAAAGGGAATACCCAAATGCAGTCAGAAGCTATAAGAAAGTTGGATTAATTGGCTCACAAGGGCATTAAGCATACCCTTGGAATCATGAGAAAATCTTAACATGAAAGCTAGTGAAATAGAGAAAGAAACTGAACTAAAGCCTTTAGAATTGGAATGGCTAAAGATTTTAATCACCATCAGTGAGGTGGTCTAAGATGCCAATTTAACCCTAATAGTTTAATCTCTCCAAAAAAAAAAAAAAAAGAGAGAGAGAATAATCTCTCAAAAACAGTGCAGAAAAGACAGTCAAAGAGAATATAATCCCTGGCTATATGGATGATTGTGTGACCTTGTTTATGTGTAGCTTAGAAAGGGGATATGAGACATAAAGCTTGCTTTAACATTGCCATCTTGATCACATAAGTTTTAGGTTGAAGGTTAGTTTCCATATACATTTAAATTATTCAAAGGAAGGTCTTGTAAAAAGGATTGTATACTCAAAAGGAATCCCTGCTGCTTATATTAAAATGCTTGTTATGCTTCTCTACAATATTTCCAGGGGCATTTTTGTTTGTTTCTTGGTAAAAATGTCTCTAAGAGGGTGAGAAACTATTACCATTGTACAAATATTTGTTTCACAGCTGTGAAGAAAGTATAATGAGAGAGAAGGAAAGTACAACAAACAGAATAAATAGGATCGTACATGAAACTGAAATATATTGCTAACATAAGTAAAATATGTATTCAATGATTCCATAATTACCATGATTGAAAAGGTAATATGCATAGAAAGCTTTAAAAACCTATTGTATTTTCTCCAGTATAAGTAACTTGGCTAATACAAAATTACTCACTTTTTCAATAGAAAATTACAGGAAACTTTTTTTATCAATATGGTATTTCTTTCTTGTTGTTATACATATATATTGTTACAAACTGAAAGCCTTGAAAGAATATATTTCCCATTTAGTAGGAACACTGTTAAAGTGGCATTAGCTACTTCATTTTTAATCAACTATTGGTAGAACTAGTATTAGAGAAGCCCAATAATACCGATAACTATAAAAAGCAGAATGATACAGTGCTAACCCTCAGGACATACAGAGCTGCATGCATTCTACCAAAACTTTGAGCAATGGTAGTGGTAGGTCTCCTAGCAAGATGGTGGCTGGCTCAGGTCATTCTGATGAACATCCCTCCATTTCTAGCACATGGTAGTAAAGTTTCACATGCCCAGGATTCTATTCTCTGCCTCATTCTCTAGAGGAGATGTTCCCTAAGCTTCCTTTCTTGCCCATGTGAATTTCTTCCAACAAATGTGAAAAAGTACCTACTTTAATTCACCAAGTAAATATACCCTGCATCTTGCCATCAACTTTCTTACTTCCCATTTGCATTCAATAGTTCAGAGGTGGCTTAAATAGCAGTTATGGTCTGCCAATGGAAATTTTCTAGGAGGGTTAAATGTCATTTATAACAATAATAATAGCTAAGGTTAATTGGCAATTTCTATCTGCCAAACACTTTGCTAAGTGTTCCTCACATTTTATCAACCAAATTTAAGACACAAACAGAGGATTCGGAAGATGGAATACTTTATTCGAAATCACCCAGATAATAAAGGTGGAGTTGGAATTTGAATTCTTTGTATGTCCTACTCAAGATACCAAGTGCAACTACAGATGTACTGGTTGTAAGCCAATTCCTCATGGCCTGAGGCAAGACAAAATATACTGATGATGAATCAGAAAATTCTATAATCACAGAATACCCTAGGACCTAATTGGCCACTGTAGACATCAAGCAAGAGATCTTAAACTAAGCTTCCTTAGGTGGCACATGTAAGAGGTACAAAATTCAGGTAAAGTGACTTGTGCCAACAAGAATAATAACTAAAGATCCTTAACAGGCATTTTGTCCAGTATGTGACTCATTGGGCATATGATGATGGCGCTTAGTCCCAGTCTCAATCGTGAGTTTAATATATGTCTGTGTAAAGTTATGCAGCAAGATATCCTTAAACAACTCTATACATTCAGATCACTGATATGCCTTCTTATGTCTAAGTTTTCTTGTTTTTGTTTTTTTTTTTATGGCCACACTCATGGCATATGGAAGTTCCCAGGCCAAGGGTTGAATCAGAGCTGAAGCTGCCAGCCTACATCACAGTCATAGCAATGCCAGATCTGAGCCACGTCTGCAGCCTACACAACAGCTCATGGCAATGCTGGATCCTCTCTCCACTGAGTGAGGCCAGTTATCAAACCCACATCCTCATGGATATTAGTGGTTCATTAACACTGAGCTACAATGGGAACTCCTAAGTATTTAGAATATCTATTACTGATACAAGTTCAAGACCCACATCACTCATCTGCCTAACTTTAAACTCTTTGCAATATACTGGCTACATTTTTGAATATGTGAAAGATTCCGTTTTTGTATATTACAATAAAATCATTTCTTCTTTTACTTAGAAAAATAATTTCTTTGTGGGAGCACTAGTAAAACAGAATTTGATATGCTTCAGGAGCTTTCTTGAAGACGCTGGGATATAGAAGAAATATCTCAATGACTTGTTTCCCACTTCTGAAGCTGCACCTAAATAAAAGGAGCTATTCTTAGTGATTAATCTTACCATCCTTACAGATACCAATGTAGCAATCAGGTGTGGCTAGTCAAAGGAGATACAGAACATTTTTACTCAGACCACAAAAATGTCACCTAATACAGATTTTGAATTCTATACAATAGAATTTAGTATATTAGAGACTTTCTTAAAATTGAGCAACTCAGAAAACTATGAAAACCTTCCTACACCACATCTCTCACAGAATATAAATGGAACAGAGATGTCAGTGAGAAAAGTCAATTTTATTTTTCTGCAGGTTCACTAGCCTATCTTTGTTTAGAGTCCACTGGCAAGACTAGAAGTTTGTTGCTATTCAAGTAATTTTCCATGTTCTGAAGAGGGAATTTATTCATGGTTTCCGTACTGCTAAAACTTAATCACTTAATCTTCTATCGGGTCCCAAGAAGGCACAAAGTAAATAATGCTTTACTGAACTAGGGGAAAGTTAATGAAAAGGTAAGGGAGGGGAAAGGAAAAGAGCAGGACCCCACAGAGAAAAAAAAAACAGAGTTGCATTTCTTACATTCAGTCTTGATATATCATGAAAACTAATGATAGTACTCCCATGAGCTGCATGCAAATCAGAACATTAATCTTGAGCAAAATGGTTTATGTTATAGGAACCCACAAACAGATCTCCTTCAACTGCAGTAAATCAAACATGGTAGGTAGTTTCCGTTTGACTGATGAGTACACATGTCACTGGCAGGAGGGTAGTGACATATGGAAGAGCAATAAATATTTTTTCTGACACTCCAGCAGCCCTTGTTCAATGACACTAAAAGAAGATAGAAGACTTCAGGAGAAAATGCAAGCCTGTCTCTATTAGCTGTCATGCCACTGCCGAGGCAGCAACTCCAAGGTGATTTGGTGTTCTGTGGTGTAGCTTGCACATTTAGTCTTAAACAAATGAAGAGCCTGAAAGCAGAGAATCGATAGTTCTCTAAGAACAGTGTTTGCATTTTCCTTCCGATTATGGCATTCTCCCAATAACTTAGATTTCCTTTAATGACAGTGATCTTGGGCAGCTTCAGATTCTCTGACTCAGTGCCCAATCAGACCTTAGTAAAACTTTTGTTATTTGTACTCCTCAACTACAGTTTATGTGCTATGTGCATAATTTCCCTTTTCCTTGTAGGAAGAAAATCAAGGACAAAAGTGTTAGAATGTATTATAATTCATGTCCAGGAGATTTTGAGGTATTGGATTCCAAAACATCTTGCACTAATTTCTCAGTTATCCCAGTACTTCTTCAAACCTCCTTAAATGTTATGATTTTGGTCCCTACCAAGCATGGCTATTAATGGCTACTGTGATTCCCTCTAATAGGCAAAATGCAATAGGTATATTAAAATGTAAGCCTAAGTCGTTTACGGCTTGACTTGCGTGGCTTCTAATTCCTTTTGAACACCTGCTGAGATGTATCAGAGGACACCCTGAATCTCAAGTGGTGAGAATAGCACATGGTTCAAATGGACCTCTGCCAACTCTGCTGCCAGAGTCCCAGTACAGTGGAGGGTCAAAGCCTTGTAGGGTTCAACCAGATTCTATGGGGCAGGTTGGAAAGACAGAGTTCCGCGCCTGTCACAGAACAAAGATCCAACCAGAGAGACAGCCATTTTCAGGGCTGCCAAGAAAATTACTCAAAGAGATGCACACAGCAGTAAGAGACAGGCAAGTTATGCATTTTGAGATCCAAGAAAAGGAAGTTTGTCAGCTATGCACCCCATGCCACAGTAAAAGGTAAGGCTCTTTGGTCTCATTTTCAAGGAGATATGTTTGCTTCCTACAAGTCTCTATTCCAATCTCCTGACTGCAATTTAAGAGAAATGAACAAATCTGGCCTGGCCTCATATTCATTCAAAATTTGATGCTTAAAAGGTAAGAAAATAGTGGAGTATTTTCCAATATAAAAAGAAGAAATTGGACTTAAAATTTTATTCTACCACTAATTAATCTTTATGACCTTGGGTAAATCACTTATCACTTATAAGTATTTATTTTTAACATGTCTTGGTTGTGCTAAATTAAACCTATGGCTGTTCCAGCTCTCTAATCCTGACTTTCTATTTCTACTAATTATTAAACAGCTATATTTACAACCGCATCTTTCTATTGAGCTGCTGTGATACAATCACAATTCATAATTAATGAATCATTCCTGCTTATAAATTATGTTATGCAGTCTCAGTTTTACCAAAGACATTCCAAGATTAAAAGTTGACATGAATTGCAAGTCTCTCTCTCTAATAAACCTAATATGCAAATATAAAAAAAAACCCTAGAAATAAAAAAAAAACTGCTATATGAAAGTTTTAAAGCTTGACAGAACAGATAAAAGTACGGAGACAACTTTTCTGCATACTAAAACTTAGGAAGTTTCAGTCATATATTCATCCATTCATTCAGCAATCATTTATTAAACGAATACCATCGGCCAGATGCTGTGCCAAGGGGCTGAGAAGAGAGTAGTGAATAAGACAGACAAAAGCCTTATCTTCATAGATTCCACATTTGGGGGGAAATTGAAATCAGTTAGAGAACATTAATACTGTCATTTATAAATGTCCTGGGTAGTATAGCCCTTTCCTTATGGAACCTTTAATCTAGCTGGGGGAAGATATTAAATAGCCACATGAATACTTTCGCTCATGACAAGTGTTACAAAGAAATGCAGGGAGCAGGGAGAATGTAACATAGTGGAAATAAACCCACTCTGGGGATCAAAGGATGTTTTTCCAAAGAAGTGACTTTATCCCATGAGAGGAAAGAGGAAAATTTATTTCTTAAAACTGAGAAAAGAGAGTAGGGGTGGAGAAGAATGTTTTGCATGGGGAGTATTTGCAAAAGCCTGAGGCAGAATGGTTTGTGGAGCTTCGCCAGAAATCAAAGTAAGCTCGGTGTAGAATAAACGAGAGGTAGAATGGCTGGCACATCAGTAAGCAGGTGACATGAGTACAGGCCAGGTTGGCAAGGGCCTAGTGGCCCATTCTCATAGTTCCATGACTTTAAAGTAACAAATATTTTTTAAATAGAATTCAAAGCACTGAAAGTATTGAGTAAAAATATTTTCCACATTTATCTCTTTGTATCTCACATGTAAAGTGAAAAAAAATAATAGGTAAAGCTGTAATTATCAATTGAACAAATTATGTCAACTTGACCCAAATTGTATATTCAGTATCATGGCATGCGTGAGTATGTGCATGTGTGCTTGTGTGTGGTAAGAATTCTATTACCGCTAATTTCAGGATTGTATAAGTCCTTTCTCAAAAAACACTGACTTCTCCTACAGGTATTCAAAATAAAATACTATTTTTGTGGAAAAGCCTTTTATTTTTTCTTGGCTATGCTTGCAGCATGTGGAAGCTCCTGGGCCAGGGATCAAACTGAGGCCACTGTAGTGACCTGAGCCACTGCAGTGACAATGTGGGATACTTAACTGGCTGCATCACAAGGGAACTCACAATGCGTTCTTTTTTAATATAACGATTATGATACTGATAGGGAAATGATATGGATTATAAGAACATGACTTCATTGTTCTAGGACAATTCCAAATACGACATATACTTAGTTCAAATACATCAAAGAAAAAATTCTCAGGTTCCTAGCCCAGACTCTGACTCACACATTTTATTTTTCCTCATGCAAGAGGCTTAATCAGGACAACTGAACACATAAGGAATTCAATCTTATCTCTTATATGAGTCATCTTGAATAATAATAAATTATTCATAGACATAAAGGAAATAAATTCTCCTCCTCAGACATCTTACAATGAAGATATATACCCTTTCTATAAACAAACTATTGGTAGAATTCATTCTAAAATTTAGATATTTGAAGGTTTAAGCTTTTAGAAAAACACTAGCAAAGTGAGATTCATTGATGAGGACCAGTATAAGAAACTAACCAATGGTCCATCAGAGCAGAAGGTAATTCTAGATCATTCTATTTTCTAAGTTCTGAAAACTTACCAGTTATAACATGAATTTACACTCATTCTTTACATTAAGTGCCAGCTAGGAACATGTGATCATAAATGGATGAGGAAAGAAGAGCACTTTGAGTGTAAACATCTCTTTTTGAGGTTTTTAAGCTTCCTGTGTCAATTCCATTGTCTAGCTGTATCTCCTCTGCCGTTTTTTCATAGTTACTTTTTTGCTGATTCACCCCTCCATTGTACACTGATAAATGGATGAAGTAAAAAAAATGTATTAGGGTTTTTTTGTGCAATATAATGTCAAACTGTATAAACTGTGTGTTCTCATTCCAATTCTACCTCTAACACTAGTTTCATTCTTCATATTTTGTTTTTTTTTAGAATCTAGGGAAGAAAGTTCAGACTTCAAATGAATAACATACTCAATCTAGTACATAGTTTAAATTCAGCCTTTAAAGTTTGAGAATAAGTTTATTTTTTTCTTCCCTGTGTTTTATTCTCATCTCAGAGATATGATTAGATTAGAAAAATAAAACCTAATTTAGATCCCTTATATAACAACATGTTAAAATTGAAGTTCAAACCAAGCCATCAACATGCAATAAATGTGAAATTCTAAAGTGAGGTGTCAGATTACTATACGCAGAAATTATAAAGGAAAAAGAAGTTGAATTTAATGCTTGGAGGCACATTGGAATCGATCACCTGAGAAGCTCAAGAAAACATTGATTCCTGCGTTCAAACCCCAGGAATTCTTATGACATTCAGCTAGAGTATGGCTTGAGAATTTGTATTTTTAAAAAGCTACCTAAGAATTAAGAGATTTGAATACTGAGAACCACTATTTTAGCTAATAGCAATGATTCAGAGAACATTGAAGGATTACATTTTCCAGAGAGTTAAACATTATAGTTGTTCAATGAATATTTGTTGAATTAAATCAATAACATGATGCTTCAATTCATTAAGTCTAGTGAAATATTAATGTAGGAATTATGTTTAAACTACTGAAACAGAGATATAAGTATCCCTCAGCTGATATTGCTTATGGACTTGGTAAGAATAAAGGTATATAATCTTTATGGAGTGTTTTTCCCATAGAGAGTTTAAGACCATAGCTAATTCTTCTATTATTTCTTGAATTATACATAGTGTAGGCCTGTTAATGTCTAGATTGGTTATAATTTGTTCACATATATGAACTTTTAAAAAAAATCTAGAAATACTATTTTTGAAGTAAATGTTATCTAGAAGTTCTACTTCCAAAATACAGCCTACCTATTAAACCTACAGGTATTGTGACACACAGAAGTAAGGGATATTTTTCTGATAGGGATCACAAAGAAACTTTCACATGGGGATTTGGGAAAAAAATTAAGATTGTTAGAAATCTCTACTAGTTTAGTGGTTCTAGTAAAACAAATCAAATTAAATCCATTTCCCCTCAAGCCTTCTATAACTTACTATGCACTCTCAAATGTATGCATGCACTTTTCCACATGCAAATAGGCATGCATCCGCAGCATATGGAGGTTCCCAGGCTAGGAGTCAAATCAGAGCTACAGCTGCTGGCCTACACCACAGCCACAGCCACACCAGATCTGAGCCCCATCTGTGATCTACACCACAGCTCACAGCAATGCCAGATCCTTAACTCACTGAGCGAGGCCAGGGATCAAACCCCCATCCTCATGAAACTATTTGGATTCATTACCTCTGAGCCACAACAGGAACCCCCTGCACATGTGTGTTTTACTGTCATCTTTCCCATTTTGGTACAACCAGATTTTTTTTTTTTTGTCCACACACACAGCATGCCCAAGTTCTTGGCCCAGGGATAAAACCCAAGCCACAGCAGTGACAACACCAAATCCTCAACCACCAGGTCACCAGGGAACTCCCAAGACTGCACATTCTTTAATGACAATGGTCGAAGATTGGTGAAAGACTTCAGTATTTCCTACAGTTGATAGATGTATTATTACCTGTGTTAAGAAACTCCTCAAATTATAGTTCACAAAGTGATTACATTTTTACTGAGGTGACAACGCTGGAAAAACTTAAATATAATGGTAGGAAATTAGTATGTTGTAAATTGCTTGGCGCAAATATCACCATAACATTTTTAATAATTGTTATTTAAAGTATCTATTGTCTGAATCCACCTCACCATAGCTCTGCTTGTTCATAAATAAGGACAAGCGCAGGTGAGATGGCTAGTTAAAAAGTTGTTTTCCTCCTCCCACAGTCCTCTTAGGATTCAGGAGGAATGACATATTCTTAGAATCTGGCAGAACTAATAAGGCTATGTGGAAAGGACTGAAGACATGAGAGGGAACTTGGCTATTGATTCCATATGCTTCCATCCTGATTTGCCTGACAGATTTGGTCAAGCAAAGTTCAGGAACTCCTGAACCTAAGCTAAACAATGTCTTCAGGGATCTGTTTAAAAGTGTAGTCAACCAACAAAGGAACAGTCCCCTATAAGCAGGAAGCAATTACTCTGCCATCAAACAATCCTGATACCAAATACTAACTCTACTACTTACTAATAATCTAAGACATCTAAGCCTTAGATTATCATGAGCAAAATAGAGGGGGGCTGCTGAGAAGACTGAGAGGTATTTAGTCAGGTCAGTCTGTTACTCAACGAATATTTATAGGGCATTTGCTACACTTCAGGTATGAGCCATGCGCTGAGAAGGTGAAGATAAAAAGGCAGACCCTGCACTCAATGGGACTACCAGGTGGTAGAGATACAGACTAAGAAATCATTACAGTAGATCTTGGTAGTCAGTGTGATTATAACGTACAGTGGGAAGAGAGAGTAAGGCAGTCCAGAAATGCCTAGAAGAGTCAAGTAACTCTTCACGAAGAAGATAACCTTGGACTGAGGCTTGAAGGATTCAAAGAGGCATTTATTAGAGACACTAACTTAAGGACGACACTCTAGACAGAAAGAATAATGGTGTAAATGACATGAAGGTGTAAGAATACTCTTGCCCAGAGGTTTGTGAGAGGATATTAAAAAGCAATTATAGGAGATCAGGTAGGCGAAGGCCAGAGAATGAGGAGACTGGTATGTCATGACAAGGAATTTGTTGCCTTTTTCCCCCTAAAGGTGATAAGAAACCAATGACATATTTTGAGAAAACTGCTGATGTCATATTTGTTCTACAAAGATCATTCTCAAGAGATGTTGGAGGATGGGTTGAATAAGGGTAAAATTAAGGAGAGAAGAGTGAAAGGACATTCAATACTATGGGTTGGATCTGTTGAGACTATTGGCAGGAGGAATGGAGACAAAAACATCAAGAATTTACTTATGGAGCAGATTGACTAAATATGTGGAGAAATTGGGTGTGGGAGAGAGAGGAGATTGAGGAGGAGGTGTAGGATTGGGACTTGGACAACTGAATAGATGATAGTTCCTCACCAATATAAGAAATTTCAGGAGTTCCCACTGTGACACAGTGGTTTAAGAATACAACTGCAGTGGCTTAGGTCTCTCTGGAGGCATGAGTTCAATCCCTGGCATGGCACAGTGGGTTGAAGGATCCAGCATTATAGGTCACAGCTGTGCCTCGGATTTGATACCGGGCCTGGGAACTTTCATATGCCGTGGGTGCAGACATGAAGAGAAAAAGAAAAGAAAGAAAAGACATCTCAAAAGAAGCATATAGAAATGAGGAGATGGTAAATTTGTTGATAAGCCTCCAGGATTCGAGGTTTCACAAGATGTTCATTTAGAAATGTAAAGCATCAGGAAGAGAGCCTGGCACATAGTACATGGTGAATAAATTGTAGTTCACCTTCCTTTTGAACCAAGAAGAATTGTCATTAAGCTATTGCATATGTGTAAATAAAACTTAAAGAGAAATATTCGGTTTCCTTTCAGTTTCAAAACTGATGCTTTCCCACATATTTTGCACATGATTTTCCCTTTACATAGATGATCCTGCCTCACTGGCCTTTGGGTGCTTTTTATCTTTCCAGTCTGAGTTTGAACACCTTCTAAGTCAGGCCTTCTGTAGTCATGTTCAGAAACAGTTCCTTCTCAACTTAGTACCTATTGCATCTTCCTATGGATGACCTTTATAGAAAATCTCTCAATTTTCAAATAAACGATTTGTATTAGTTTATCGCTTATTAGTTTATCTGCCTTTCCCTTTAGATTCTAAGTTCTACATTGAATGAATGAAGGAATGAATTAATGAAAGAAATCAGTAGACTCTGTTTAGCTTTGAAATTAATTATCCAATTTGTGGAAATAAAAACTCCACCTATTCTTACTGCAAATACACGCAAAACCAACATTGTTTTCCGTTTTTGCATATTTCACTCCCTTACATCTCAGAAGAAGGCAGGAATGGAAGAGAAAGTTTATAAAACACAAAATTGTACAACAGTCTCTTTCACAAATAATGATTGCCTGAGGTTTGTGTCCCACATGATGGCAAGCGCATTGATGATTAGAATTCAAACGAAAATTATGAGCCAGCAAGGAAATAGCTCCATAATGCCATCGGCCAACTTGCATCTAAAGCAATGCACGTCAAGAAAATCCTACTCAAATATCTATTATAGGCAAACCAGTGTGCCATTTGTGGCAGCTGATAAAAAATGATTTAAAGCACAGTATCTTCCTTAAATGAATTTACAATTTAGTAATGAGGATGAGAAAATTTCAAATAACGAAACCATATGGAGAATGTGAAACAAACTATGAGAGATGTTCAAACACAACACTGTCAGAAGCCATAACACTCATTTCCCAAGTCAGCAGTGTGCTTTCTTAAACGGTGGTGGCATCATTTCTTTTTTTTTTTTTTTTTTTTTGCTTTTTAGGGCCACACCCACGACATGTGGAGGTTCCCAGGCTAGGGGTCTAATTGGCGCTACAGCCGTCAGCCTACGCCACAGCCACAGGAACGCGGGATCCGAGCTGCGTCTGCAACATACACCACAGCTCATAGCAACGCCGGATCCATAACCCACTGAGCGAGGCCAGGGATCGAACCCGCAACCTCATGGTTCCTAGTCCGATTCGTTTCCGCTGAGCCACGACGGGAACTCTATCATTTTTAATTCAGGAATAGTCAAGGTAACAAACCATAGAGGAGGGGAGTAATGCAGGTCTTGGGAATTTGCTGTTCTTCTTGGAAATATACACCATGGAATAGAATGCAATCACAGGATAAGAAACCAGAGACTAGGTTCATAGCCATTAGTGCCTGTTTGAAATCCATCTCTTTGTCAATTTCTTGTGACCTTTTAAAGCATCTGCATGAATGTGGTTTTAATAAAATATAAAAGTGATTTAGGAACATATTTTTAAAGAATTTCATATTCAGTCTAGGTAATGCTAAGTTACTGCATATGCTATAATGTTCATATGGCCGTTTTTGACTCGCAAATACATGTAAAAGATCCATAATGTCTGTAACCTGAGAAATTACATCTGGACTTTTTTTTTTACTCTGTAGTCTTTCTATGCTTACTTTTTCACTTAAAGAGCCAGAACCAGAATCAATGGCTAATTCATTTCCCTTAATAATGCAAAAGCAAATAAAATTCATTCCAACTCTCCTGGTTCGTAAGCATTGGGAAAGAATTTTGTCAAAGTAAATAGAACATAAATATACTGAATGAAGATATATTAAATAAGATCCCAAAGACATAGTCATCTTTCTCACTCATTTCACTATTACTGAATCTCTTGAAATTTCATCATGTTGAATTTTAATACATCAGAACAAAGTTTTAAAACCTAAGGAGGAAATTCTATAGTAAAATTTAAAAATCTTCCTTTTTCAATAACCTAGCTATTCTCAGGCCAAATTTTTAACAATTCATTCTTCCACATCTGTTAAGTTCTGATTTAACCATTTATTGCATTTGGTCATATAATAGATTGTTCCATTTCTACAGTGTTAATTATGCTTACTACTTATATCAATAGTATTTCTTTATTTCTACAATCTTAGTAGTATTTTATATTAACTGGAAGCACTTACTGATACTACTGTCTCCATGATGTGAATAGGTAGTACCAATACATTGTGTTTAAAAGTGAACTCACCAGTTTTTCTCAACACTAACAATAGTGCATATAGCCTCAAAATTCCTGCCTCACTGACGTAGGACAAAATTGTTGCCAATTAAGTGAAATTGCCTATATATTTGTAAAACATACATCATAAAGAAATAATTTACCTAATAAAGCTGAATGCTGTACTACACTGACTTAATGAAACAGATTGTTGAAAATACAGGAATTACTTGTACAGATGGCAAATTTTAAATAACTTTAATATCACTTCTTTACCCTCAATTCATTTTATGTCATTAAAATAATCTTCATAAATTTTAGGTTTTTTTTTTCAGGTAACACTAATTTATAATTGTATAATAAATACCTTAAAATTGTCATGCCTAAAATTATAAATTCTGAGCTTCCAACATACTTCACTTTGCCAATTATTTTGCACTAATGATTATACATTAGTTCTGACTTCTATTGGACCATAGTGGATATTATCTTCTAGACTGGGAGAAAGTTATCAGTTTGCCAGTATTTAAAACATTTTGTTTTATTCCCATACCAACTCTAGGTTCTCCTTAGTAGAAAGTGGGAAACTTTTTACATGTATTTTAGTTTTTCTTGTTTTCATTACAAACATAGAGGAGGAGCAGCAAAGGCGTTTCATTTGTGAAACAAAATTTAAGGTGAAATCTAATTAAAGGCAAAGTTAGCTCTTCATATCTTAGGCAAGTGGTGTTATGACTGACAGAAAGTGAGAGGTGAAAGAGGGAAGTAGAGCTAGAGGAAAACATAGGGTGTAAGTTCCTTGTTCTACCTGGAAGAAGTCAAGAGATGCTTTCTCACATTGATCAAGAAGGAAACATGTCCTGATGGAGATTATTAAAAGTATAATGTCAAATAATAAAAAACGATTGATTTTTAACAAACCTGAATATACGAGAGGAGGGTGGTATCTGGCATAAGGAAGCTAATCCTCTTTCATAGCTTAAGAGTCAATGCATACATACTGCCCAACGATGATAAATCACAAAACAGAGATAAGCAAATGCAACCTTTAGAGTTAGTAGGCAATGTCCTGAAGTGCTCAAAAGAGTCAAAAGCAATTACCTCTGGTTTATAACAAAACAGATGGACCTTGAGAGTGTTAGGCTAAGTGAAATAAGTCAGATAGAGTAAGACAAATACTGTATGGTCTCAAATGTGGAATCTAAAAAAGCCAAACTCATAGAAACAGAGAGAAGACTGATGACTACCAGGGGCTGGGATGGGGGATATGAGAAGATGCTGGTTAAAGGGATACAAACTTTCAGTTATAAGACCAATGAGTTCTGGGGCTCTAATGTACAGCAGGGTGATCACAGTTAATAATGTTATAATTTGTACTTGGAAGTTGCTAATCTCATAAATTTTCAATGTTCTAACCTTAAAAAATAAATGGTAATTAAGTGACATCATGTAGGTGTGAGGTAACCTATGGTGGTAATCATTTTGCAGTATATAAGTGCATCAAATCAACATGTCTATCCTAAATTTACACAATGTTACATGTCAATTATATCGCAATAAAGCTGGGGGGGTTCTCTGAGAAATGAAGTTTTGCCTTTTTCATTCCTCCTGTTGAATTCAAATAAAGTTTAATGATTTTATTGAAATTTGCATGTACAGCATAATCATATTTTTTAAGAATTTTCTCTATCCTTCCAGATATCCTTCTCTCTGTATCTATTAATAACAAGATATTTAGAAAAAAAGTTATACTTTAATTCTGTTTATTAAGAACAATTTTATTTCTTCTTTGTTTTGGATGAGTTCATTTCTTTATTGTACTTTTGCTCTAACTTTGAGCATCTATAATTTATTTAAAAATTAACATCATTAGCATAAAAGGCATAGTCGACATTTTAACTTTTTTTTTTTTTTTGTCTTTTTGCCTTTATCTAGAGCTGCACCGGCGGCATATGGAGGTTCCCAGGCTAGGGGTCTAACAGGAGCTGTAGCTGTCGGCCTTCGCCACAGCCACAGCAACGCGGGATGCGAGCTGCGTCTGCGACCTACACCACAGCTCACAGCAACGCCGGATCCTTAACCCACTGAGCAAGGCCAGGGATCGAACCTGCAACCTCATGGTTCCTAGTCGGATTCGTTAACTACTGAGCCAGGACGGGAACTCCTCAACATTTTATCTTAAACAATTATTTTCATGCTTGAAAATTCATTTGAATGAGGTTTGAATTTATTTTTTTGTTCAATATGTTTTAAGTGTTTTACTTTGTTACTTTGCTACATTTACTTTTTATTGTACATCGTTAATGTTAAAAGAAAGATTATTGTTCAAAAGTGAGATTATTTTGATTATTGTTCAAAAATGTTATGTATAGCACATAAAATATTTTCATTCTTGAAATTGATGAGGAAGTTAATGGTACCTTAATATTATTTCTTAATATAACCTCCATTTTTATAATTTTATAATAGCTACTAATTTATTCGCAAAAATCATCCAGGTTATTGGTCACAATGAATATTTTAATTCACTGGGATACTTATGATTTGTGAAGGAAATACCTTAATATTCCTTAGAACACTGACAGGATATAGATTTATTATTTAAAAATAAGAATAAAATAAAATCATAAGTAAATGGAAAATCCTGATGTTAAGACAAGATGAAACAGAATTTGACATCTCAAAGTGATCAGTGGGAGAGAAATGAAATAGATGCTCTTTTCACTGTCGTCCATACTGTTATGTGAAAAAGACCAGAGAGTATGCAGATTTTTTAAATAAAAAAAATGAAAAGTAGAAGGAAACTTCCACTTCTACTGACTCGGGAGTAGTCCTGTGAGCTTCAGGCTAGTGACTGAATCCAAATCTAAACAGCATGTCAGAAGATGTCTGGTTTCTAAATGGTAGATGGTTAGGACAGTGAGCAAGCCTACTGCTCATCTACTTCTGTGGTCCAGCAAAGACCACCTGCCCTATGACTATATTCTCAGATAACGAAATATCCCTTCCTGGGTGAAATGAAGCTACTACGACATTAGCAGTATGTTCTTTAAAGATGACAGCATCTTCAAAGGGTAAAAAAATCTATCATGGTTGTAAAATTGCCTGGAGCAAAGTAAGGACGGAACTTTCAAACTCCCCCACCTCATGTAGTGATCTTGCCAGTGATGGTTCTCTTGCTTGTTTGATGGCCCATCAGCTACCCCCAGAAATAAAAAGCCCTTAAGAAACCTAGTAAAGCATTCAGCTTCCATTTCAAATTTCTGAGGGAAAAATAAGCACGGCTGGCAGTAAACCTAATTTTTACAAAGACAGAAACCATTCGACTTTATAAAATGATTCAATCAGCTCTTTGACAACATCACTAAACTCCATTTCACTAAAGCCGAGATGTAGCTACAAAAATTTATTCTGATGTTAGATCCTAATATATGCATAGAATTAGCATCCTCAAATTTACCCATTTATAAATCATTAATAAAAAGATCTTAGACTATGAATAGAAACATAACAACTCTTCCAGACAGAATTTTAATGTTCACATTTTCTACTTATCCTATGCTAAGACACAATGATGAGAAAAGGAGATGTAGTATAATTGTCAGACAAAAATGCAGAAAAACACACTAATTAGGACCAGGGTAAAGATGATTCTGGCTGTGAAAATACCAACTGAAGAATATTCTCAAAACTTTGTTCATCTTAAAATGAGGATAATAAAGAATGCAAATCAAGCTAATAGAGTTCAGTCATTCTATCTAGCTGGTCTTTAGGTGGGAGTGATTTATGATAAGCACAACAATTGCACATAAATTATATCCTTCCAAAAATGCTTTGGAAAGCTATGAAGGACTTTGAACATGGTTCTCAAGTTCTCAAAATCTCAACCACAGTAAAGAATCTTCCAAATAAATTCAGTTAGATTTCTTGAGACTTTTACTGTGCAAGCCTCAGGCACCTGTTGAAGAAAGCATTCAGACTCTTAAGTGCCTTCAGGCCAAGCCTGTGCTTGTCTTTTCTTTTCCTTTTGAGTTCAGTGCCCAGAACACACATTAAAAAGTCTTTGTCAAAAGAAGGACAAAACAAGGAAGTAAAGATGGAAGGTAGGGGAAGACAGATGGAGGAGAGGAGAAAAGAAGAAAGGAAAAGAAAGAAGGAAATTAAGGAATCTGAAGAGCAAAGCCATGTTCAGTTCCCTCTGAGAACTGCTCACAAAATGATGTGTCATTACATACATCTAAACACAAACTGGTAACATGAGAGGAAAGGAGGATGAAATATATCAATTAAATTGCTGTATAAAGTGGGAAACTAATACTGTCTTCAGAGAAATCCTAAGTATAGAATTTCTGGGGCATGCTACTTCTCCACACAACTTCTAATCCTAAAAGGGAGCTATAATCCTGGCAATGAAGACCCTGAAACATGTTTGATTAGGTCTCCATACTGAAAAAAAAAATCAAGTCCAAAATAAAAATAAATTCTTCCAGTAATCCAAATGCCATGTGCCATAGTGCAATTCGTAAACAACTGTGTAGACTCGATCTTGTCTTCATGGTATCAGGCTGTGGCAATGTCTAAGGAATCTGTATGTAGAAGGAAAAATCTTAAATTGTGAGAAATTTTTATTTTTCAGAAATCACAAATATTAATTTAAATAGAATATTTAAAATTTTTTAAATGTTCCTAGGAGCAGACAGAAAATATAAGGAAGGAGATAAAAGTACAGTGTTTTACTAAGAGAAACAGGAATCAGAAACTAGATTTGGGGGCATGGAGATGGCAGACTCGATTTCTGCAAAATTTGTGTGCTCTTAGAAATGCCATTCTCCATTTCAACTCCTCAGTTTCTTATAATCATTTTATATTCGCTACGTATATACCATCTGATAACTTGGAAGAGAAAGTTTACAATTCTAATAACTGAAAGAAGTCAACCTAAAGTGAAACATACTTAAAACACAACACAATGAAGTGGACAATTCTCAATGAGACAAATTAGCTTTTAGACCCCTTTTTCCTCAATATATTTGGAAAAAAAAATACTCCATGTCGAGCCTATTGATTTCCTTCTCTGCTGGAATTAACTTTACAGTGTTTGTAAACTTGTTAATATAATCCAAAGCCACAGGAAGTTGTTTGTTTGGTTTTTTATTAAATGACATTAATGGCATAAAATCTCATTAGAAGTAACAACTGTGTTCAACCAACAGATTTTTTTTTTTCTTTTCCATTTCTACTTAGGTAGTTTACAGTACATGTGAAAATCAGTACTGTCAGCAGGGATCTGAGAAGGGATTGATGAGTGTGCTACAAAGATTGATGACTGATTTTTTTCCAGCTATACGCACACTACAGTAGCAAGGCCTTTAGTCCACATCCTGAGTCCCTTTATGGCTATTAAGAAGCTTGGGAGAAAGAAACTATTATCACTTCAGTGAAAACAATGAGAAACAACACTAATATCAATCCCAGTTCCCATTAGGCTAATACTGAGCACTGAGGCCACATGTTTAGAAAGTCCCCAATTTGTCTCAGTGAACTGCACAGATAACTGTTATGAGCTTAAGAAGGGGCACTCAATACTAGGGCCCAGGACCAGACAGTAGAACTGTCTGGGTGGTGTTAAGTTTTGAAATTTGTTCTAACTACTGTCATCTGAATAAATACCCTGGAACCATGCTCAGCCAAAATATTCCATACGTTTAACATAAAATACTTAGAGAACTGGACTGAAAATACCCTCAGCTTACTAAATATTCCCTGATTAGCCTAAGTTAACACGTTTACCTGTTCCTGGCTTTAAAGAGAACTGAAAGACTGCCTATTCAGATCCAGCATTACTATTTGAAGTTTTGCCTAATTTCCTCCCACAATTCACTTCCCCTTGCTCTCCAAACACTACTTTCACTCAGTTTTTTTCCTGGAGTGCTTCAAACTCTTTGTCATTCTCTCTTGCTCTAACAGATTTTTAAATTTCTTTCTACACTTCAGATTATATCATGACCTCTCTTCTAACTCTACCATGTCATCTTCAGTGATTATATCCATAGCGGTAAATCTGAAATACCCTCTGCATACTTATGAACCCCGGTTATTATTTCCAGACACATGTCTCCTGAGCTCCAGACCTATATATTCAATACCTCTAATTTTAGACCTTTCATTTGACTCTGTCACAGACTATGATACATACAACTCACCACTAATATCCAACCCCCTTCCCTTTGGCCAAGAGAAATTAGGGAAGTCAGGTACTCTTTTTATCATCCTCCCTTGCAACTAGTATTGACCAAGTGTACAGTTCTGGCCAATGACATATAAACAGTAGTTTTGGTCAAAGGATTCTGGGAAAGCAAAATCGGTTGTTTGTTCCCTGTCCCCTTTCCTCCCCTAATACCTGGTGATAATGTAGTGCCTATTCATATATTTCTTAGCCTTTTACATGTCCTCTTTTGGGATATGCCTGTCCACCTCTTTTCTCCATTTTTCTTTTATGGTACAGTTTTAATTGATTTGTCAGAATCAGGATTGTGGAAACAAGTCTCTGTTGGACATACATCTTGAAAATATTTTATTATAGTTTCTGGATTAGTTTTTCACTATTTTACTTGTGTCCTTCAATAAACAAAATTCCTAGTTCTAGTATACTCTGATTTGACATTTTTCTTTCCTTGATGGGTAATGTTTTTCATATTCTATTCTGAAAATCTCTGCTTACTCCAGAAACATGAAGATATCTTCCTCTGTTTCCCCCTAAAATTATAGTGGCTTTAATTTTGCAAGTAGTACTGAAATCAATCTAGAACTGATTTTATACACTGTGAGGCAGAGTACAGATAGGCCTTTTCCAACACGTATATAACAAATACACCCCACACCATCTAGTAAACTTTTCCTTTCCCAATGCACCATAACATCATAAATCACACAACCTTTTCTGAGCTCTTTTGTTTCACTGATCAGTCTGTCTACGTGTACCAACACCTGACCGTTTTATTTATTTTTTTTTTTGTCTTTTTGCCTTTATGTGGAGCCGCACCTGCGGCATATGGAGGTTCCCAGGCTAGGGGTCTAACAGGAGCTGCAGCCGCCGGCCTTCGCCACAGCCACAGCAACGCGAGATCCGAGCCGCGTCTGCAGCCTACACCACAGCTCACGGCAACGCCGGATCCTTAACCCACTGAGCAAGGCCAGGGATCGAACCCGCAACCTCATGGTTCTTAGTCGGATTCGTTAACCACTGAGCCACGAAGGGAACTCCAACACTTGACCGTTTTAATCATCACAGCTTTATAATAGGATTTGTTATCTGGGGTGAATATCTTCCATCATAGTTCTCCCTAAAAATGGCCTCAGACGTTTTTTTGGCCCTTTGATGTCCATATGCATTTTTAGAATCAGTTTGTTAGATTCTCCAAAAGTAAAGAAATAATGTGCTATATTGAGTCCACAGGAAAAACTTGCCGTCTTTGGACACTGCATTTTCCAATACATAAATGTGGTGTATCCCTCCATTTATTTGGAGAATGTTTCATAGTTTCTATTGTACACAGCTGCACCTATTTTGTTAAGTTTACTCCTCAGTATTTTATGCTTTTGTAAATAGTGTATTTTGATATTTTATTTTCTATGTGCTATATATAATTGATTTTTGTATATGCTGTATGTTGCTAAGTAATGATATTTGTCTGTAGATGATTTGGGTTTTTTTCACTTTCACTCCAGTTTTATTTCTTCAAGTACAGTCCATATTCCTTTTTATTTCTTCTATTCTAATCCATACACCTACTATTTCTTTTTCTTATTACACTAAAACTTTTTTTTTATTACATTGAATAGAAGTGGTGAGAGCAGGCATCTTGTCTCATTCCCAGTGTCTGGCGGGGAAAGGGTTCAATATTTGCCATCAATTACATGGATTGTTATAGGATTTTGGTAGATGATCTTATTGAATTATGGAATGCCCTACTATTCCTGATCTACTAAGACATGTTATAATCATATTGTTTATCTCCCTTTTTCTGTTTATATACTGAATTACACTGACTGATTTCTAGATGTAAAATTACCTTTTCATACCAAGAATAAATCCTCTTTGTTTTAATCTATTAATCTTTTTCTACATTGCTAAATTAGCAATTGTATTCATCTGCTAGGGCTGCCATAATGAAGTACCACAAATTGGGTGGCTTAAACAACAGAAGTGTATTATCTCACAGCTCTGGAGGCTAGAAGTCTGAAATCAAGATGTTGGCAGGGCTGCTTCCTTCTGAGGGCTGTTAGGGAGGATCTGTTCTAGGCCTCCTCCTTGGCTTGTAGGTGGTTGTCCTTATGTTCACATGGCACTCTCCCTGTATACTTGTTTGTCTCTAAATTTCTTCTTTCTGTAAGAGTATTGTTGGTCATATTTGATTGTGACCCACGTTAATGTCTTCCTTTTAACTTGATTCACTTTATAAAGACCATATCTTCAATTAAGGCCACATTCTGAGATACTGGGGGTTAACAAATCAACAAAAGAATTTCGGTGGGGAGGTGAGAAGGTGGAATGGAAACACATTAACCCAGAATAGATAGATGTACAAATTCTAAACAAAAAATGTTTACCTATTTTCATGAGAGAGATTTGACTGTAATACTCCCTCTTTGTCTTTGTCTTGTTTTAAAATTAAGGTTACGATGATTTATATTTGCAAATTTCAATTTCTCTGAGTCTCACAGTGATTTGGGATTTTTACCTATTTGTATTTTGTCTTCATTTGTTGTGGATTACCTCTTCCTGTCTTTCACATCTTTTGCTTTGAGAATACATCTTTTTCTGATTAACTGGTAAGAATTTTTATTATTAGATGTCTCTCTGTCTACTGCATTATACTCTATTTTTTCATAGATTTTATATATTTTAGGTAATTACATATTATTAATACATAGGTATTCAAGTTTAGAATTCTCTACATTGCTTTTATTGTTTATTGTCATGTCCCCCCATGAAACTCCCCTTCATTTCAAAATTATAACATTTTCAACAGTACTTTCACTATACGTTTCATTGCTTAATTTTTCTATCTATATCTTTAACATATCTGCAGTTTCTCTAAGATAATATGTAACCACCTAAATTTATTATTAATCTTATATACTTAACCTGTTGCTTCTATATCATTTAATGGATAGTCCAACATTTCAAACCTGATTTGAAACGCTAACTTCATTTGTATCTCAAATTACAATTCCTTCTATATTTTCAATTCTTTTTAACTGAGTTGTCTATCAATATGTAAACCAATACCCACTTTAGTTATTGTAGTTTTCTAATACATTATAATATATATAAGATTAAATACTATGGCAAAGTTACATACTTCTCAACATACTTGTTATAAAAATTTTCCTATGCTATTTTCATGCATTTATTTGTTCAAATAAACTGTAGAATCCCTATTGTCAAAATCAGAAAAAAATAACATGCCACTAGGATTTTTATGGGAATTGTGTTAAATGTAAAAACTGACTTGAGATATAATTATGATCTGTTATAAAGGCATATAATTATGCCTTTATAACACTAAGGCATCCATCCAAGAATCCATTTAACCAATCCAACCAAAAATCCATTTAACCAATCCTTCCAAAACTCTCCTTAAAGTTTGGTTATTTATTTCATATAAGTCTTATATATTTGGGGCTGTTCATTCATGTTTAAATTTGTTTGCTGGGAATAAAATATTTTGTTCATTTGACTTCTAATTTGGTATATATGTTAACTTACAAACTGTAAATGTTATTTTAAAATTTATTTATGAATACTTTTTTCTGATGTCAGGAGAGCTGTTCAGAATGTGTAATATATAATTCTAATGTGCTGTTTTCATATACACGGCAGTATCAATGATAGCCCCTGGAGTTGTCTGCAGCCTCAATATTTTAATATACTTAATTGAATTTAGCTTTCCAGCTAAAAATGTATATACTTTAATATATTTTACTTTTAATTTTTAGTATTATTTAAGAAGAAAAGCAAATATTCTTTGTAAGTTTAAGTATGTTGCTTTCTTCACTATCACCTCAGTACTTCACTTAGGACTGCAGTCTACAGAAACTGATGCCAACAAAATGACAAATAAAAGAACATTCACAGTAGAGGGACATGCATTATTTTTCTTCACATGTTGTACTTGTCTCTATAACTGTTTCCACAATCACGGTAAACTCATTATGCCTAACTCAAAATTGATCCTCCTCGTCAGTCCAAAGAGGGTCTCTTTTTGGCAATTTTTTTTCTTTTTGATCTGTTTACTGGATTATTTAAGTAACTACTTTCCAATTGTGATTTCCTCCATCCTATATCTCCTTACTTCTTTCCTGTTTAAAGGAGACTTCTCAATATTTCTTTTAGAATGTGTTTAGCATTGCTGTATTATTTTATATTTTGTTTGATAAATTATTTCCACTTCTATTTAAAAGATAATCTTGCTGGGTAGAGTAATCTAGGCTGCAAATTTTTCACTTTTAGAACTTTGAATATACCTTGCCACTCTCTTCTGGCCTGTAGCATTTCTGTAGAGAAATCAGCTGATAGCCTTCTGGGGGTTCCCTTATAATTAACTCTTCGTTGTTCTCTTGCTGCCTTTAGAATCCTCTCATCTTTAACTTTTGCAATTTTTATTATGATATGCCTTGGTGTAGATCTGTTCGGGCTCATCTTGTTTGGGGCCCTCTGTGCTTCCCGTATATGGGTATCTGTTTTCTTTTTTCTTTTCTTTTTTTTAGTCTTTTTGCCTTTTCTAGGGCCAAACCTGTGGCATATGGAGGTTCCCAGGCTAGGGGTCAAATTGGACCTATAGCTGCCGGCCTACACCACAGCCACAGTCACAGCAATGCGGGATCCGAGCTGCATCTGCAACCTACACCACAGCTCATGGCAATGCTGGATCCTTAACCCACTGAGTAAGGCCAGGGATCGAACCTGCAACCTCACGGTTTCTAGTCAGATTCGTTAATCACTAAGCCATGACGGGAACTCCTGTTTTCTTCTTTAGATCTGGAAAGTTTTCAACCATAATTTCTTTGAATATATTTTCAATTCCCTCATTTTTCTTCTCCTTCTGGAATCCCTCTTATGTGTAGATTGGCCCACTTTTATATTATCCCATAGATCTCTTATATTGCTTTCATGTTTTTTCATTTGGTTTTGTCTGCTGTCCTGATTGGGTGATTTCCATTATTTTATCTTCCAAGTCACTTATTTGTTGCTCTGTATTGTTCATTCTGCTCTTCAGTGCTTTTAACTCAGCTTGTGCCTCTGCAAATGAATTTTCTCTTTTATTTTATTTTTTAGCTCCTCCTTATAGTTTCTAGCTCCTTTCTAAAGTAATCTGCTTTACTGTTCATATCCAGTCTTAATTCCTTCAGTACTTTTATTACCTCTTTCTTGGACTCAGTGTCTGTTAGACTGCAGAGGCCTGTTTCATTGTTTAATCCTTCAGGGGAATTCTCCTGTTCTTTTAACTGGGGATGGTTCCTATGATTCTTCATTTTGGTTATGTTTTCTTATTCTATGAGTTTAGGGAAAACAATTATCTACTGTAGTCTTGGAGGGCTATTTATATGTAGGAGAGACCCTGCATAGCTTGTGAAGGCTTGCTATTTTTTTGAGAGAGCTGCTTTTAGTTTGCATGCTTGCTGCCTCTTTCCTCAGTGTGTGCAAGCCGTTATCCCTTTGATAGGGGGTGTACAGGTGTATGGCCTGCACATGCTTGCAGAGGACAGAGACAATTGGCAGCACCTGTAGGTAGCAGCCTGTTTGCCAGGCCCTTGGCAGTGGTGAGGACCTAGAGGGAGGTAGGGGCAGCAGGCTGCTCATGGTTGCAGGGACCCTCAGGGAGGTGCAGGTGGTGCTCAGAGCCTTTGGCAGTGGCAATGGTGAGGCATATGAATTCCCAGGGAGGTGAGGGCAATGAGTGACACTTGGTTGCAGGACGGTGGAGACCCCTGAAGTGACTAGGGCTGCAGGTGGTGCCTGTTCATGGGACACTGGTGGTAATGGGCTTCCAGAGTCTGAAATGGCCCCACATAAGAGTTGCACCATCACCTGAGAGTCTACATGTGCAAAGAAAGAAGTTCCTATGGTGCTTCCACTCCTTCTCCTCTCACCCTCCCCAACAATGGCACCCTATTTCTCCCATGGGCCCAGGCCTCCTCCTGCACTCCCTCAGCTGTGGCACTCTACTCCCCATCCCATGGTGCACCACTGCCTAGCCCCCTCAGGCTGTCACCACACATCCAAATCTAGTCCTCTCCTGGAATTGACCTCCATAGCCTGAGTCTCAGCACCCAGCCCCCACCCAAGTGTCTCAAGCTGTGGTGTCCTGGATGGTGGTGCAGTGCTCTCTGTGCTTTGTCCTCTTCAGTCCAGGTGTTGTGCTTTTCCCTGGTGCTTTAAGGATCCCTATTTTTTTTCCTTTTGTTCTAACCAGTTATGTGGAGGGTTTCTTGATCTTTTTGGAAGTCATGATCTTCTGCCAGCATTCAGTAGATGTTCTGTGCAAAATGTTCTACATGTAGATAGTTTTTTTTTTTTTTTTAAATATGTGTTTGTGAGAGAAGGTGAGTGCCACATCTTACTCCTCCACCATCTTGATCCTTCCTCCCTACTGGCCTATTCTTTTTCTATCAACTGGTCACGGGCATGCTGAGTTTTTGAAAGCTAACAGGCATATTCTCAGTCTACAACTAATTCACAAATTCAATCAATTCTTCCCTCATGATACATTTCCAATCTACCTTTGAACTTTCTTTTTCACTGCCAGCATCCTAAATAAGGTTCATTTAACAATAGTATGTTTGGCTTCTTTAATGACAACACTCTAACATGGACAAGTAATAAATTTTATCCCTCACATATAGGTTTATCCCTATGCCATTCTCTGGGACTAATT
>PVHT020000193.1:22236474-22253750 GCA_004024745.2 Catagonus wagneri
TGCATTATGTCATTTTATGGCCGCGGGTTTATGGCCGCACCCGCGGCATGTGGAGGTTCCCAGGCTAGGGGTCTAATCGGAGCTGTGGCCACTGGCCTTCGCCGCAGCCACAGCAACTCAGGATCCGAGCCGCGTCTGCAACCTACACCACAGCTCACGGCAACGCCGGATCGTTAACCCACTGAGCAAGGGCAGGGATTGAACCCGCAACCTCATGGTTCCTAGTCGGATTCGTTAACCACTGCACCACGACGGGAACTCCTCTGGGACTAATTTTTATATGGGGACAATGTTATTACTCATCCCAGTGAAAAAGCATCAAGCTTGACTTGACCATTTGTTTTTCTCTAGGTTCTTGGTAACTGGATTCCCTTTACTGCTCCTTAATTATATCTGATTACCTTCTACCACTGGTCCTGAAGCCACTCTTCTTCTAACATCAGTGACTTTGCTTATAGCCCAGTTCACTAGAGTATGAGTCCCTAGAACACAGCACCAGCACTCCCCATTGATTGTAATTGCTTGAGTTTCTGCCATCTCTGAAGTGCTTCAGGCCCTGCCAAGCACCAATACCAATCAGCTTTGGTCTTATAATTGACCTGAATTCCTCTCTAATATGACCTCCCCCAGTTTAAGGTCAGTCTTTGACCTTAGGAAAAATGCCTCAATTGTGTTCCCATATTCAAAACACTGACCTTGGCTTTAGCCTACAGACGTTCCAGATCACTTAAATAACATATAGTAATCAGTGACTGCTTAAAATGAATAATTAAAAAAAAGCTGACATGTTTGAAACAAATGACTACTCAGGAATGCTAACCAGATAATAGAGAAAAAAAATAACAGTTTTCATTTTCCTGAAATATGCATCTCAGTCAGCCAAATGCTTTCATTTATAAATGTCCTAATTGTGCAAATTCTTACTTCAAAGTAAGTGCTTAAAACAATATTGCTAATTGAAAACTAAAAATGTCTACGCTTCCCATTGTATTTTATTATTTGAAACTGACAGTGTTTATGTCAGACATATAAATGAAATAATGAGAAACTTTTCACATCTAGGGTGATATTTGAAAAAAATCACACAGAATTTAATCATGCCTACCAGAATGCCTGCTGGAAACTGACCTCAAATATCATGAAAGCTTTCTAATCTGACTCTGAGGTTTGTGTTGCTTGCATTTTCTACTGTGTGGTAGAAATAGAAAGTCTTCTAATAATTATAAACATTAAGAGAAGATGTTATTAGTATCAGGCTTTTTTACAGCAGAGGGAGAAGTGTATAGCTGCATTTTTCATATGCTTTATTAAAAAAAAACAGTGGTATCTGGCAGTACTTCAGAGTAAACAGAACACAGCCATGTAACTCTAGAGTTTTAAATAAAACTCTATACTTTGAGTGATGTTTTTCCTAAAACATCAAGCATTTATTGTGATTTAAAAAGTCTGTTTTCCCCAAGAATAACAAAGGGTGTTAAGGGAAATGATTCTGCATGAGTTCAAAGCTTCTGATAGAGCCATGATGAACACCCCCATTTCTCAATGCTCTTTTGCATTACTGAGTCCCCTAGCAGTCAAGCCAGTCTGTTGTTGGTCCAGCTTACTAGAGTCAAGGAAATAGATTCTGAAGAAATCGGCACATTCAGGGTGCTCTGAAGGGCTTCCTCTTCAAAGTCAAGCAAAAGTCTTTGACAGAAAAGCCAAGAGTCAGAGCCAGATAGACCAGAAAGAATCATCAAGTCCAGAGAGAGAAGCAAGGTCATTGATGGAAGAGATGGAGCCAAGAGTCAGAAACCAGATGTATACTGAATTTGAGTGTGATGAGATGGAGGCAGACAAGACAGCTTTGGCATAACTGCGTTCCAAAGAGGGCAAGATCAACATGGATACCAGTGCTCTTCCAGTAGGCATCAATGATATTTGTAGAAAAGGTATTACAGCACTACCTTGAAAACTGAGACACTCCCATTTAGATAATCACTTATAGAGAATATGCTACTAACAACAACAAAATAAAAAACTGTGCCTTGCAATAATGAAAGTAGGAATTTTTTTAAAGAATTAAAGATGGATCGGTTGGACTATACAATACAAGCTACTTCATCCAAGACTCTATTGACTACCACTAACTGACTCACCTACTCAACCATAATGCAATCATAACAGATGGTTATAAGGGAGACATTCAGGCTTTATAGCATTCTGAAGCACTTTCTTAGTAATTGATGAATAAACTATACTTTGAATAATTTAGAAGTCAACTGTAAACATTTATTATGTACAACTGAATGACAGATATTGTACTTTTCTTAATTAAAATATTTTATTAATCCCACCAATATCACACCAGACAATAGAAAGTTTCCTTACTGGAGAAAAATGGGAAGATAGGACTAAACATGTGGAATAATGCTTCATTTCTGCTCTAAAGTTACACAATTTAGACTTGACATTTGTTAAACATGAAGTAAGTGCCAGGTACCATTTTAAATACTTAACACATATAGCCCCCTTTAATTGGAATAGCAGTCCAACTTAGCATTTGCTATTATCATTTTATAATTGAAAATTGAGGTTTAAAAGTATTGAATAACTTCGTCAATTTCACATAGCCAAAAAATAAAGTATTTATCAGTGTTAATATATGAAGAGGAAAGTAAGAGATATACATAGAGGGATAAGATGAGAGAGAAAAAGAAATATTCCGGCTCAATTCTTACATTTTTTAAATACCAGACTGAGTCACACCCAACTTATAATTGAGAAACTGAGACAGAAATTAAATGCATTAGCTAGGGTAAACAATGGAAACAGAATTAATCTTTGGCCTTAATTTAGGCTAAACTATATGAAATTCCTAGTACTTTAACATTTTGGCCTATAAAATGGTAATTACATGATTCAATCTAATACATCCTCTACAAAGCACTTAAAACACAATTATATTGCCTCAATATTAGAAGTCATACTACACATATTATCACTCTGTGAAATTCCTAATTGGGATTTATATCTAAATGATTCATAGGGCACGCACATAATATTAAAAAGTTTAAAATTTAGAAAGTATCCATTACTACAATGGTTTGATTCAAGTAGGAACTTAGTAACAATGTTTAAAATAACATTAACACATTTGATCCAAAAATGTCAAAATATTTTAAAACCAGTACTTCATAAATCTAAGAACTCTGTGATGTGGGTAAGTTCTTATCATTATTCTTAAACAGCTTAGAAGCTAAAACATAAGAAAAAAACGTAAGGAGCTTCCTGCTGTCGTTCAACAAGTCAGCAGTGATAGTAACAGCCTGAGTTAGAGGACATTATTCTGTGCCATATAGTCAACTTCACAATGTCACATCAAGGGACATATTTTGTTTGGCTTTCATATAAGTGATATCCCTCCAACACTATTCTACCTAAGAGAAAATAATAAAAATAATTTGGGGATTATAAGTAATGAATGAACCAGACAAAAATGATAAAACACTGGCAGTTCAGTTTGGCTCATCTTCAGAGAAGCACCACTGCTAGTGTCCAACAGCACCATTCTCTTTCACTGCAGAGTTACAGCCACCTGCAACAGCCCTGTCTCATTTTATTCACAATCTTCTATCTGGCTCACTTCCCTATTAGACTTGGTCCACAGTCAGTCAAGTGAAATCTCTTGGTTCCATTAGCACGCACACGTCATTTCTCATTTGTGAACTGTCAAGTGTCTGAACTGTTTCATATTCTATTCAGCCAATACTGATTTCACTTTAAACTTAGTGCCTATTAAATGTTATGTGAATACAGGAATCCCTCATTATGCAAAAAGGAACCAGAAATACTGAGATGCCAGCAGGCAACAAAAATTAGGCAAGTGAATTTGTCATCTGTTGAAATGCCTGATCAAGATCCTGAGAAAAGTGCCTCTTCATGGTGACTTCACAAGCCTGTTTTACTCATGGCGAGAGGTTTTCACTCAACAGTAAATGCTTATACATACATTTTTCTCTTCACACGATCCTGATAGGCACAAATTTCAGTTACTCCAGTTTAGTTAAATAATACCAGCCCTGGAAACAGCATGATCCCAATTTCAATTACCACAGTATATTAATTGTGAGAAATTGCCTAAAGTATAAAACAATATGCTAGCTCTTCAGTTCTCAGATCATTCTATAAGTAAGTTTCATATCATGATCACTGACTAAACCAAGTCCCTTCTTTTAAAATCTTTCAGTGACTAGTCACTGAGCATCTGTTATTAAGTTCACACAGACAGCAAACTGTACAGCTGCATTGCCTCCTTGCTTCCTCATGATACGTCCATGTGACTTTTTTTAATGAACAATTCCAATAGGAAATTGGGCACCAAAATATAAGTGCAACAAAGAAATAGAAACTGATAATCCTAGAAGTGAAATTCAAATAGAAAATAAATAGATTTATGGAAGAAATAACTGGCCATGGGAATGGTCTCACTACCACAAAAGGAACTCTTGATATAAAGTCAGAGGAACTTGGGGAAGGTGAACTTAGAGATAAAACTGAGGACAGGGGTTATTATGACAAAAAAGGATGTCACTGTTCCAGAAGAGGTGCTGCCAGCAACAAAACCTTCACAAGAGTTCCAGGAACTCTTGGAGATATTTCACGATACTGAATGAACAAGGGATAAAACATTGGAAATTGATCTAATCTTAGAAAACAGTATGATAATTCACCAAAACATAGAAAAGAATCCTGTTTTCTGTGTCATAAGTTACATGGTAAGAAGAAAGCAAGCACTATGGTTGACAAACATGTTAATTTTCAATGTTTCTGTTTAAAATTACAGAATAGTACACAAACCCTAGTTTTATTATTTTTATTTCCCTATACATTTGTAATTGAAAATAAGAGTTTTAATATTTTGATAAGAATTTTCAAAGGTCAGAGAATAATCAGAATTTTCCCCTTTGATGATTAAGATCACTTTTTTATGATTACAAACTACACAGTCATTTTTTTATGGTCCTGCACTACTCTGCAAGGATACAAAGTGATACAGAGTACTTCCTATAGTTTATCAGAGGTCAAAACTCAATCTTCTGCTAAGAGCTAGAAACTTTGGACTAAAACAAATGGGTACATTTAAAAATTATCTGGTTGAAGGCATTAGAAAACTATCAAGGCAGTGATGACATTTTTTTGACACAAGAGTAGAAAGATCCAGGTAAGAGGAAGTTCTAGGGAGCTACAGAATCTCTGGACCACCAAAAGTGCCTGGGACTTGCGTATCAAATGAGTTAGTGAATGAATAATGAATGAAGGAAGGAATTCAGCGTCCAACTATTATTACCCAGGTTACAAGAATGGGGTTAACAATTATACTTTGTGTGATATGGAAATCTCCACTAGGGTTCTCAACTTGCCAGGAATAGAAGCAGCTGGGGAGTTAACCCACTGACCCAATGACCGCATCATCAATTTGGGGGAGAGGAGCAAGGGGCAGAGTGCCACAACAAGCTTAACTGAAGAGTGTCAACAACAGACTGACAGTTTGAGTTCCGATTTCTCATCTGATATTCTGCATACTGCCTACCATCAGTATGATTACATAAAGAAGCAAATATATAACATTTTGAAGACACAACTCACTAATAGAATCACCTAGATGTGCACAGAAACTTGCCTATCACAGTAAACCTGATGATCTTCCTCTCCTGTTCCAGTCCCTTTTATTAATGAGGTATGATGGAATGCCCATTGTTTCCTGAAACACTGAGGGGAAGACCATAGCCTCTGATGCCCACCACTTCTAATTTGAGTTTAGCACTCTCTTCCTATGACTCAATCATAAATTCAGAGTGTGGACCTGAGAATCAATACGCAGCTAGCAAATTTTGGCTCTCAATTTTATCCTCTCTCTGTACAAATTCTGATTCTATCTGTATAATCTTTAAACAAACCCATCCTTAATGGTTTAATTTCACTGCTACACAAGCTCATATATACTTGAGTATATAAGTGGCAGGTGCGTATCAGTCTAAGGAGGAGGACTGCAAAAGACATGTGAAATAAAAACATAAGAATCCATGTCAATTTTAGTTATCACTTCAATAGTGGTCAAGGGATTTGGGGGAAAAATCACTTCCATATTTTTACACTACATGATAAACTGTAGTTTCATACTCTATGTATTTTGGTGGTACTCTTGTTAGCTTAGGAACAAAGCCAAATAACTTTATTAGGGGGAGAAATGAGGAAGGATTTTTCCCCACAAGCTCCCATGCTTGGTGTGCAACAATTAGGAGGAGCACAAGTGTACTCTTGTGATAGAAACAATAAAAGGTTATATTAAAGTTACACATTTTTAGTAAAATATGTGATATATAGTACAATACACATAAATTAATATATCATATAAAACATTAAAAGAACAAAAAAATCATACTTGGAATTTTTAACAGATGAACAAACTAACAAATTATTGTGTGTTCTTTTTAGGATTTTACTTCACTAACCCCATTAATTTGGATTCTATTAAGTTATATTCCATAGATCTTCAGTTCTAGTAATGACAGAATAGGCTGAATCAGACCAACTGTTCCACTAAAAACAACCGGAAAACATGGATAAAATATTTAACCAAAAATCTCTGTCTATTTAAAGGCATTAGAAAGCTACCAAGGCAATGAACATTTGTAGAACCAAGATCCAGAAAGGAGGTCAGTCTGGAATTTGGTGTCTCACAGAGAGGTAAAGGGCATTGAAGCAATATTTGAGGAGATAATTCCTGATAATTTTCCTAATTTGATGAAAGTCATCAAGCCACAGATTTTAAAAGTACTGGGAATTTCTAGCAAGACAAATTCAAATAAAACCATATCTAGAAATATGGTGATAAAACTGATGAAAACCAAGACAAAAAAGAAAATCCAAAAAGTTTCCAGAGGGAAAATAATACATTATCTACAAATGGGTAAAAGACTGCAAAATGACTTCCCAACAAAGATGAGGGAAACCAGGGAAAAATAGGGTAATATGGTCAAAGGGCTGAAAGAAATGACTGCCAATTTATATTTCTACTCCCAGTAAAATAGTCCTCAAAAATAAAAGTAAGATAAAATCATTTTCAGACAAAGAAAACACAATTCATCATAAATAGGTCCTCTCTCCTAAAGAAAGTACCAAGGTGTTTTTATCAGCACAATAAAAATGATGCCAAAGGAAGGCTCAATGATGAAAGGAGGAAAGAAGACCTTGAAAAAATAAGTTATTATCAAAAATTTTGTCAGTACATTTTTAAACTATATGTCATGGATACAATATCCTTGTAAAACAAAACTCACTGAAACTGTCACAAGAAATAGAAAATCTAATTATTTCCCACCACTACGAAAATTTCTGGTTATGATAGCTCAAACCAGTAATTATAGCTAGCATAGTTTTAAGAATAAATCACATGCATTTCAAATAAAGTATTTCAAAAAATAGGGAGAAAGGGAAATTCTTTAATTTTCTGACCATCATAATCCAGATACCTAACATAATAGAAGTTTTATAAGAAAAGAAAATTAAAGGGCACTTCTCATAAATATGAACATAAAAATCCTAAACAATGCATTAATAAATCAAATCCAGCAATATATAAAAAGATAAACTATAAAGAACACAATGAATTAGAAGAATGCCAAGTTGGTTTAACTTTGAAAATCAATTTGTAAGCCACTACATTAAAAGAATAATTACACAGGGAGTTCCCATCATGGCTCAGTGGCTAACGAATCCGACTAAGAACCATGAGGTTATGGGTTCGATCCCTGGCCTTGCTCAGTGGGTTGAGGATCCAGTGTTGCCGTGAGCTGTAGGTTGCAGACGCGGCTCAGATCCCACATCACTGTGGCTGTGATGAAGGCCGGCAGCTATAGCTCCTGTTAGACCCCTAGCCTGGGAGCCTCCATATGCTGTGGGTGCAGCCCTAGATAAGGCAAAAAGACAAAAAAAAAAAAAAAAAAAAAAAAAAAAAAAAAAAAAAAAAAAAAAAAAAAAAAAAAAAAAAAAAAAAAAAAAGAATAATTACACAGGTTCTTAACACATACAGGGAAGAAAAAAGCTTATAACTCAGAAATAGAGGGACACATCCCTAATTGGATAGAAGTTATTTTGGGGACAGTCATAATATTTGGTGATATAATGATGAAGGATTGTCCTTTGATACAAGGATAAAATAAAAATGCATGTTAGTAGAGCATCTCATCAGTTACTGCTTAGTGCTAGCAAGGAAAGAAAAACAAAAATCATAAGAACTGGAAAGAAGTGAATAAAATACTTGTTATACAAAATAATATGATCATTTAGAAACTTTAAAAGAATATATATATTATCAATGTGAAGTATATATTAGTATAATTTAGTAAGTTTCCAAATGTAAAATTAATATTCAAAAGTCATTTGTATTTCTATATACCACCACAAATAAGTAGAAAATAAAATTTCAAAGCCAATACTGTTCACATTTCCACATAAAATTTAGAGTAACCTTGTCAATTTCTATTAAAACACCCATTGGGATTTTGACTGGGATTTAATTGAATTTGTAGATCAATTTGAAGACATTTTATATTTTAACAGTAAGTCTCCCAATCCATGAACACAGGATATATTTACAATAATCTAGTTTTTCTTTAATTTTTTAAGTAATGCATTATTATTACTATATAAAAATATCCTATTTTTAGAGGTATTAATATTAATATTTATATAATGGTATTTCACATCTGTGAAAATTGATCTTAGGTATTTTACATTTCTTGATGCTATTTTACATATTTTTATAAACTGTATTTTTCAATTGTTCCATCTATAGAAATAATTTTTATATACTGATTCATTATTCTGAATTCATTTAATAGCTCTGTTGCTATTTTGCAGATTTTTGAAGATGTTCTATACAGTATAATGATTTTGGACAAAGGCATCAAAACAATTCAATAATAAAAAGATATCATTTTAGTAAAGGACCCTAGAATAATTTAATGTACATATTGCAAAATATCATGAATCTTTGTTGGACTTCATATAATACACAACTACTTCACTATTGATCATAGACTTAAATATGTAGGCTAAAAGATATAGCTTCTAGAAGAAACCATTAAAAAATATCTTCATAAATTTGAGGCACTCAGTGTCTTCTTAGGACAAAAAAGTACTAACTAGAACAGAAGAAATTTATAAATTAGATGTCACTTTTGAAAGATTTCTCTTCATTAGAAGACATCGTAAGAAAATACAGAAGCCATACACTGGGAGAAAATATTCTCAAAGCACATATCAAATATAATTTGTATCCAAAACATAGAAAGCATTCTGCAGTCCTAAAAATCAATGAAAAAAATGAGATAAGGCTTAAATAATTTTCAAAGTTATTTTAAAAAGTATATGGCAAATAGCACATGACAAGGCTGAATATTACTGAAGAAATGGAAACCCACAATGAAATACTACTCCAGATGAGCTAGGCTGGCTAAAATAAAAAGGATAATACCTGGAGTTACCGTCGTGGTGCAGCAGAAACTAATCCGACAAGGAACCATGAGATTGCGGGTTCAATCCCTGGCCTCGCTCAGTGGGTTAAGGATCCGGCGTTGCCATGAGCTGTGGTGTAGGTCACTGACACGGCTCAGATACTGTGTTGCTGTGACTGTGGCATAGGCCAGCAGCTGTAGCTCCAATTAAACCCCTAGCCTGGGAACCTCCATATGCCATGAGTGTGGTCCTAAAAAGCAAAAAAAAAAGGGGGGGGGGGGATAATAGAATGAAAACTACCAAATGCCCATCAAGAGCAAATTGGATAGTTAAATTGCAGTATGTTTCAGAATTTAACACTATACAACTATTAGCACAAAAGATCTACAATTACACATACTGATATACATGAGTTGTTAATACTATGGTGAGCAAAAGAATAACCACTAAGAAGAGTACATATTGTATGATTCTAGTTCTACAGCAAAACTAATTTCTGCTGGCAAAATCAGGGTAGGGGATACACTTAGGGATACAGGTGCTGAAAAAAGGAGAACAGTGAGGTCTTTCGGGAAAATTCTCTTTCTTGGCAATGGTGCTGGCTCTACAGGTATGTTCAGTTTGTGAATACTTTTATGAACATACATTTATGCATGTATGGTTTACTTGAATGAACAGTTTTTAAAATTGTTTTAAACCATACTGCTTATAATAAGACAATAAAATAGAATAAATCAAAATACATGTGGGACCTCTACACACAAAAAGTACTATATTACTAAGAGAAGATAAGGAATATCTAAATTAATGAAGAAATACACCAAGTTCATCAGTTGAACACCACATGTTGAAAGATACCAATTCCCCTTCAAAATGATCTGTATTCAACAGAATTTCTATTTTAAACCTAGCATCTGTGGAAATTTATTTGTGGCAATTAATAAACTCGTTCTACACTGCACATTGAAATGTAAAGGAACAAGAAACACCAAAAAAATCCTCTAGGAGTCAAACAAGTTGAAGGAATCACTCCAGTTGCTATCAAGACTTACTTATTATGAGGTTTCGGTAATTAAGAGAGTATGGTATTCTCCCAAGAATAGCCTATAAAACAATACAACATAGAAAGTACCTGGACACCTGAGTAATCAGAAAGGTAAAACTGAAGAACAGCATGGAAGGGATTCTATTATAATAAAAATGACACTGTGTCATTAAATCCATGGATTGTAAATCTCAAGGTGAAAGATATATTTTAGAATGCATCGTCAGTATCTGGCAAAGATGTCTTAAGTGGATACATAAAGTACTAACAATATAGTAAGAGACTAATAAATTGGAGAAGATTAATATTAAGCCATTCTACTAATGAAAAGACATTGGGAAAGCAAAAAGTTAAGACAGAGACCTGGGAAAAATATTTACAATACATATAACTGATGAAGAACTCATACCATAATATGTAATATAAAATAAATCTTTATAATATAAAAAGAATTATTACATATCAAAGAGCTATAGACCTAGAAGGTAATGTTAAAATGGGAAAGAGAGACATGAAGAGGCCCTTTCAAAATGATCCCAGGGTAATAAATAAATATATGAATGTTTCTCAACTTCATTAGTAATCGCTGAAGTACAAATTCAGATTACAGAAGCATACCATTAAAACCCACCAGAAGTACTAAAATTACAAGACTTGACAACTTTCAGACATATGTATGTGCTAACTGGATGCTAATACACTGCAGCTGGAGTACAAATGGGCACAACAACTTTGAATATCTACTCAAGCTGACCATATTCACACACTTTGATCTAGCAACCATGTTCCTACTGATATAGCCAACAGAAATAGGTACTTAAGTGCCTCAAAAGACATGCTCAAGAGCATTTGAAACAGCAGTATTCATAATAGCCAAAGCTAGGAGGTAATCCAAATGTCCTTCAGTGGTAAAACTAACAACGAATCATGGTGAAATCATTTAATGGCCAACTGCACAGCAAAGAAAATGAACGAACTACTTCCACAGGCAATATCAAGGATGAATCTCACAAAGCTGAGCAAACAAAGCCAAAAAGAAAAATATATAGATCTACCATATGATCCTCTTCATAAGAACTCAAAAATAGTAAAAACTAATCTATGGTGCAGAGACATTGCTAATACATCAGTGGGGATGGAAGGACTAGTAAATAAGAAGGGACCAAAGGTGGGTTTCAGAAGTGCTAGTAAATGATTACTTCTTAACTTGCATAGTGTCTTCCATGTGTGTGCCCAATTTGTGATAATTCATTGAGCTGGAACCTCTTTCTTTTTTGCACATTATAATTCAATAATGGTTTATTAAAGTATAATTCATAAAAATTAAAATATAGTGTTCTGAGGTATTTACCTTTGGAATTATTAGTCAAAGCAATTTTTACAGCAAATCAGTAGTATTTTTAAAAAGCATTTTTAAAAGTATTAAATATACCCAAAACAACAAACCATTGTTTAAAATGTATGTAATCCCTAGATGTAATAACATACTAATCAGTAACTATTCTGATGTGAGTAATTTGGCACAACAAAAAAATAACAACACTTTATGTGGTGACTAGTTACTATGTTTTTCTGAAAGTAATAAAGCTCCATTCATTTTAATTACATTTTAGAAATCAGATTTTCCATTAAATCAAGCTGGCTTCTCTCATTTGCCAGGTTTAAATTTTGATGCATTTGGGTATTTCTACACATCATTAACATGGTGAATGGAACCAACTTTGGTAAAATTTAGACAAATTAGTCTGTCTATGCATTTCTGACATAAGTCACAGTAAAATTTTTCTCCTGATTTACTCTTTGTTTTCTAAATCTTCGGAAATCTTTGGTTATCTTTGTGTGGACATCACTTGTGTGTGGGAAATTATTAACATTTTAAATGCCATCTTTAGATCACATGTGAAGTTACTTATTCTTTTTTAATGGTTATATTTTATTTTTAATTTATTTTATTTTTTTAAAATTTTATATACAATTTTGAAAGGTTACTTTCTATTTACACTTATTCCAAAATATTGACTCTATTCCTCGTGTTGTACAATAATACACCTCTGAGCCTATTACACCCAATAGTTTGTACCTCTCACTCCCTCACTCCTCTATTGCCCCTCTGCCCCCTTTCCCACTGACAACGACTGGTTTGTTTTTTATAGGTCTGAGTCTCCTCCTTTTTTGTTATATTTACTAGTTTGTTGGTTTTTTTAGATTCCATATAAAAATGACATCATACAGTTGTCTTTCTCTCTCTGACTTACTTCACTTAGCACAATGCCCTCCAAGTCCATCCATATTGCTGTAAATGGCAAAATTTCATTCTTTTTTATGGATGAGTAATATTTTGTTGTATATACATACTGCATCTTCTGTATCCACTCATCTGTTGACAGACTGAAGTTGCTTGTTCTTTGTTAACATTACAGAGCTGAAAAGCCAAAGGGCTTGGTCTGCCTTTAAAGTACCTGGGTGATCTCGGGTGAATCACTCCACCTTATCAAGCCTCATGACCACATTTGTAATATGAGAAGATGAAACTTTTACCTGCCAATGTATAAGGAGCCTACAATCTATTCTGGCTTTGCCTTTTGATATTTGATAGTGAAGACTTACTACAAGACATTATGATTATTCTTTCCCTGTTCTATTTCACCCAGTTTTCAGAGATGGGCCAAACCCTCCTGCTCATTTGTATTACTCTCAACTCAAGCCAAGTGAACCAGTCTTTCGCCAGGCTGAGATCCCAAGGGATTCTCCCAACCAGTGAAGCCAACAAGTGCAATGCCTGAAACAATATAGATAAACTATATTCTTTGAAATCGCCACTTTTGAGTAAAGAGAATAGGAGAAGCAGGTATGCAGTACCTAGAATGTGTGTCCTGGTTTTATTCATCTTTTGGACATAACTCAGACTTCCCAAATGACATCACTTTTCTGTCTCCCATAGAAGTCTTGGTCCTAGTCCTAGACCCAACATCTAGATTAAAAAAAAAAAAAAAAAACCAGAAATCTATCCTCACTTCTCAATAAACAACACTCAAATGTTATTTTTCCTTCAATTGTATTCCCATTAGCATAGGGATTGGGACCCACTGCCACTGTAACAAAGTTGGAACATACACAGTTCACCCTCTGTCTGGTTAATTATTCCATTTAGTTTGACCTTTACTATGTTTTTCATTGCCTTCATTTCTGTGACCAAAAGAATGCAGACTATTCCATAGTTTTCCTTAATTTTTTTTCCTTCTCTCCCTCCTCCCAAAGGTCAGCTAAATCCCTAAAATTTATTTTAAATGTGTAAACTAACTCCTTTTATTTCTGGAAAATAACACTTATGCTAGTCCCTTCTCCTATGTGATAAACTTCCCCTTTAACTTCCCTTTATTCCTTCCCACTCAGATTCTCATAATCAAGTTTTTATTCCTCAAAATTTTAAAGTCTGTATTTTACACCCTAGAGGTCTCTCAGTAGTCCAGTGTAGGAATTATCTAACTTATATTAGCTGATATATAACCTACTGTGTAGATATCATAAGAAATTAATAAACTGTATTTCATGCATTACAATTACATTTAAAAAGTTCTGAATTCTCTTATTCTTTACAGTAACACGAAACCAGGACTACTGCTAAAAATCATTATTCTAAATGACTTTAATCATTCTATCCCCTTTCCATGTCAAATATTCACTACTTGGCATATCACAGCCCTCTTTCTATGCTGACCACTTTGTACTGCTAAACACTTAACAAATATCTATCTAAATTAATCACAGCTTGGAAGAGACAGGATTAAGATGGTGGAACAGAAGGACCAGAGCTCAACTTCTCTCATAAAAACAGCAAAATCACAACCAAATGCTGAGCAACCTTCAACCAAATGCGACTGGAAACTTTCAAAAGATATCCTACTTCAGAAGACAAAGAAGAGGTCACATCAAGAGGTAGAAGGGGTGATTACATGATATAAGCAACCCCATACTTCCAGGGTGGGAAGCCCCTCAGACTGGAAAGTATCACAGAGACTCACCTACAGGATTGAGAGTTCTGAGCCCCACATCAAATCCCAACACCTGGGGATCTGGCACTGGGAGAAGGAGCCCCCAGAACATCTGGCATTAAAGGCCAGTGGGGCTTGTGCACAGGAGGACCATGGGACTGAGGCAAATGGAGACCCATTCTTGAAAGGCACACACAGACTTTCACATGCACTGGGTCCCAGGGCAAAGCAAAGTCTCCACAGGAATCTCGGTCGAACCTGACTGCAGGTCTTGGAGGACCTCCTCGGAAAACAGGGGTGACTGTGGCTTGTTGTGGGGGAAGGGCATTGGAGGCAAAGCTCTTGGGAATATTCACTTGCCTGCATTTCTCTGAAGGTGGCCATTCTGGGAAAATCTGGCCCCACCTATCAGCAATGAGCACCCCAGCCAAACAATACTCCATGTGGGATCACAGCCCCACCCATCAGTAAACAGGCTGCCTAAAGACCTCTCAGCCACCTCTAATCTCACCCAGAGACAAAGCCCCACCCAGCAGAGGGATAGGAATTAGCCTCAGCTACCAGTGGGCAGACACCAGTCCCTCCCATCAGGAAGCCTACAGTAAGCTCCTGTACCAACTGCAGCCACAATGGAGCAGACACCAGAAGTAAGAGAGTCTACAACTCAATTGTCTGCAAAAAGGACACCACACCAAAAAACTATAAAAACGAAAAGACAAGGAACTATACCTGAGATTAGGGAGAAAGAAAAAATCCCAGAAAAACAGCTAAGTGATCAGGAGATAATCAGCCTCCCGGAAAAAGACTTTAGACTATTAATGCTGAATATGATGCAAGACACTGGAAATAAACTGGATGCAAAGACTGATAATTTACAGTAAACACTGAGCAAAGAAATACAAGATATAAAACCTAAGCAGAGATGCAAAATACAATAACTGAAATAAAAAATTCTTTACAAGCAGCCGACAGCAGAATACAGGAGGCAGAAGAACGAATAAGCGAGATGGAGGACAGAGTAGTGGAAATCACTGATGTGGAACAGAAAAGAGAAAAAAGATTGAAAAGAAATGAGGAGAGTCTCAGAGAACTCTGGGATAACTTTAAATGCACCAACATCCATATTGTAGCGGTGCCAGAGGAAGAAGAGAGAGGGAAAGGGACAGGAAAAATATTTGAAGAGATAATAGCCGAAAACTTCCCTAACATGGGAAAGGAACCACTCACGCAAAGCCAGGAAGCACAACGAGTACCATATAAAATAAACCCAAGGAGGAACACCCCAAGACACATCTTAATCAAACTGACCAAAATTAAAGACAAAGAGAAAATACTGAAAGCAGCTAAGGAAAAGAAACAGCTAACATACAAGGAACCCTGATAAGGTTATTGGCATATTTTTCAGCAGAAACTCTGCAGACCAGAAGGGAATGGCATGATATACTCAACGTGATGAAAGGGAAAAAACCTCCAACTAAGATTGCTTTACCCAGCAAGGCTCTCGTTCAGATTTGAAGGACAAATCAGAAGCTTTACAGATAAGCAAAAGCCAAGAGAATTCAGCAACACTAAACCAGCATTACAACAAGTTTCACTGATTTACATGCAGCTGTCCAGGTTTCCCAGCAATGCTTACTGTACAGACTGTTTTTCTCATTTTATGTTCTTGCCTCCTTTGTCAAAAATCAGTTGACTGTAGGCATCTGGGTTTATTTCTGGGTTCTCTATTCTCTTCCATTGGTCCATATGTCTGTTTTGGTACCAGTACCACACTATCTTGATTACTGTGGCCTTGTGATATTGCCTGAAGTCTGGGAGAGTTATGCCTCCTGCTTGGTTTTTGTTCTTTAGAATTGCTTTGGCGATTCTGGGTCTCTTGTGGTTCCATATAAAATTTTGCATTGTTTGTTCAAGTTATGTGAAGAATGTCTTGGGTAATTTGATAGGGATTGCATTGAATCTGTAGATTGCTTTGGGTAGTATAGCCACTTTTACAATATTTATTTTTCTGGCCCACGAGCATGAAATATCTTTCCATTTCTCTGTATCTTCTTTGATCTCCTTGATTAATGCTTTGTAATTTTCTGCATATAGGTCTTTCACCTCCTTGGTCAAGTTTATTCCCAGGTATTTGATTTTTTCGGGTGCTATTTTAAAAGGTAAAGTATTTTGGTATTCTTTTTCTAATATTTCTTTGTTAGTACACAGAAA
Source organism: Catagonus wagneri (assembly GCA_004024745.2). NCBI lineage: Eukaryota > Metazoa > Chordata > Mammalia > Artiodactyla > Tayassuidae > Catagonus > Catagonus wagneri. Next base: position 22,253,224 of record PVHT020000193.1, read on the forward strand.
TGCGATTGATTTCTGAAGGTTAACCTTATATCCTGCCACTTTGCTGAATTTGTCTATGAGTTCAAGTAATTTTGGGATTGAGTCCTCGGGGTTTTCTGTGTAAAGTATCATGTCATCTGCATAGAGTGACAGTTTTACCTCTTCTCTTCCTCTTTGGATGCCTTTTATTTCTTTTGTTTGTCTGATTTCCGTAGCTAGGACCTCCAATACTATGTTGAATAACAGCGGTGAGAGTGGGCATCCCTGTCTTGTTCCAGATTTTAGTGGGAATGCTTTCAGCTTTTCTCCATTGAGAACACACTCTTACACCATGCACAAAAATAAACTTTAAATGGCTTAAAGACTTAAATATAAGACAAGACACCATTAAACTCCTGGAAGAAAACATTGGTAAAACATTCTCTGACATCAACCTTACAAATGTTTTCTCAGATCAGTCTCCCAAAGCAACAGAAATCAAAGCAAAGATAAACCAATGGGACCTAGTCAAGCTGACAAGCTTTTACACAGCAAAGGAAATCAAAAAG
>PVHT020000193.1:22254750-22354769 GCA_004024745.2 Catagonus wagneri
CTAGCAATCCCACTCTTGGGCATATACCTGGACAAAACTTTCCTTGAAAAAGACACCTGCACACGCATGTTCATTGCAGCACTGTTCACAATAGCCAAGACATGGAAACAACCCAAATGTCCATCGACAGATGATTGGATTAGGAAGATGTGGTATATATACACAATGGAATACTACTCAGCCATAAAAAAGAATAAAATAATGTCATTTGCAGCAACATGGATGGAATTAGAGACCGTCATACTGAGTGAAGTAAGTCAGAAGGAGAAAGACAGATACCATATGACATCACTAATAACTGGAATCTAATATACTGCACCAATGAACCTTTATACAGAAAAGAAAATCAAGGCCTTGGAGAACAGACTTGTGGTTGCCAAAAGGGTGGGGGAGGGAATGGGATGGTAGGGGGGACTGGGGTTAATAGTTGTAGATTGTTGCCTCTGGGCTGGAAAAGCAAGGAGATCCTACTGTATAGCACTGGGAACTATGTCTAACCACTTGTGATGTATAACACTGTCACCATGCTGTACAGCTGGGTATACTGTAAAAAATAAATAAATAAATAAATAAAAAAGAAAAACAAAACCAGCATTACAACAAATAGTAAAGGAACTTCTCTAGGCAGAACAGAAAAGGCCACAACCAGAAACAAAAACACCACAAATGACAAGGCTCATCAGTAAAGGCACATATACAGTAAAGATAAAAAATCATCCATGCACAATTATGCTACCAAAATCAGAAATCGTGAGAAGAGGAGGGTACAAATGCAGAACACTGGAGATGCACTTGCAATTAAGAAACCAACAACTTAAAACAATCTCATATATATGTAAACTCCTATATCAAAACTTCAGGGTAACTACAAACCAAAAATCTACAATTGATACAAAAACAAATAAGAAAAATCAACTCAAATACAACACTAAAGATAGTCATCAAACCACAAGAGGAGAGAACAAGAGAAGAAAGGAAGAAAAAAAGAGCAACAAAAATGAATCCCAAACAGTTAATAAAATGGCAATAAGAACATACATATCAATAATTACCTTAAATGTTAAGGGACTGAGTGCCCCAACCAAAAGACACAGACTGGCTAAATGGATACAAAAACAAGACCCATATATATGTTGTCTTCAAGAGACTCACTTCACTTCTAGAGACACATACAAACTGAAAGTGAGAGGATGGAATAAAATATCCCATGCAACTGGGAATCAAAAGAAAGGTGGAGTAGCAATACTCATATCAGACAAAATAGACCTTAAAGTGAAGAATATTTTAAGAGACAAGGAAAGAAACTACGTAATGATCAAAGGATAAATCCAAGAAGAAGATATAATAATTTTAAATATCTATGCATCCAACACAGGAGCACCACAATATATAAGGCAAATGCTAACAACCTTAAAAGGAGAAATCAACAATAACATAATCATAGTGGGTGACTTTAACACCCCACTTATAGCAATGGATAGGTCATCCAGACCAAATCAATAAGGAAACACAGGCCCTGAATGAAGCATTAGATCAGATGGACTTAATAGATATTTATAGGACATTTCATCCAAAAGCATCAGAATACACATTCTTCTCAAGTGCGCATGGAACATTCTCTAAGATTGATCACATCCTGGGCTATGAATCAAGCTTTGGTAACTTTAAGAAAATTGAAATCATATCAAGTATCTTTTCTGACCACAACACTATCTCACTGGAAATCAACAACAAGAAAAAAACTGCAAAAAGCACAAACACATGGAGACTAAAGAATATGCTGCTAAACAACAATGGATCACTGAAGAAATCAAAGAGGAAATTAAAAATACCTAGAAGCAAATGACAACAAAGACACGACACTCCAAAACCTATGGGATGCTGCAAAAGCAGTTCTAAAAGGAAAGTTTATAGCAATACATGCCTACCTCAGGAAACAAAAAAAATACCTCAAATAAACGATCTAACTTTATATCTAAAGCAGCTAGAGAGGGAAGAACAGACAAGGCCTAAAGTTAGTAGAAGAAAAGAAATCATAAAGATCAGAGCAGAAATCAATGAAATAGAAAAAAAAGAAAACCATAGAAAAGATCAATGAAACTAAAAGCTGGTTCTTTGAAAAGATCAACAAAATTGATAAATGCTTAGCCAGACTTATCAAGAGAAAGAGCACTCAAATCAATAAAATTAGAAATGAAAAAGGAGAAGTAACAACGGACATCACAGAAATACAAAGCATCATAAGAGACTACTATATGCAACTATATGCCAATAAAATGGAAAACCTAGAAGAAATGACCAAATTCTTAGAAAAGTACAATCTTCCACCTAAACCAAGATGAAATAGAAAAGATGAAAAGACCAATTACAAGTTTTGAAACTGAAACTGTGATTAAGAAACTTCCAACAAACAGAAGTCCAGAACCAGATGGCTTCACAGGTGAATTCTATCAAACATTTAGAGAAGAGCTAACACCTATCCTTCGGAAACTCTTCCAAAAAATTGCACAGGAAGGGACACTCCCAAACTCATTCTATGAGGCCACCATCACCCTGATACCAAAACCAGACAAAGATACCACAAAAAAAGAAAACCCCAGGCCAATTTCACTGATGAACATAGATGCAAAAATCCTCAACAAAATACTAGCCAACTGAATCCAACAATACATTAAAAGGACTGTACATCATGATCAAGCAGGCTTTATCCCAGGGATGCAAGGATTCTTCAATATCCACAAATCAGTTCATGTGATATACCGCATCAACAAAATGAAGAATAAAAACCATATAATCCTTTCAACAGATGCAGAAAAAGCCTGTGACAAAATCTAACACCCATTTCTGATAAAAACGCTTCAGAAAGTGGGCATAGGGGGAACCTACCTCAACATAATCAAGGCCATCTATGACAAACCCAGAGCTCACATCATTCTCAATGGTGAAAAGCTGAAAGAATCCCTTCTGAGATCAGGAACAAGATGAGGATGTCCACTCTCACCACTGCTATTCAACAAAGTTTTGGAAGCCCTAGCCACGGCAATCAGAGAAGTAAAAAATAACAAGAGGAATCCAAACCGGAAAGGAAGAAGTAAAACTATCACTATTTGCAGATGACAAGATACTATACCTAGAGAATCCTAAAGACTCTACCAGAAAACTGTTAGAGCTCATCAATGAATTTGGCAAAGTTGCAGAATACAAAATTAATACACAGAAATCAACTGCATTTCTATATACTAATAATGAAAGAGCAGAAAGAGAAATTAGGGAAGCAATCCCATTTACCGTCACATCAAAAAGAATCAAACACTTAGGAATAAACCTACCTAAAGAGACAAAAGACCTGTACTCTGAAAACTATAAGACACTGATGAAAGAAATCAAGGATGACACAAACAGATGGAAAGACATCCTGGATTGGAAGAGTCAATATTATCAAAATGATTATACTACCCAAGGCAATGTACAGATTCAGTGCAATCCCTATCAAATTACCAAGGACATTTTTCACAGAACTAGAACAAAATAGTTTAAAGTTTGTTTGGAAGCACAAAAGACCCAGAATAGCCAAAGACATCCTGAAAAAGAAAAATGGAGCTGGAGGAATCAGGCTTCCTGACTTCAGACTCTACTACAAAGCTACACTCATCAAAACCATATGGAACTGGCACAAAGACAGAAATATAGATCAGTGGAACAGGATAGAAAGCCCAGAATTAAACCCACACACCTACAGTCAACTAATTTATGACAAAGGAGGCAAGAATATACTGGAGAAAAGACAGCCCATTCAATAAGTGGTTCTGGGAAAACTGGACAGCCACATGCAAAAGAATGAAATTAGAACACTTCCTAACACCATACACAAAAATAAACTCAAAATGGATTAAAGATCTAGATATAAGACCAGATACTATAAAACTCTTAGAGAAAAACATAGGCCAAACACTCTCTGACATAAACAACAGCAACATCTTCTCAGACCCACCTCTTAGAGTGATGACAATAAAAACAAAATAAACAAGTGGGACTTAATTAAACTTAAAAGTTTCAGAACAGCAAACGAAACCCTAAGCAAAACAAAAAGACAGCCCACAGAATGGGAGAAAATATCTGCAAATGAATCAACTGACAAGGGATTAATCTCCAAAATTTACAAACACCTCCTACAGCTCAATATCAAAAAAAACAAACAACCGCATCAAAAAATGGGCAGAAGATCTAAACAGACAGTTCTCCAAAGAAGACATATAGATGGCCAAAAAACACAGGAAAAGATGTTCAACATCACTCGTTATTAGAGAAATGCAAATCAAAACCACTATGAGATACCACTTTACAGTGGCCAGAATGGCTATCATCAAAAAGTCTACAAACAATAAATGCTGGAGAAGGTGTGGAGAGAAAGGAACCCTATTACGCTGTTGGGAATGCAAATTGGTGCAACTACTGTGGAAAACAGTATGGAGATTCCTTAGAAAACTAAAAATAGAATTACCATTTGATCCAGCAATCCCACTCCTGGGCATCTATCCAGAGAAAACCATGACTCAAAAAGACATATGTACTCCAATGTTCACTGCAGCACTCTATACAATAGTCAAGACACGGAGACAACCTAAATGACCATCAACAGAGGAATGGATAAAGAAGAGTGGTACATACACACTATGGAGTATTACTCAGACATTAAAAGGAAAGAAGTAACAGCATCTGCAGCAACATGGATGGACCTAGAAATCATCATACTAAGTGAAGTCAGACAATGAGACACCAACATCAAATGCTATCACTTACATGTGTAATCTAAAAAAAGCACACAATGAACTTTTTTGCAGAACAGATACTGACTCACAGACTTTGAAAAACTTATGGTTTCCAAATGAGACAGGTTGTGGGGTGGGGGTTGCACTGAGGGTTTGGGATGGAAATGCTATAAAAATTTGGTTGTGATTATTGTTGTACACCTATCAATGTAATAAAATTCATTAAAAAATAAAAAGTTAATAAAATAAAATTAATTAATCATAGTTTTCTCATGATAAGATAGTCCAAGGGCATCTTTACTTGTTCCACCCCACATGAGAAATTTTTCCTTTTAGTGGAACATAATGCTGGGTTCAAAAACAGGGGAAATGAGAGTGCACAGGAGAATGTTTCATTTAATGACCTGAGTAGCCAGGATGATGCCAGAGATAATTTAGGTCACTTTGTTTGAAAAAAAAGGAAGAGTTCCCTTAAAAAGGGAGGAGGGTCAGAAGGTCAGGAGTTCATACTGATTTTTCTGACTTAGTTCTATTTTCACTTAAGTTTAGACTCTAAGACCTTATTATATCACTAACTTTTTCCCTCTTTTGAGTGATAACTCATATCACTCCAGGTCCTCCCAATCCATAAAGAAAGGTATCTGAAAAAAATCCAAATTAATACTGAGATTATCAAATAAATTACATAACAACTTGTAAATGCCTATTATCCTGATTATAAAGTTGACATATTAGCCTTATTCATCATTTTATGAGTATATTGTGCCCACAAGATTTAGTTCATAAAATACAAAGGCACAAATAACTATAACACATTTCAGTTAGAATTCCAGGATAGCTCCCAATTCCACTGGCCCATTTCCAGATTATTTTAGTCTCCATACAACAAATGCTGAGCATTGAGAGAGCTCCATCTAAAGGAAAGCTAACTGACCAGCTCTGAATTCCTAGGTCTCCTCCCATCAGAGGTGAGAATAAGTATTAAAACCTATGAGAAAATGTAGAAAATCAACTACATTATTTATTACTTACAACAATTTGACCAAAGTTAGGGAATTAGCGAATCTGCAGTATTCAAAGTTGTCATATGCATACTAGTTCACATAAATCCTTCAATATATGATCCGAATTATATTCCTGATCATATTCCTCATCAATTTTTTTGTCATACAAACTCCTTTCAACAAACTCTTGGAGACTTACCCACCTGAGTGACCTGAGTGAAATTAACTAAACATATGTGTTCCTGACCCTCATTAACCTATACTTCACTTGTATATGATTGCTTATAATTATCGTAATTATGATATGATCCCATTGATGGCCCACCCTGGACTAATCACTGCTTTATGTATTAGTGTACTTGAGAGCTAGACTACACATAGGAAGGTAGGAGAGGAAGGGAATACTTATCTTTTCACAGACTCAAGTTTCAGCTCCATAACTACTGTGACAGGAAGAACATTGCAAGAAATTTCAATTCCTAAGGAAAATGGTGGAGAAGTAGGATGTGAGATACACCTACTCCCACAAATATACCGAGAATGCAACTACATGTGGAACTATTCACACAGAAAATTTGCTAAAAACTGACAAAAGCCTCAGAAAAACTTCACGAAACTGGACAGGATAAAAAAGGACAAGGAAGAAAAAGAGAAAATAAGCGAGATGGGACCTGAACCCCTAAGAGGGAACTGAAAAGAGGAAAAGCTCCTGCACCCTGGGAAGTTCCCCCACCAGCCAGGAGACCACCCAAGATGTAGGAGGAACTCTAGACAATCAATGTGAAGCAGTTAAAATGGAGATAATCCTCCACAAATGGGTCAGTGCTAAGCAAACATATGCAGGTGCCAACAGGTGTCAGGAACTAAAACTCTGGCCTTAGAGATCAGACTCAGGCTGGCTACGTGGGGGGAAAAAAACTGGGTTGGCTGCACGGAAAAAGCCTGGAGGGACTAGAATATAGGGCGACCACATTTGAGGGCATAAGCTGAGGCAACCCAGTCAGACTTAGAGGCTAGGCACCATTGTTCAAGGGTGCTGGAGGGAAGGAGTGGGATCCACCACTAAAGCCTTATTCTCTGCTTGCATTCCCAGGCTGCAAGACACTGCCTGCTTCAGCTCTGGGAGCCACTCGGCAGAAATGGCTGCCTAGCAACAGCTGGGAAGCAACACTCCCCTCCCCGCCACCAGGACTACAGAGAACTTGGAGCAGGTGGAGAAACTGCCTGGGGGAATAACACAACCTCCTGGGCTCCTGCCAGTGGCCCCTGTGCTAGCAGCACCTGTTACATGCCAGAAGAGCCAGGAGAGGACAGCCGGTGTGTGCTTTCTTGAGGAGCCGCAAACTGTCCGGCCAGAAAAGGCACAAACTCTGTGGCTCTGCCCAGCGGTCCTGCAGGGGCCCAATCCAGTGGTGCTCCTTCTGTGCCAAGGGAGCCATGGCTATAGAGAGCACTCATGCCAGCAGCCAGGTGAGGGAAGGGATGGCACATCCTGCAGCTACAGATAGAGTCTTTTAGCAACAGTTAGGGAGCAGCCCCCCTGTTCTTGGGGCTACAGTGAGAGATCCTTAGAGTGACCAAACAAGGGGAGTAGCTACAGAGCAGTGCCTGCCCCTACAGCTACAGAGAGCAGTCCCAGAGCCTCCCCAGCAAAGGGAGGGACTGCAGAAGCAGGTTCTGACATTGCCAGCTACAGGAAACAGTCCTGAGAGTTGCCTGGTAGCAGGATGGGTTGCAGGACCTACCACTGCCCCCGCATGCTGCAAAAGCAATTGTGTGAACTGTGAATCACTGCCACCTTCCTCACAGACTCCATCTATAGCAGCCACCCAGCCCTAGGAGATATGGTGTGATACCACTGCTCCCAGCACGTGCTCTAGGTATACATGAACCACTACCATCCCTGAGAACTCCAGGACTGGGCACCTGCTGCTGTATCTACATACCTGCTGTCAAGGGGACGATAAACAGAAAGGTAGACATTATGAGATGACAAGGAAGTGACTTTCAGACAAAGGAACAAGACAAAAATATACAGAAACAACTAAATGATGAGGAGATAGGCAACCTACCTGAAAAAGAATTCAGACTGATGATAGCAAAGATGTCCCAGGATACTGGGGAAAAAATGGAGACAGAGATCAAAGAGTTAAAAGAAATGTTTGATAAAGAGCTAGAGGATTTAAAGAGCAAGAAAACTAAGATGGATAGCACAATATCTGAAATGAAAAATACACTAGAAGGAATCAAGAGCAGGATAATGGAGGCAGAGAATGAATAAGGTGGAAGACAGAGTGGTGGAAATCATAGAAAAGGAAAATTAATGAAAAGAATTGAGAAGAACCTAAGAGACCACTGGGGCAATGTCAAATGTACCAACATTTGTATCAATAGGGGTTCCAGAAGGAGGAGAGAGAGAGAGAGAGTGCCAGAGAAATATCTGAAGAGATTATAGCCAAACATTTCCTTAACATGGGAAAGAAAACACTTATTCAGGTTGAGGAAGCACAGAGAATCCCATACAGGATAAACCCAAGGGGTAACACAGTGAGACACATACTATTCAAGCTGACAAAAATTTAAATACAAAGAAAAAATATTAAAATCCACAAGGGAAAAGCAACAAATAACATAAAAGTTAACCCCCATAAGGATAACAGCTGATTTTTCAGCATAAACTCTACTGAAGAGAATGGCAAGATATATTTGAGGTGATGAAGACGAGGAACATAAAACCAAGAATACTGTACCCTACAAAGCTAACATTCAGATTTGATGGAGAGATCAAAAACTTTTCAGATAAGCAAAAGCCAAGAGAATTAAGCACCTCCAAACCAGCTCTACAACAACTACTAAAGGAACTTTGCTAAGCAGAAAAGGAAAAGCCACAATTAGAAACAAGAATACTACAAATGAAAAAGCTCACTGGTAAAGGCAAAGATAATTTAAAAGTAGGAAATCACCTATTGACAGATATCAAAACCAGCAAGCATGAGGAGAGGACAAATGCAGAACATTGTAAATACATTTGAAATTAAGAGACCAGTAACCATAAATAATTCTGAACACATATAGTTATATCAAAACATAAAGGGAACCATAAATCAAAAAACTATAATGGACAAACACATAAAAAAGAAAAAGCAATTCAAACATAACACTAAAGATGATCAGCAAATCACAAGAGAAAACAAAAGAGGAAGGGAAGAAAAAAGACCCAAAATAACAATACAAATAACTAAGAAAATGGCAATAAATACATACTTAACCATAATTACATTGAACGTAAATGGAATAAAAGCTCCAACTAAAAGACACAGACTGGCTAAATGCATACAAAAACAAGACCTACATACATGCTGTTTAAAAGAGACCCACTTCAGATCTATAGACACATACAGACTTAAAGTGAGGGGATGGAAGAAAGTATTACATGCAAATGAAAACCATAGAAAAGTGGGAGAAGCAATACTCTTCTTAGAGATAATACATTTTAAAATAAAGAAGGTCATAAGAGACAAAGAAGGGTGATACATAATTAGTAAAGGATCAATCCAAGAAGAAGATAATAGCAGTTATAAATATATATGCACCCAACATAGAAGCACCACAATATATAAAGCAACTACTAACAGCCATAAAAGATGAAATCTACAGTAACACAATTATAGTGGGGACTTTAACACCCCTCTTACAGCAATGGACAGATCATCGTTAGAAAATCAACAAGGAAACACAGGCCTTAAATGACACACTAGACCAAACTGACTTATCTGATATCTATAGAACTTTCCACCCCAAAGCAACAGAATATAGTTTCTTTTCTAGCATACCTGGAACACTCTTCAGGATAGATCACATCTTGGGCCACTGATCAAACCTTGGTAAATTTTTTAAAAATGAAATTATTTCAAGCATTTCCTCTGACCAAAATTCTATGAGACTAGAAATCAACTACAAGAAGAAAAAAAAAAAAGGCACAAACTCCTGGAAGCTAAACAATATGCTACTAAACAACCAATGGATACGTGAAGAAATCAAAGAGCACAATAAAAGATACTTAGAGACAAATGACAATGAAAATACAACAATCCAAAACCTATGAGACACAGCAAAACCAGTTCTGAGAGGGAAGTTTATAGCAATACAATCTTATCTCAGGAAAGAAGAAAAAACTCAAAAAAAAAAAAACCTAACCTTATACCTAAAACATCTAGAGAAGGAAGAACAGACAAAGCCCAAAATTAGTAGAAGGAAAGAAATCATAAAGATTAGAGCAGAAATGAATAACACAGGGACAAAGAAAACAATAGAGAAGATCAATGAAACCAAAAGTTGGTTCTTTGAAAAGATCAACAAAATTGATAAACCTTTAGCCAGACTCATCAAGAAAAAAAGGGACAGGGTTCAAATAAATAAAATTAGAAATGAAAACAAAGTTACAACTGACACCATAGAAATGCAAAGGATCATAAGAGACTACTATGAGCAACTGTATGCCAACAAAGATTCTTCAATATCTGCAAGTCAATAGATGTGAAACACCACATCAACAAACTGAAAAATAAAAAACATGATCATCTCAATAGATGCAGAAAAAACTTTTGACAAAATTCAACACCCATTCCTTCTAAAATTCTCTAGAGAGTGAGCACAGAGAGGAACTACCTCAACATAATAAAATCCATATATGACAAACCCACAGCTAACTTCATTCTCAATGGTGAAAAACTGAGAGCATTTCTGCTAAGATCAGGAACAAGACAAGGATGTCCACTTTCACCAATGGTATTTAACATAGTTTTGGAAGTCCTAGCTATGGCCATCAGAGAATAAAAAGAAATAAAAGGAATCTAAAATGGAAGGGAAGAAGTAAAACTATCACTGTTTGCAGATGATATACCTAGAAAATCCTGAAGACACTACGAGAAAACTGTTAGAGCTCATTAATAAATCTGGTAAAGCTGCAGGATACAAAATTAATACACAAAAATCAACTGCATTTCTATATACTAACAATGAAAGATCAGAAAGAGAAATTAGGGAAACCATCCCACTTACCACTGCATCAAAAAGAATAAAATACCTAGGAATAAATGTGCCTACAGAGGCAAAAGACCTGTACTCTGAAAACTGTAAGATGCTGATGAAATAAGTCAAAGATGACATGAAGAGATGGAAAGATACACCATGCTCTTGAATTGAAAGAATCAATATTGTCAAAATGACTAAACTACCTAAGGCATTCTACAGATTCAGTGCAATCCCTATCAAATTACCAATGACATTCTCCACAGAACTAGAACAAAATATTTTAAAATTTGTATGGAAGCACAAAAGACCCCAAATAGCCAAAGCAATATTGGAAAGAAAAAACGGAACTGGAGGAATCAGGCTCCCTGATATCAGACAATCCTACAGAGCACAGTCAACACGACAGTATGGTACTGGCACAAAAACAGAAATATAGATCAATGGATAGAAAGCCCAGAAGTAAACCCACCTATGGTCAACTACTGTACGACAAAGGAGGCAAGAACATACAGTGGAAGAAAGACAGTCTCTTCAGTAAGTGGTGCTGGGAAAACTGGACAGCTGCATGTAAAAGAATCAAATTAGAACATTCTCTAACACCATACACAAAAAGAAACTCAAAATGTATTTAAGAACCAAATATAAGGCCAGATACTATGAAACTTCTAGAGGAAAACATAGGCAGAACATTCTTTGACATAAATCACAGAAACATCTTGTTTGATCCACCTCCTAGAATAATGACAATAAAGACAAAAATAAACCAATGGGACCTAATTAAACTCAAAAGCTTTTGCACAGCAAAGGAAAAAAAAAAAAAAGACAGGAGTTCCTGTCGTGGCACAGTGGTTAACAAATCCAACTAGGAACTATGAGGTTGCTGATTTGATCCCTGGCCTTGCTCAGTGGGTTAATGATCCGGCATTGCCGTGAGCTGTGGTGTAGGTGGTAGACGCGGCTCGGATCTTGCATTGCTGTGGCTGCGACATAGGCCAGTGGCTACAGCTCCGATTAGACCCCTAGCCTGGGAACCTCCACATGCCACAGGTGTGGCCCTAAAATGACAAAAGGCTAAAAAAGAAAAGACAGCCCACAGAAAGGTTAAAAATCTTTGCAAATGATGCAACTGACAAAGGCAATATCTGCAAAATATAGAAATAACTCATACAAGTCAACAGCAAAAAAACAAACCCACTTGAAAAGTGGGCAGAAGACCTCAATAGACATTTCTCTAAAGAAAACATACAGGGTGTTCCTGTCGTAGCTCAGCAATAATGAACCCAACTAGTATCTATGAGGAGGTGGGTTCAATCCCTGGCCTCGCTCAGTGGGTTAAGGATCTAGCATTGCCACAAGCTGTGGTGCAGGTTGCAGATGCAGCTCGGATCCCATGTTGCTGTGGCTGTGGCATAGGCCAGCAGTTGTAGCTCTGATTCAACCCCTAGCCTGGGAACTTCCCTATGTCATAGGTGCAGCCCTAAAAAGAAAAAGGAAAAAAAAAAGAAGACATACAGATGGCCAGGAGGCACATGAAAAATGCTCAACATCACTATTAGAGAAATGCAAATCAAAACTACAGTGAGGTACCACCTCACACCAGTTAGAATGGCCATGATTAACAACTCAACAAACAACAAATGCTAGAGAGGATGTATAGAAAAGGGAACCCCCCTTCACTATGCAAATTGGTACAACCACTATAGAAAACAGTATGGAAGTTCCTCAGAAAACCAAATATAGAACAACCATATGATTCAGCAATCCCACTCCTGGGCATATATCCAGACAAAATATTCATTCAAAAAGATACATGCACCACTATGTTCACTGCAGCACTATTCGCGATAGCCAAGACATGAAAACAACCCAAACGTCCATCAACAGAAGAATGGATTAAGAAAATGTGGTACATGTACACAGTGAAATACTATTCAGCCACAAAAAGGACAGAATAATGCCATTTGCAACAACATAGATAGAACTAGAGATACTCATTCTAAGTGAAGTCAGAAAGAGAAAGACAAACACCATATGATATCACCTATATGCACATTCTAAAATATGGCACAGATGATCTATCTACAAAACAGCTATAGATCACAGACATAGAAGACTTGTATTTGTCAGGGGGGAGGGAGGAGAGAACGGGATGAAGGGGGAGTTTGGGGTTGGTAGATGCAAATTATTACATTTAGAACAGATAAGTCATGGGGTCCTACCATGCAGGACAGGGAACTGTGCCCAGTCTTTTGGGTTAGAACAATGATGGAAGATAGTATGGAAAAAAACAAACAAACAAACAAAAAGATTGTATGTGTATGTGTGGCTGAGTCACCTTGATGTACAAGAGAAATTGAAGGAACAATGTAAATCAACTATACTTTAATGGAAAAAAATTAAAAATCTAAACTCTAAAATTCAGAATGCTTTATGTTTAGAATTCTTGGAAAAAATAATACCCAGGATTCCCCGGATAAGATAATGACTTTTGTAATGATTAACTAATTAGTTAATTCACCTTGACTGTGGTAATGCACAAAGTAATCCATGTACTCCAAAGTTGCCTGTGGAGTAATAACTCACACATTCTGTCTTACTAGAGACATTTCTTAGGTGTATACCAAAAATAATAAAACAAGAATTGCCTCAAAATTAGACAATGTACAGAGATACTACTAATTAATAGGCTCAAAGAACAGTTGTTTTCTTTTCTCTGAGTTGTTAAATTTGGTTGGCTGGTTGCAGATTTTTTCTCACTTCAGACTAAACCTGAATCTTACAGACATGATTTGAATTTTTCTTTCTCTACAGTGTTTAAACTTTGGCTGAAAACGTTTATATTTCTGCCAGCTGAGAGAATTACATAGTGCCCATTCATCTTCATTATTGCCTTTGTCTTAGAAGATAAATTCTGTACCACTTCTACTGTTACCATGTCACAGCTTCTCTGAAGTAGTCAGTATTTGGTATCACTACTTAATTTATCTTTTTGTGTGTGTGTCTTTTTAGGACTGTACATGTGGCATATGGAAGTTCTCAGACTAGGGGTCAAATCGGAGTTGTAGCTGCCAGCCTACACCACAGCCACAGCAACGTGAGATCTGAGCCATGTCTGCGACCTACACCACAGTTCATGGCAATGCTGGATCCTTAACCCACTGAGTGAGGCCAGGGATCAAACCTACATCCTCATGGATCCCAGTCAGACTTGTTTCCACTGAGCCAAGAAGGGAACTTCTATCTTTATTTTTCTTTAATAGCTTTATTGACATTATAATCCACTTACCATAAACTTCACCTTTTTAAAGTACACAATTGAGTGGCTTTTCCTATATTCAAAGTTATGCAAACATTCCCACTACTGAATTTAAGAATATTTTCGTCACCCCAAAAATGAAACCCTGTCCACATAAGCAGTTATCCCCTTCTGCCCTCTTGCCCCTTAAGCACCTCCAGCCCTAAGTAACCACTGAGCTACATTCTGTCTCTATAGATTTGCCTATTCTGGATATTTAATATAAACGAAATCATAATATGTGGTCTTGTGTGACTGGCTTCTTTCACTTGGCAAAATGTTTTCTAGCAAAATGTAGCATTTATCTGTACTTCATTCCTTTTTAGGACCTAACAATATTCTATATTACGGATATAACATTTTGTTTATCCATTCATCGGCTGATGAACATTTTGGTTATTTTTTGGCTATTATAAATAATGCTGCTATGAGTATGCATGAACACATTTTTGTGTGGTTATGCATTTTCATTTCTCTTGAGCATATACCTAGTAGTGAAATTGCTGAGTCATATGGTGATGACATTTAGCATTTGGAGGAACTATCACATTTTCCAAAGGGGCTGTACCATTTAACATTTCCACCAGCAATGTATATGTGTTCCAATACTTGGTTTAACTTTAATTATCATATTAAAATTAATTGTTCCCACAATGATAAATGTTGATTTCATTAAAATCAAAATAATGCTTAGCTTTTACTTTATCTTGGGCTCTTCTTTCCTCCATGTCCTTTTCAGGGGTTTGCAGCATGAAAATAGAGCCCAGACTTTAATGCATCAAGCTGCACGTGCCCATTCAGACTTTTTGATGCTTCTGACTCCCACAATCCATCCTCAGCCCCAGCAAGCTTCCAACTCTCCTTTTTCCATCTCATTACTGCTGCTCTCTTAAAGCAATAAAGAACTATGAGGCTCATGATTCTTAGCAATGTCAGGCTTTTGGAACCTGCATAAATTATGAGACAGAAACATTGAATGTTTCAGTTAGTGATGAATTTCAAATCACTGGGACTCTGAACAGGGAGCCATAGTTTAAATTATATTCTGTCAATATGTGTTGTTTATGGATGCTTATGTTCACATTTAATATGAGGCCTCAGAACCCAGATCTCAGTAACAGTTGTCCCTGTTATTGAAAGCAGCTTGTTTTTTACTATTGTGGAAAGAATGCTACTCAGAGCTATCACTGCAGCTTGTTTGATATCCTTTGTTTCCCTTTTAATACTGAAGGTGGGCATGGCTCAGAGGCTAATGTTCATTTTATAGTTTTACATCCCTGTGCACTTTAAGCCCAATAGTCAGGATGAGCAAAGATATCAGTGGCAGAGTTTTAACCACATAAATTGGATTAATGCTGTTCTTTGTTCATTCTGCTGAGGCTGCATAATCTGAACTGTTTTTCTCGTGTTTATTGTCTGCGGAAAAGAGGTTCAACAGCATAGCATTTTTTACCCTTTGAGCCAGTTGAGCCACATATATTTTTGATTGTGAACAAGTACTTTAGCTTTCCATCCAGATTTTCAGATTGGCCCCCTCACTTCTACTGTTGCTAATCAACATCTGGGTCAACAGAGATTGTGCTTCATGCATACAAACTAAATCGCATTCATTTGTCTACAAAGAATATAACTGTGTTGATGCCATGAAAACACTCCATTTATTAAGTAGGTCCCTTTGCACCTGTTCAGTGATCAGCACAATTTAATCCAGGCTCTTCACGAAATATTAATGAAGTTGAGCGGGCAAAATTTTTCAAATCCTTGGCATCTTCAAGAAAGGACTCCTTGAAGAATATTAGAAAAATTTAACACAATTATAGTATCCTCATTGTGTATGTGATAAGTGTCCATACTGTTGAAGAAAACAAGCACAATTACTTTACCATCAACTGCAGATAGACCCTTAAAAGGAACAGAGAAATTAAAATGGTTAAAGGAAGAAGGCTATTAAGAACATAAGGTTTTAACATGATGGAGGATAATGTGAGAAAAAGAATGTGTATGTATGTATAACTGGGTCACTTGCTGTACAGCAGAAATTAACGGAACATTGAAAATCAACTATAATAAAAATTAAAAAATTAAAAAAGAACATAAGGTTTTTATGCTTTCCCCTTTCAATATGGGTACTCAACACTGGCTACACATTAGAATCACCTGAAGGACTTTTAAAAAATACCATGGCTGTAAGATGGTGCTCAGAATGTATACTGAATGTATATTATGCTTTAATAAAGCATCAAGAAAACATAACCAAGACAAGGATTGCATCTCAAACCAACTGAAACCTAAGAGAGCCTAGTAATTGGATCATGGGGGCTAGCTCACTGCTTGTCAAACATGAAACGCCTGGGGATGGTGAAGTGTAGCGTCTGATTGAGTAACTCTGGAGCATAACCCGAGTCTGGATTTCTAATAGGCATAACTTTAATTCTTAGTGTTCCACCACCCATGTTTTGAGAAGCAAGGCTCTAATCCAGTGGTTCCCTGACTTGAGCACGTGTCTGAGTTCCCTGGGCAGCCTGTTAAAACAGAGTGCTTTGACCCACTCCAGAGTTCCTGGTTCATCAGATCTGGGATGGGGCCTAAGAATGTGCATTCCCAGGCAGTGCTGATAAGACTGGTCTGGGAGCACACTTTGAGAACCACTGCCCTAGGCCATATCCAAGCCCTACCATGCTCAAAAATCAAAGTCATGAAGACACAAAAAGAGCTCTCACAAAGTACAGATACTCATGTAGGAACCCTCTGAAAGGTATCAGCTCACTCCGCATGTATTTTCAGCAGGTTGAGTTACCTGATTTCCTGTACACGTAGAATAAAGGCTTCCACTTGAAGCAAGGTTAACACCTTGCTGACAAGAGTGTTACAGTTGTCAAATCAGCAGTGAGGGTGGAGCAGAACTATTAAAATGCAGGTGTCTGTGAACTTTCTCTGCCAAGAAAAAAAAACAGCTCCTTGGCCTCATTTACCATGTAGCCAGTTGTTGTCATCTATCAGCAACCTGTATGCGCCTACATTAGGCTTAGTCAGAGTGGCTCTCAGGAAGGTTCAGGAGCATGTGTGGCACACAGGATCTTTCCTTCTCCTAGTAACGTGCATCTGCGCTTCTCTCTGCATAAATGATCCAAAATATTTGCTAAAATCCTAGAATAGGAGCTGCTCAGTAAATGTCAGTGCTCTCGTTTCCATTATATATCTGCCAAGTGCTGAATGCTCGGACCCTGTAATTCATGTCTGCACATACCACCTGCCCTCCCCAAGCCCCCAGACTCATATGTCACCTTTTTTAAAAAAAAAAAAAAGTTTTTTGCTTTTCTGGCTGATCCACAAACAAAGAGACCCTTATATTCGCTAGAACTATTTCCGCAGCCCCAGATCCTCCTATGAACCCTTAATCTGATGCCATCTATAACCCAGCATGATATTTATCTGCAGCAAATCTGTATGTTCCACTTATGCTGCCCAATGTATGCATGGCCCCTAAACTCTATTAGACTCTGAGAAAATTTTTGACTCATTTTTGCCAAATGAAAATTTTTTGTCCAGCTGGGGGCAGTAGTATCACCATGGAACAGTTGACCTTTAATCCAGTTAGCCACTGATCACTTTTAGGAAAAGGAATGGATTATCTGAATGGAGCCTGCTTGGAGCCTGAAGCCTAGTGGGCTGCGTTGGCAGTGGTACCTAAAAGTAAGACAAGCCTCCCTCTCCCTCTCTGTCCCCTCCCCCCAAATCACCTATCCCCAAGCTTCTGGGAGGCTTATTCTGATGTTGACATCTTTGTTCCATCTTCTCTGATCTACTGACTCAGTCAAGAAGGTACCAAGATCTAGATTAGGAAACAGAGGCCAAAGGCCCTGGACTGTTCTCCATTACAGCTTTGCTTACCATAGAGCTGAAAAGGTGAATCCTATTTGATTTCTTATAACTACTCTCTGTTGGTTAGAATTTAAGAGGGGTAAGAAGGGTGGCTGAAAGTTTGTACTGACTCAAGTTCCCTAACTCTTGCATGTATTTGTTGCCTCTAATATTTATTCCTATAGAACTACTTTATAAAAATCATTTCTCACATATCTTAGACTTCTCTGAGACATACCTCTGACTTCATTATTACAGAGTAGGTTTCTATAAGTGGTGTTATTAAATCATAAAGTATGAGCATTAAAAGGTACAAATTTCCAGTTATAAAATAAATAAGTCCTGGGGATGTAATGTATAGCATAGCAAGTATAGTTCATATTATGGTACTGAATATTTGAGAGTTGCTAAGCGAGTCTATCTTAAAAGTTCTCATCACAAGAAAAAAAATGTAACTATGTGTGAGATGGATGTAAATCAAACTTCATGTGGTACTGATTTCACTATATATACAAGTATCAAATTATTATGCCATACACCTGAAACTAATAAGTTAATTATATCTCAATTTTTTAAAGTATGGGCAATATAACATTTGATATATACTGACGAGTTTTTCTACAAAGCTTTTAATAATTCACCATCTCAACAGCAATATATTGGCACTTATTTCATCCTCATCAGCATGTCAGCACTGAGTATTACCATTTTGTTAACATTTGTCAGTATTATAGGAGAAAGTAATTTAAAAGTTTTCCTTTGACTATTAGCCAGCTTGAAATTTTTAATATATTTAGTATTTATTTGTATTTCTTCAGTGAATTACTACTCTACAGGTTTTGTAATTTTCACATTGGACACTGAAAACTAAAGTTTTCAAGGGACCATTTTCAGATATGATATGCTTTGCAATAACAGTGAGACTGGTCTACCACACCACATTTTTCTATGCCCACAGGAAGGCTATTTTCTTCATTGATTTGGGTGATACGACCGCTAAGTTATCAACTATAACATGAGCAAAAGTCATATGTCACTTCCACCCTCAGATAGTTAAAAGTGTTGTGAATTCTTCTTCTCTCTCTCATCCATACAGCAAGAAGGCAAGAACTCTTGAGTTGGCAAAACTGCAATAAGGAAGTCTGAAGTTGCAATCCCAAGGCCCAAATAATCAATATGGAAGCCGTCCCAGATAGCCCTCCTTGAGGAAAAGCTACAGAGAAGAGGCAGCTGACCTGCAAATTTCTGTGATGTGAGTAAAAATAAACATTACAGGCTGAGACCTTACATAACCTAACTAAGATAACACAGCTCAGCCTGACTAATAAAGGAGATCAGCCCTAAATCAGTAGTTCCAAACTGGGGGTGGATTTCACGTCCCACATGGGATATTGGCACTGACTGGAGGCATTTTTATTTGTGACAACTGGGGGTATATGCCTCGCATCTAGCTGGTGGAGATCAAGGATGCTACCAAGCATCCTACACTGTGTAAGACATGCCCCACAACCAAAATTTATCCCACTCAAAATGTTGATAGGGCCTGCCCTAATTCTATCATATCTGCAGGTAATATCTTCCCAGTTTATCTTTGGCTCTTAAATTCTCTTCGTGGTAGATTTTTTTAAGTACATAAAATGTTTCCATTACAGAGTGTGTGTGTGTGTGTGTGTGTGTGTGTGTGTGTGTGTGTTTTCATTTCGACTGAGGGAACACTACGTGGTCATAATAGATTATGTGGGGACCAGAGAGTATCCTAGCTAATGAGCTAGCATAAGAATAAGGTGAAAAAAGTGAACTTTCTGACCAAAGGGAAAAACGATAAGGAACATTCTTCCTCAGAAGCTGAACTAGGAAATAGTTTCAAATCTATGACATGAATTTCAGACTGAAGAAAAAAGTCACATAGGGATAGTATTGCTTTAGCTAAGAAAACAAGGGCTGTATGGTAGGAAATGAGTAAAGGGAAACCTGGGAAACACCATCAGGTCCTCTGAACTTGAAATAATTGCAGGGGACAAGGGGTGGCTCTGATAGAGCACTTTTTCACTCTGAGGACAGTTTCATTCAGAGATCATTCTAGAGGGAGAGACTCAGAACACAGAAAACGTTCTGGCAGTGCTTCCACAGAGACCCATCTCCTTATTGGGCACTTAGCATCATCCCACTGTAGAGAAGCACCTCCTGGAATGAGAGGTTCCCCTGACTGAGCAGGCCAAGTACTGGAGGGTCACGTGAGCCACAGAAGAGAGGAATCACTGTGTAGAGAATCGCTGTGACCTCAGCATTCAGAAATAACATAGTCGCTGAGAAATGCATGGAGACATCACAAACTGCAAGCAGCTTACAGGTTATGTTATGGCTATCTGGTGCTGAGTAAGAACTGGCATTAGATTTGGGGGAGGGGACAGAGCTCAAACATTTATTCTGCTCATAAATTTCCAATCTGGGCAGGGCTCAGCTAAGAAAGCCTGTCCCTGCTCTGCACAGCATCAGCTGGGGCGGCTCCAAGGCTGGGGCCTGGGATCCTCTGAAGGCTGGCTCACTCCCAGGTCTGGTGGGTGATGCCAGGAAAATAAAATAGCTAGGACTGTCAGCCCCAGGCGACCTCTGGGAGCCCTTCAGCTTATAGCTTTCTGGTTGATTTTTGCCCAGCTTCATGGAATGTCTACACACACACACACACACACACACACACACACACACACACAGTTCTCCGGAAGAGACTCCACGGTCCTCCTTGGGCAGGATTTTTCATGAAGCATTTTCTTCACGAAGCTCCCTCCTCACTCATAATCTGCCCTGCAAGTTGCAGCCACTTCAGCCCTTCTGTCTCTTCAAATCATGGAAACTTCCCTGCTCTGCTTGGGATCCCCACCACCACAAGGCAGGACAGCAACTGCCTCCAGGGAATAGGCCAGCTCAATCACAAGGCTTACCTCAGTTTTTTTCTGTTTTCACAGAGGCAACACTCCTGAATTTCCTGTTGTCCAATGCCTCAAACTAGTGTCACATGTATTTTTCCAGTGTTCTAATTATTTATGCAGATGGGTAATTTCAGTTCTTCTGACTCTACCATGGCCTACAAGCACCCATTATGTATGATAACTTTTTTTTTTTTTGTCTTTTGTCCTTTTAGGGCTGCACCTGCAGCATATGGAGCTTCCCAGGCTAGGGATCTAATCGGAGCTACAGCTGCCGGCCTATGTCAGAGCCACAGCAATGCAGATCCGAGCCGTGTCTGCAACCTACACCACAGCTCACGGCAACGCCGGATCCTTAACCCACTGAACAAGGCCAGGTATCGAACCCACAACCTCATGGTTCCTAGTCAGATTCATTTCCACTGCACCACAATGGGAACTCCTGTATGATAACTTTTTAAGTGGAGAAATAGATACATCAGTTCCATTATACTATTGTCTCTACTATGGTATATCTTTAATTATTTCTATGTAGCAAAAAAATATATATAAAAAGAATTAGAAGAGATTTAAAATTTTAAATCTTACCAAGTTGCCATTCCCATGTTAAAATAGCAAAAAGATAATTTCAATATGAGTTATTCAAAGTTACAAAGAGTAACTGCCACAGATTCTGTCTGAAAATGAAAATCATATGTAAAGATTGATGTTCCACAAATACAGAATACAATAATCAAAGATGAAACCAAATTTGGTGATAACTACTGAAAACATTACATCAAAGAATGAAGAACAGAATCTAAAGATCAAAAGGTCACACCACCAAAAACTTGAAAAGGTTCTAATGCAAAGGTTCAATAAGCTTTCAAATGTAAATAAAGCAATCCAGGCAGAAAAATCAAGTCACCTATCAAAGAGAAAATACAGACTTTCCTCAGATTCTCCACAAGAATTGTTAATGCCAAAAGGCAATGGAAGACCATCTAGCTGTTCTGAGGCTCAAGCCTAGGATATCTAGACACATTAAGAAGATCAGCAACAGAAAGACATTTGTAAACATCAAAACGTCAACACCTCAAGACATTATTTGAAAAACTACTCTACAAAAAAGTTCAGGAAACCAAGAGATAAAAAGGATTGATGGGGGAGTTCATGTTGGCTCAGCAGTAAGGAACCCAATTAGTAACCATGAGGATACAGGTTCTATCCCTGTCCTCACTCAGTGGGTTATGGATCTGGCATTGCTGTGGCTATGGTGTAGGCCCAGGGCTACAGCTCCAATTCAATCCCTAGCCTGGGAACTGCCATATAGGACTGATGGGGAACATGGTGACTAAATATAGACCTAAGCTTAAATGATCAGAGCGATGACCATACACACTCTCTCTGTTGTCCTTTCTCTCTCATGCACACAGATACACAAATACAAATATATATGTTTATAAATATACACACATATATGTACATGTACACGTATATGTTCCTATGTGTACATACAACATTAAATGCTATAAAGCACCATGACTTCCTAACTTGGAGGTTAATATGTGTGAAAGATAAGAGTCATAAGAGACCCTTAAAAATCCTTTAAGCTTCTAATAGAGTTCAGCATACATGGTTTTGTGCCTACAACCTAATATGTTAAATATGCTAAATACTAACACTTTACTTGAAAACAATGGAAGAGGAACAAAAGGAAATCTACATTCAGATAACAGGGTAGGCAAACAATTCTACCTTCAAGCTAGTTACCAAATACTTACCGTGAATGGGGGATTGGGAGAGAATTCAAAACCCTTTCTGTTCTGTAGTGTTGATTCCATTTTGTCTTAATATTGTGCACTTTTTCACTATGCACCCCTCTGGGAATTCAAAACAATAAAATCTACTGGTGAATGGAAAAGAGATTGAGAATACTAAATAGTTCCTCCTTGCCTACAGAATTTACTCCAATTTGTTTAAATATCCACTATTGTAAACATAATAAATGTTAATAAATTTTCTTGTGATTGTAAAAATTAAAGGTTAGTTTGTAAAGTCAGTGTGTAACTTAAAGATTCTACTGTAAATCTTTGTGAAGTAAAAAATAAATGCACAACGAAAATCAAAAGGTGGAATAAATTTTAAGACTATTAACTACCTTATCTTCAATAAAAAAGAATAAAACTAATACTACCTAAAAAATGAAAGCTAGCTTTTAAAAAGGGCATAAAGGAAGCATATTATTTGCTTTATATTATCTTTTGTCTAAGTATTAAAGGGTTATTTTAGGAACTGGTCTTGAAGAATACAAACAATAGCTTTGGCTTCACTTCATTTTCCTTGTCCTCAATTAAATAAATCAAATCAAACTTAATAGCATTACTTAAATCAGCATACATAATATACAGTTTTTATAAAATTATTCCTCTCTATTCATTTTTCTACCTGTATGTATATAGTCATCCCTCATTATCCATGCAGGATGAGTTCCAGGACCCCCCACAGTTACCAAAACTCTGAGCACAGTCAAGTCCCTCATATAAAATGCCATAGAATTTGCATATAACCTATGCACATCCTCCCATATACTTTAAATCATCTCTAGACTACTTATGATACCCAATACAATGTAAATGCTATGTAAATAGTTGCCAGTGTGGCAAATTCAAGTACTGCTTTTTGGAACTTTCTGGAGTTAAAAAAAATTTTTCCACCTGTTGTTGGTTGAATCTGCAGATGCAGAAGATATGTATACAGAGGGCCAACCCCGCATAAGAGAAGTCCGTAATGATTCCCAAAATATCAACCCTGATGAATTCTAGTGATGATTTGAGTTGATTCAACTTTTAGATTATTATTTCCTCTACTGCTTGGATTTTTAATGTACATATTTCATTTTATAACAAAGTCAGATCTCAAAAAAAAAAAATCACATCTTTCAGAGCAAATGAGAGAAATGCCACCATTTTATACTTCTCATTGTCTTCACCCTCCACTTCCATGCCAACTACTACTCTTTGGTGTCAAAAAGAAAAGCTTCTCTTCTCCTTTAGGAAAAAAAAATCTCCTCCATATATATGCCACCTAATCGATTTCCAAAGAGATCTGGTTCAGGACTAGCCATGACATTATAAGAACGTTAGGCCCACAGATCTGTATAGATCTGTCTTTATAGAACATGCCTGATATTTTGAATTGTATAATACAAGGATAAATATGCTAAAAACTGGAGCTCTTGCTGTGGCACAGTGTGTTAAAAATCTGACTGCAGCATCTTGGGTCACTGTGGAGGCACAGGTTCAATCCCTGGCCTGGTCCAGTGTGTTAAGGATCCCAAGTTGCTGCAGCTGTGGAGTGGGTCACAGCTGTGGCTCAGATTTGATCCCTGGCCTGGGAACTTCCATATGCCATGGGTGTGGCAAAAAAAAAGCCAAAAACTGATATTTGCTATTTATCCACACCTGATTATATCAGTTCTCTGATATAATTTGGAGTGTGATGGTTTGTTCAACTGCATGAGTGAGTAGCTAATTTTTCCCTAAAGTTACATAGTTTTTATTCTGTTGCCTACAACCAAAAACACAGATGCTTTTCAATGATGACGGTTTATAGTTTTCAGGCTTCATTTTTCTTCTTGGCTTTGACATTTTGACGACCATTAGAAACACACTTTAGTGGTATTGACGACACTGTGTTATAGACTGAATGTTTGTGTTCCCGTTCCCCCCCACACACACACTCTCCCAATTCATATGTTAAAACCTAACTCCCCATGTAACGTATTAAGAGGTGGAGTACCTGGAAAGTGGTTAGGTCATGAGGCAGCGCCCTCATGAATGGGATTAGTGCTCTTATAAAAGAGACCCCAGAGAGCTCTCTCACTCTCTCTACCACGCAAAGACATAGCAAGAAGAAGGCCATCTATGAACCAGGAAGGGGGCCCTTACCAATCTGCTGGTGCCTCGATCTTGAACTTCCCAGACTCCAGAACTGTGAGAAGTAAATTCTGTTGTTTGTAAGTCACTAAGTCTATGGTATTTTATTACAGCAGCCTGAAGTGACTAGACACTCCACACATCTTCTCTAAGAAGAACCATTTCTTCCTATAATTAACTCCTCGGCTATTTATTTTTCTCTCTGGATTCTTCTGTTTTAGTCTTCAAAACCTGGTTTCATCTTTACAACAGGAGAGTAACATGGTCAGAAACATCTAATATATTCAAGCTAAAGCTGGTCTCTTCATTGTCTTGAATTTGAGAGTGTCCTTAGAGAATATGTTTTTTAAAAAATATTCCTTACCCCTTAGGTACAACTGAATCACCTTTTTAGGGGTCATAACTCACATTTTCCTGGATTTGAAGGTACAAGTTTCCTTGTTGGCACTTGCCATGGTTGGTTAAAGCTTTACAAGGTATTCGGCACAGCAGATTCCTGTGGTAATAACTAAAATAAAGTTAGACCACTATAAAACCTTGTGGATTTAACCCTATTGTTGGCTTTCCACTGTGATATTTCCATCTATTATAACCCTAAAATTTCTATATATTATCTGTGTAGCTCACCACAAGCTCACTGTGCCTGGGCTTATTAGGGAAAAATGTTATGAACATGCAGTACACATAGAGGATATACATGCATGGAGACTATGAAGAACTGGTGCTAAGAGTTATACTAGACAGACCACATCTAGGATGACATGTCCAGTTCCACATTCAACAGTTTACCAGGAATATTAAACTACAGAAAGTTTATTCACCTCATTCTGGAATGTGACCAAAATGAGGGAAATCTAGACATCATGCCAGGAAAGGAAAGATGAGGGATATGGAATGACCCCATGAGTAAGAAGAGCCAAATGAAAACCATAGGAAGCTGGTATATGGGGTACTTTATGGGAAGAATTAGAACCAATAGGTGAGTACTTTAGAAAGCAGATTTCACATTACTAGAGAAAAAACTATTAACACTAATATGAAAATGAAGTTTCATATAAAGGAATGAGATTCCCATCACTGGGTGGTTTTAAAAGGAAGCTGAAATGACCTGTCAAGCTCTTAGAAATATAGCATGGAGGATGCCTCAAGGGAAGACAAAGTCTTCCTACATGGCTCCCCAATTATTTTGGAAATCTAGGAAATTTATCACTCTATTAACAAGGAAAGAGAACTCCAGTTTTCAAAAGTATAATAAAGAGCCAGCTTTTAGGAAAGTGTCCATTTATGAACAGCGACTATATAACTGGAATCCAGATCTTATAACTGCAAATATGTGCCACTTATCTATGTGTGTTTGTTAACTGAACCACATTGTGCGTGTGTGTGTATGTGTGTGTGTTAGTGATATAATATTAGAACATTTAACATCATTGTCACAGGAATAAAAGAGGAATTATTAATATACCTCCCTGTACCTTAATATCATATAACTTAACCTTTAACTAATACAGCTTTTAGGGATTTCATTAAATCTGCTCTTCCTGAGTGAAATATCTTCTGCATTTATCTCACAAGTAGAAGGCACTTATTAAGAAAGTCTACTAAGAGATCATTTAGATTATTCAAAGCCAAACCCGGGAGTCCAGTGCACGTAAGACTCACAAAGGCAGGCATTTTTGCCTGTTCCCTGATCTTCCTAGAGCACAACCTACCATATAGTAGGTGCTAAATAAATAGTGACTGAATGGGTGGAGGTCAAGGCAAATTGAAGCAAATATATTTAGGTTCTCCCCTGGTTTCCTCAAGAGAAGGGGAGAGTGGTTTTGATCTAGGGGGATAAGAAACAGCTCTTGAAGAAGGAAGGAGGAAAGAGTACGGGCAAGAGAGCAGACCAGATGGAGACCGGGCAGCTACAGAGGGCAAGAAAACATGCGGGGACACGATCTAATTCAAAGGTTCTACAGTTCTTTGAATGACTCTAAGACCTAAAGTGATAACTGAAATAGAAAGGCATTTTAAAACTAGGATGATAGAAGTCAATGAATTTCAAACAGTGTCTAGCAAAACGTTTATAAATAAAAAGATGCACGGGCAAAATTCAGAGAAGAAATTATCTGCACCAAAGTATTCTCTTGGAACTTTTCTTTCCTTCTAAAAAGAAAAATGGGATGGTTAGTCAGCAGAGCTAGGGCATTTATAAAAATGTCCTTTCTCTAACCATTGATTTGTTTTCATTAGGTAAGCAGTTACTTTTCTAAAGCTTTTTTGTCCCCCTTTTGCTCTTGGCCTTAACAAAACTGGTGGTTCTGGTACTGTCATTAATTCCATAGTTGCAAAATTCCCTTCAGGAAACATTTTAACTTTAGCTTATTGAAAATACTATAAGAAGGATAGTGTATTAGGTGTTTGGATGACTGGATATTGAGAAGCATGTTTCTTTATCATTTAAAGTATCTCTGGTGCAAGGACATTGCTAAGTGTATGCATATAAAACATAGAACATATGGATTAAAACAGAAACGGCACTGAGATATATCTTCAGTATACCAGGTAACTGGATATTTGGGGACACATGGCTAAGTAACTTTTTCATATTTTATCAGCATGTTGGTCGACCTACAGAAGACGCCTAGGTGCTCCCATCCAATCCTAGAAGCTTAACATTTTCCCCTTCATCTTGTGTATCTGTAACACTGAGGATGACTGGTGAAATTTCCCATGTTACAACTGTATGAGATTCAATCAGTAACAGACACAAACATGTCTAAACTACCAAATCATAACTCATAGCTCAGACACATTGATGACTAAGTTGTATCGATCAATATCCAAGCAATTTATCATAAATACTTCCTAAAATGTCAAGTCCAAGAATTAGATTTATCTAGAAATTAAGGGCAAGGAGGGATTTTGGAGATTATCTCATCTGATCCATCAATTTTGTGAGATGAAGTCAAAATGAGGACAGTAAAACACATACCCTATTCTCAGGAAGCAATCAATTTCTTTTCGTCCCCCCCTCCTTTTTAGGGCTGCACCTGTGGCATATGGAGGTTCCAAGTCTAGGGGTCTAATCGCAGTTGCAGCTGCTGGCCTACACCACAGCCACAGCCAGAGCAACACGGGGTC
This sequence comes from Catagonus wagneri, assembly GCA_004024745.2. Classification (NCBI taxonomy): domain Eukaryota; kingdom Metazoa; phylum Chordata; class Mammalia; order Artiodactyla; family Tayassuidae; genus Catagonus; species Catagonus wagneri. The sequence goes on from PVHT020000193.1 coordinate 22,282,684, forward strand.
TGAGCCGCATCTGTAACCTACACCACAGCTCACAGCAACGCCAGAACCTTAACCCACTGGGTGAGGTCAGGGATCACACCTGCAACCTCGTGGTTACTAGTCAGATTCATTTCTGCTGCACCATGATGGGAACCCCAGGAAGATATCAATTTCATGAGAAAAGAATCCATAAACAGGAAATTACAATATAATGTGATGTAGAGCAAATAGGTCTAAGCAAGGAGTATTAGAGGATTACATAGAAATGACATTATCTCTTGCTTTGGGGACTATGTGAAGATCAAAAATAACTTCCCTCAAGAGGCGACTCTGAAGCTAAAGCAATAAAGGGCAAGAGTTGTGCAGGTCAAGTGAAGCAGGGCATTTCAAGAAGCAAGGATGGAAATACCCAAGGGAAAGAAAAACCATAGTTTGTTGAGGAAGATACAAGCAGTCTACTTGGGTTGTCAGCACACAGAAGTGACAGTAGGATGGAGGATTCTGGGCATCAGAATAAAATAAATTTTCCATGTAGAGTCTCTATGTATGCATATGCATGCATTTGTCTATGAATGGGTACATGAATCAAAATGTCACATGATACTTAGCCAGCCTACAAGCAATGCACTGTTTTCTATTACTATTATTTTTCATATCGGTCAACATCCACTAACATAAAGGTCATGAGACACTACAGTGTCATGATTTACTGTCTGAAAGACACTCATGCGAAGGCTGAGGAGTGATAAGCAAAGGTCAGATCATAATAAGCTATTCAGATTAGACATTATGGATTGAAGAATGGGGAGTCATCAAAGGGTTCTGAGCAAGGGAATAAAGTAATATTATTTGGATTTAGAAAGATCATTCTAAACCATTCCAAAACGGGTTGGAAAGGCTATGGGAAAGAAGGTCAGTGTTAGGAGTTTCTTTTTTTTCTTTTTTTCTTTTTTTTTTTTTTGTTTTATTGCCTTATCTAGGGCTGCACCCACGGCATATGGAGGTTCCCAGGCTACGGGTCTAACAGGAGCTGCAGCTGCTGGGCATCGCCACAACCACAGCAACGCGGGATCCGAGCCCTGTCTGCAACCTACACCACAGCTCACAGCAACGCCGGATCCTTAACCCACTGAGCAAGGCCAGGGATCGAACCAGCAACCTCATGGTTCTTAGTCGGATTCGTTAACCACTGAGCCACGACGGGACGACGGGACCTTCAGGGGTTTCTTGAAGTAATTTAAGCAATTGCTAATGGTAAGAGAATCAAGATAGTTGTTTTGAGGATGAAGAGCAATCAAGACGTTATAATTGCTTATCCATTCAAATGTAATGGTTTTGCATCTATTAACCTTAAACTCACAGTCCATCTCACTCCCTCCCCCTCGCCCTTGGCAACCACAAGTCTGTTTTCCCTGTCTGTGAGTCTGTTTCTGTTCTGTAGATAGGTTCATCTGTGCCATATTTTAGCACAGGGAGCTATATCCAACCTCTTGTGATAGAACATGATGGAAGATAATATGAGAAAAAGAATGTGTATGTACGTATTACTGGGTCAATTTACTGTACAGCAGAAATTGGCACAACCATGTAAATCAACTATACATTAATAAAAACATTAAAAAGTTATAATTAACATAATATCATCATTGTTTGGAAGAGGGGATAAATGACAGGAAAGACAATATTGAGGAGTCTGTCTTAGGAAGTACGTGGAGAGCAATACCATTCACAGAGAGAGGGGAAAACGAGGAAGAACAGTCACAAAGAACTGAGAATGACTGAGTTCAGGGCATTCTGAGTTTTATATGGCTATTGAATATCCAAGTAGAGATATCAAGCCAGAAGTTAAGTATATGATTCTGGGTAAAAATGAAAGTTGTGGCTGGACATATATGGGAACTAGCAGCATACACAAAATAACTGAAGCCATCCTTTTAAAAACCTGTTTACTAATTGTAAATATTTATAATAATATTTTTTCTGGCCCTTACAAATACATAAAGCACTAATGTAATATGCATGTGGTACACTACAATCATTGTTACATACAAATTAGGGACCTGAGACTGAGAGTTTAAATAATTTGCAAAATTGCCATACTGTTGCCCGAAATCAGTATTCAAGCTCAGTGTTTTGTGCTACAGCTCTCAAATTTTTCCCCTTCTACCAGGATGCACCTTTCCATCATGCCATCTGTTTTACTTGAGGTCATTAGAATAAACAAACCTCTGCTTGTCCAAGTAATACCTACTTCATCTGCATTTGTAATTCACTAATTATTAGGTTGTTTGCTTTTTATGTACAAGAGTTTGAATTAATTGTACTCTGTAATTCATAGAGCATCATCATCATTCAGGCCTGGAAGACCAATCTCTTGTTCTGTGTATTTACTTACTCTCTTTTAACCTCAACATACTATTTCCATCTCCTACCATTGACTCATTTCCTAATACATTAGCTATTCATTCTTTTTTTGTGTCTTGTATTATATGCATGCACATCAATTTGTTTTTCTCTGTTTAACTCAGCACTATTGTTTTTAAGGGCCATTTATAATTTTGTAGGCATACCTAGTTGGATCTAACAGCTACATATACCATTTCATAGCATTCATCGACCCACACTGTACTGTACTTATCATTTCTCTCTGAGGTCTGCATCTAGCTGTCTCCATCTTTTTGTCCAGCTTCAGTGAGATATAACTATCATATAATATTATGTAAGTTTAAGGTATACAATGCGATGATTAGATACACATATATTTTGCAAAATGATTACTATGGTAAGTAGTCTCCAACTTCCTGCTACCAAAAGCAACAATCCTGTGACAAATTTCCATTTAAATACTGTTTTTTATGGACCTGCATGAGAATTCTCTGAGCTACATATCTTGAATAGAGATGCAAGGACATAGGGCATGCAAACACTTCATTTAACTAGATGTTATCAGATTTTTCTTCAGAATGACTGTTACCACTGTGCTCTTTAAAGCACACAATTAGGAATTTTATTTAAGAAGTTCTTGCCAACCCTAGGTTCCCAAAATACACTTCTATTAATTTTATTTTTTTCTTTTAATTTTACAGTCTTACCTTTTACATGTATTTGTCCATCTGGATTTATTAATCCATCTTGACTATATACATTTATAATGTTTACCTAAGTTCCATAAAATCAGCTAGTTCAATGCCATCCACCACCCAACCCATCAATCTACATTTTCTCCATTGATTTTCAGTGTCATTGTAATCATATATTAATTTCTCATATCAACATAATGTCTTCTCTGAAGCATGACTCCCAAGCCTTAGAAAGCATCATCTAATAGGCTTATTATTTAATCAACGTATCTCAAGTTTTTGTAATTTCATATTTTCATTATGACCCCCCCATATAAATGGTGAAAACACCTGATTTTATTTATTTATTCATTTATTTATTTACTTATTTATTTTGCTTTTAAGGGCTGCACCTAATGGAAATTCCCAGGCTAGGGGTCGAATAGGAGCTACAGCTACCAGCCTACTTAATAGACACAGCAAAGCCAGATCCGAGCCACATCTGCGACCTACACCAAAGCCCACGGCAATGCAGGATCACTGACCCACTGAGCGATGCCAAGGATCGAACCCGCATTCTCATGGAAGCAAGTCAGATTCATTTCCCTTTGCCACAACAGGAAGTACCAAAAACACCTGATTTTAAACAGTACTAAATGATTTAAGGCAGCTGTGTCATACCTCCTTGAACTTTTAAATCTGGCAAAAGTCTCTAAAACTGGACAGATACAATGTATTCCTGAGAAACTGCATTGGAAAGGATTATGAGAACGGACACAGAGCTCTAGGCTGTAATAACCCCAAGTGTTCCACTGCTTAAGGGGTAATTTTCAGGCAACGACTTCCTTCCTGTGTAAAAAGTAATATTATAACTGCCACCTCTGTATCTCAAAAAAGTTTCAGATTGACTGATATTTATGGTAAAGTAGCATGAGACATTTAATGATATAAAATCTCATTATCTCCAATTTAAAGATTTAGACACTCTGAACAATTTGCAAGGATGTTTTATGACTCTTTCTTCCCCCTAAAGCCCAGCAAAATAAACATATAAATTAATTTTTTCACCTTTTGTTACTCCATGTTTTCTCTTTTATAAAAGCCTCTATATTTCTCAAAAGAAGCTTTTAAAATTCTAATTTAACCAAGATATCCCTGAGCTATGGATAAACTTTAACAGACTTTTACGTATTGTGCTATTAACACATTCACTGTCCAAAAACTGTTCTGGACCAACAGGAAACACTGAACCTTCCTTTCCTTCTCCTCTCACCACCAGTGGCCCCAGCAGTTGCTAGTTCTCTTCAGCATCTCTGTTTGTAAACACTGGTATAAAGGCTGTTAATCTCCAAATACTTGCCAAAGCCTATGCAAATTTGTTCCAGATGAGGGCGGCCAATAGCTACTTCTAAGGCTTCTGTTCTCTGTCATCATCCTGCTACCCACCTCAGCTCTGAGGAAAGGAACAGTTTGTACTTTACATTTGCCAAATAATGCTAGAAATACCTGTTGACTGATTTTTCCCCAAAATAGCTCTGAGTGTCCAACTTTAGTAGCCTCTATACCAAAAGGTGAACCTACTTCAGCTTCCACTAATTTCAGTCACGTTCTCCCTATCTGTCAGCATCATTTCAAGACAAATTAGCCCTTCCTCTGCTCTCTAATCCTTGGAGTAATTTTCATCCAATTTTTGAATCTTTTAAAGTGATTGATAGTATTCATTTGAAGAGGTATCTCATCTCCTCTTTTAAGATATTTCTCAATACTTGAGTTTTAGGAAAGCAAATGTAAAAGACGACACAAGCTGATTAATTTCCCACTTCTGTTACTTCTTTACAAACATTTATGCATTATGTTTCTTAGAGAAATTCTATCACATGATAATTCAAAACCACTCTCATTTTCTCTGTTTCGTATCCTTACTAGCAGTCTTGAGTTAATATGTCCCCCAGCCAAACGTCACATCAAAATATTTATAAGTTATTATTAGCATAATAAGAGTTATCTTCCTCTGAATGCTTTTTTTTTTCTTGTCATCATTCCTTTGGAAGCATTATTTTAAGAATTTTTCATTTCCATTCTTTTCGTGGTGCATGTTTTGGTTTCGTTATGTCTGAAAGCTACAGCACTCGAAAAGGCTGAAACAGAGTAAGCCAAAAATTAGCAGAGGGAAATCACATCTGCTTTTCAGCACTGCAAACAAATTCACTTCTCTTCATAAGGCATGCTTTTGAGCAGATAAGGATTAAAGGGTTTGGGTTGTATTTGTTACAAGTAAAGACAGGGCACTGACTACTATAATTAATGTCAACATCCAAAAAAAAAAGCAGCAAATTATTTGAGACTGATTCAGCATTTTATTTGTTATGTCTCCAGTAAGAGAAGAAAAGAAAAACAAAAACCTAAGGAATTAACTCTTGTGGAAAAGGAACAAATGACTTAGATGATGATAAAGGGAATATTTAGAAAGGAGGGTCACGGGAACACTAATGAAAACACTTGGAAGAAAGGAGCAGAGAAGAAATGGCACAAGAGAAGGAGAAAAATGGAAAAGGCAGGGTGCAACAGAGGGAGGGAAAGGAGAATGAAAAAGAGGAAAGAAAAGGTGAAAAGAGAAACAGTAAAGCAGGACTGGAAAGAGTATTCTTGGAACTTCTGTGCAAATCACACAGTCTTGCTCACCAGGCAAATTTTCTGCACAGGTCCTATCAGGAGAGTCTTAAACATCTTCAGTCACATTTTAAACATATCATGGACTGTGACTGTGCTTGTGCATGTGCGCATGCCTATGTGTGTGTGAGAGAGACAGAGATAGAGAGACACAGAGAGATAGTGGGGTGGGGGGAGTCAAGCCTGATGCAGCTCACAAGGTCAACCACACAACTGTACTTCTCATGAACTTAAAGTGGAATATCTGAATGTTTAAGGGATTTATTTTATTAAAATAATCACTAACACTATGACCTTGAGCATGATGCTTGACCTCTTTAAATTTCAATGTCTTCACCTATAAAATAAGGATCAAAATGACATCTATCTTGGAAATTTTGTGAGCTTTAAGTTAGCTAACGTGTAAATAACTTACAACAGGGCCTGACAGAATTCAAGCTAATTCAATGTTAGCTTGAATTAGTAGCAGAGTTAGTAGTAGTAATAGTAACAATGAAGAAGCTGTGGATGAACTGGGGCTTGGAACTGATGCATATTCTTCCCAGAGAATGGCGAAAAAGATGTACACAAGAAGGATCCAAGAAGAGTCAGGGGAAAGGATTAGAGTTTGAATTTTCCAGTATAAGGAGTGTGACCTTTCATTTAATTACCCTGAGCCTGGCTTTTGTCATTTCTGACAAGAATGCATTGGGCTGATTTATACCAAAGTCCTTCAGACACTAATCTTCAATGGGTAGCTTTTATCTGTGATTTAAGTTGTCCTGGGCAGTGCTGTGTAGAAAATCTGTCAGGAAAGGGAGTGCTGGTTGCTACACAGAGCCCTTGGTTCTGTGGTTTCACAGGATGTCATGGCGTCCATCCAGATCACAGGATGAGCCACTTTTATGCACTCCTCTTGTGATCATGCCTAATTATTTCTTACCATGATCACTGCACTGAAGAGGTAGTGCCTGGACAAGGTATGAAGAGAACTCTGATATTCCCACCCAAGTTATAGGCCAAGTCTTTCTGGAAACCACGACCTTATCCTCCTTATCCTGTTATCTTTGCCTACCTGGCAGTCCCTCATGTTGTGCGTCCATTTTCAGAAGGGCTAATAACTCAGTATCTTTTTCCAAGTGTCTTAGATGAGTCAGACCTGACTTAAAACTCAACTATCTCTGAGTTTCGGAAAGCACTGTCTCTTAGGCACCAGCTTCTATGTGCCAACCCCTTTTATCTGTATATCACTCTCTCTGAGTCTATGAAGTATGTGCACTATCTTGGGTGCTACTGTTGTGGTTTTTACACATTACTTGTTAAAAAGGAGGTAAACCAAAATGAATCCTTTATCTAGTCCTTTGAATTAGCTTTGAAAGGATAGCCATGGGTAGACAGGCAATATTAAAAAGCCTATTTTTAAAGTTAGAAAAAGGAAATGACTAGATTTAAAAAATATACTATTGGTGCAAAATGTCAGCTTAACAAGAATTTTTAATGACAGCATTTATTGGTGAAATCTAGTAGTGCTAAACCCATAGAGAGAAAATTTAAGTGAAACTTTGCAACACTAGAACTACTATACCCTGAACTGGTGTTAGAGATTTGAATACTGTGATCTTAGACGCCATCCAAAATCTAATTATATGGAATTTCTATACTTAATTTCAAAGGTCATATTTGATCTCATTCATATATACACAAACATATATAGCTGATGTATGTGTATTTATATATATTTATATGCCATATTTTAACTAGGCTTTCCAGTACATATTTCCCATTGGATTTGAGTTGAGAAACAAATTTTTTTAATAACAATATATAGAGCTATGACTAGAAGCATATTTTACAGCCCTCATTTCCCTGAGTTGTTCACAAATGAGTAATATTACTAAGTTCTTTTTATTAACTCATACAACTTTTAATATTACTAGCCTAAATTATATTGCCATGAACTTCACAAATACATTGTATCTGTTTTCTTGATATTGCACACTGAAATTCAGCCTAAGTTATCACTTAATTTTTCACTTTGGGCTCGTTTACGCTTTTATTCTTTTCTTCCATCAGTACTTCAAACTATACAGATTCATTTTTTTCATTCAATAAGCATATATCGATTCCTTAATAGTTATGTAATTTCCTGGGAACCTTTCTACGTCAGATTCCTTCACCTTCTCTAGGTTCTTCTCTTGACTAAGTCTGAAATTTACCTCACCATTTCTTAAACTTCTAAAGCTTAATAAGGTAGAAAAGCATTTTGTGAACTCACTGTACCCCTTCACGGTAATCAATATTAGGAAGTATGTTCAACTGGCAGTAAATAACTTTTCAGACAATAATTATGGAGCACAGTGGCTCATTCATCAATGTAAAAAACATCTAGAGGAGGAAAAAAGAGTATCTAAAGCACGTGAGATGAGATTCTGCTCCTGAAACATACTTTTTTTTGGACACATACCCATTAGTTGGGCTCAGATGTGGAAGGTTTGCTAGCTTTGTAACAAAACATTGATGCCATTATAAGAAAGTGTTCATTCTGTCCACTATTTCTCAGCATAATTGCTTCCCAGATAACAAAGGACTGCTCAGACTATTAACATCATGGTTTATTGTCACTTTTGATGGGGGAGTGTCTACCCCATTAAAAGAGTAAAACAGCTATTTTTCCCAAAGAAGAGTATCAGAGTTTGGAGAAAATATTGATTTAGCGAGCCTATATTGGCACTATTTATATATCAAACATAGGTCAAAATATAAACCAAATGTTTTAAACAGAACGAATGAGAAAAATATGTTTGATCACAAGGAGAACTGAGTAAATGCACACAGCAAGTTCCAAGCTCCTCTAAGTGCATATATCACTGACTCTGGCACAGCAACATCATTTTTGGGTCTTAAGGATCACCATTCTCCCTTTATTAGATTTAACAGCAAGAATATTAGCTTCCTTCTCTTTCCAAAGCAAGTCATAAAAAGTTCATTATGTTTTATATTCTCTCTTCTTTAGAGCACTTGAATTATGAAAAATTAAACTCTTCCTTATCAAAATTGTATGTCACCTTGTAGACCACAGGAAGAGGATAGAAAATAGAATAAAAACCACACAATGAACTTCATGAAAAATGACTATAGGACTTATCTTAGCTCACTGTCATAGACCCACTGCTTTGCCAACTTAGTTTCACTAACACTGGGATCTACATTTTATTCAAGTTCAAAAGGAAGTTCTTTAAATAAACGTATTTGATGCTTACTCGGTGCCACATATTACTGTTAGTACTACACAGACACAGACATGCACACAATATCTCAATTCAGCCTTAGAAAAATACTATTCACCAGCCATTTCAGTCTCCAGCCATTTTCATGCCCTTTTATTTTATTTCTACATCTTAGAATAGATGTGACAATTGAAGGCCAGAGTAGTCAAATAACTTCCCCAAAGATACACAGCTCAGAAGTGAAGAAAACTGAATACACTTACAGCTCTAATTACAAGCATTTGTTCTTCCCGTTATATCATGCAGCCTCCATAAGCTCCCTGGTTAGCTGTAGTCTAATGGGTTACACCCAAATTGCTCAGTTTCTATTTCCAGTTCAGTTTTTGCACTATCACTGATTGTACTTGCTTCCTCCCTTCCCCCTAGCAAAACTCCTGCCTTACACTCTGTGCCTTCATGGGCTAAAAAAAAATGGTCCTTCCAAAAAATATTCAATGGAGTACCCACTCTGTCCTCAACACTGTGCTGGGAGATTAGGATAGAGTAAGATGCGTTTCATGGAACCCCTGTAGGGGAATGGGTAAAAGAGAAACACACAATAATGATCATATACTAACTAACCTCTGGTTAATACATAATTAATATCTATGTGTCAAACACTATGATAAGCACTGATATGTAAGGGTACTAATCCTAACAACATCCCGCTAGGTCAGAATTGATCGATATTGCCAACTTATCAGTGAGGTAACTATGGTTTAGGAAGCTAAATAACTTTTCCAGAGAAAATAGTTTGTAAGAGAAAGAACTATTTAAATTCACACTCAGAGTTCCCATCGTGGCTAAGTGGAAACGAATCTGACTAGCATCCATGAGGATGCATGTTCAATCTTTGGCCTTGCTCAGTGGGTTAGGGGTCTGGAGTTGCCCCGAGTTGTGGTGTAGGTCACAGATGTGGCTCAGATCTGGCATTACTGTGGCTGTGGTATAGGCCAGCGGCTACAGCTCTGATTAGATCCCTAAAAATAAATAAATAAATATAAATAAATAAATAAATAAATAAATAAATAAATAAATTCATGCTCTAAGGGGAAATCCCAAATTAAAGTGATTACCTTTTTCACCCAATTTGAAGACACCCACCTCCCCATCTCATACACATAGCCCCCCCCCAAAAAAAAAGATAAAATTCTTCCAACTCGAATACATAAAAAATGTCTGGGTAATAGAGTTGATATATTCAAATGTTGTTTTAATATTAATCTATTAACATAATATAAAAGTATATGTAAAATTCTCTGTTATTTTTTCTATTTTATAAAATAACATATTAAGAAATACAGCATTTATTTTGCTATTATCACATTTTGGGAAGCAATTTCTATTGCCACGTTCTGTTATTAGTCTTTTCACTTGAGCCAGGTTTTAGGCATCAAATACAGCTTCCAGAAGACTGTGTTGTTACTTTCACCAAGATTGTTTGAGCCATTACTCCCTTTCATTCTATCTATAATGCTGCCACTGATAATTGTATTGCAACCCAGAAGCACCAATTCTCCTAACCGTAGGGCCACTATTTTCTTTGTATTCATCCTGTAAATGGATATTTGGTGTTTTAAAGCCAAGTACTGCTGATTTTTATAGTGTTCCTTAAAAGACTTATTTACAGTTCCCAACATCTGCAGTTTTAAAAGCGTGAACCAAGGATGTCCAAAGGAAAAGGCCTGAAATAGACACAACAACAGAAGTGGTTGCCGTGGGATACACTTGGTGCACAGAACACTTCTTAGCCTTATATACTGATAAAAATAAAAGTGAAAGAATTAACCTAAATTAATTACCCATCCAACTAGAAAGGTGAGGAAAAAGAAAAAAAGTGAATGAAAAGAAAGTAAAAATAAGGATAAAAGCAAAATTTGATAAGATTGAAAACAGACGGTGGAAGAAATAAGCTTTTTTAAAACAAATCTGCAGAACAGATCAACCACTAGCTAACCTCATTAAGAAAATAAAGCACGAAATACACAAAATAAGAAATGGCACCACTAAAAGACTTAAATTAAAAAAACTGCACTGGATTTCCCCCCTTTGCCCCTCTCTATCTTCTTTTCCCTGCCATGTGCAGAGGGAGGGCTGATTTGTAGATGTTACAAGACTTTTGCCCTCTGGTTTCCATCTGAGTTTGGTCAAATGGAAAATCAGAGAATGATAAGGATATGAGATTAGGGTATTTATCCTCCATAAGAACCCTCCCACTAGGTGACACTGGACTGGCTGCATTCCTCCTTAAAATCTTCGGCTCCTACCAGGTGGCCCTCACTATAAAACTGCCCTCTCTGGGTTCCAACAATCATCCCTTCTCTTTATCCCATCACTGAATTGGTGAGAACTCCCCATTGTTACAAGCCCAGATTAGTACACTGTTCCTCTTAGATTTCCTTAAAACTTGCCCACATATTTGTACACTGTCCTTTAATTTAGCATTCCTCAAAATGACCAGGTTCAATATACCATCTGTTTCTTGCCAGGATTCTAAATGAGAGAAAAATCATGAGATATCTTTCAAAAATATATCTGAAAAACCTAGGTTAAATTGCCAATTTTCTAAGAAATATAATTTACTAAAAGTGATCCTAATTGAAAGAGAATGTTTAAATAGAACAATACATATAGAAGAAACAGAGAAAGTTATCAAATAACTACCCTCACCAAAAAGGCTAAGCCGAGGTACAAGGGAACACAGCCAACTCAGCAAAGGCCAAAGAGACTAAGTGCCACTTAATGGCTTCAGAGCATTGAAAAAGAAGGGACATTTACAAAGTGCTTTTTTGAAGGGAATTTAACAGTGATACCAAAACTTAGCAGAAAGTGGATAATCGAGTAAGACTGGTCTAAATATGACCAGTCTTACTTAGGACTATCAGAGCAAAAGTTCTAAATAAAATATTAGCAAGCAGAATTCATCAAGACAATCAAATAAAAACCCACATCACTGACAAGTGAGTTTTTCTCAAAACTATAAGAATAGTTCAATATTAAGTAACTTATTGAAATAGCTCTCTGTATTATTAGGGCTCAGGAGAAAGATCAGGTGATATATTTCATAGAAACTAAAAAGGATTCAACAAATACAATATTCAGTGTCCATTTAAGCTTAAAAGAAAAATTCAATGATTTTTTTTCTAAATATGATTACACACACACACACAGGCCCCAAAGTCAGAATTTTATTTAATAAAGAAACACGATGAGGAGTTCCCGCCATGGTGCAATAGATTGGTGGCATCTCTGGAGCTCTGGGATGCAGGTTCGATCCCTGGCCTGGCATAGGTTAAGGATATGGCATTGCCACAGCTGCAGCATAGGTCACAAATGTGGCTGAGATCTGATCCCTGGCTTAGGAACTCCATATGCCATGAGGCAGCCAAAAAAAGAAACACCATGAGCATGAATGCTATAAGGAATAAGGCAAATATGCCTATATTCCCTTACCATTTACACTGTGAGGTATTAGAAACTTACATAGCAAAGGAACCAAACAACAGAATTTTATAAAGGCAGCTTACAGAATGGGAGAAAATATTTGCAAACCATGTATCTGATAAGGGGTTAATATGCAAACTATGTAAGAAACTCTTACAACTCAATAGTGCAAAAACAACCCAATTAAAACATGGACAAAGGACCTGCACAGACATTTCTCAGATGGCCAACAGGTACATGAAAAGATGCTCAACATCACTAGCTATCAGGAAAATACAAATCAAAACCACAATGAGCTATCACCACAAACCTGATAAAATGGCTGTTATCATCAAAAAGACAAATGGTAATAGGCAGAGTTAGGGATGGTAAAGGAGTGGAGAAAAAAGAATCCTTGTGCACTGTCACTTGGAAGGTAAACTGGTACAGCTCTTATGGAAAACAGCATGAAGATTCCTCAAAAACTTAAAAATTGAACTAGAATATGATCCAGCAATTCCACTTCTGGGTATATATATCCAAAGAAAATGAAAACAAGATATCAAAAATATATATGCACACCCATGTTCACTGCAACATTATGGAAAGTAGCCAAGATATGGGATCAACCTAAGTCCTTTCAGCATATGAATGGATTAAGAAGATGTGGTTACTATCTATAATAGAATATTATTCAGCCATGAAAAGAGGAACAATCCCGCCATTCACAACAACACAGATGGATCTCGAGGACATATGCTAAGTGTGATAAGTCACACAAGGAAAGACAGATACTATATGATTTCACTTATGAGTGGGATCTAAAAAGCTGAACACATAAATACAGTGAGTACAATAGTGGTTACCAGGGGCTGGGGGATTGAGGGATAGGATGGATGTTGTTTAAGACTACGAAGTCGTAACTAGTAGGCAAATACGTTCTGGAGATCTAATGCACAGTAGGGTGAGTACAGACAACCATATTTTATTTTAATCATCAAACTTGTTCAGAGACTAACACCTAATTATTCTCACTACAAAAAAGAAATGCTAATTATAAGACATGATACAGGTTTTAACTATCATTAAAATGGCAATCATATTATAACATATAAATGTATCAAAAAATAAAAAATTAAAATTAAATAAATGTGCAAAGGCAGGAAAGAGAGGGGACAACACTAAGAAATTCCATGAAAATTCAGATTTCTGAGCTTATCCTAACAGAATCAGGAATAACAAATCTCAAGTTTGGGGTAAGACCAAATGGCAGTTATCACCAGAATTCCTCAATCAATTCATCACTAAGTAGCTGAGCAGACAAATCAATAAAAGACAATATAAATTTGGGGTGAGTCCTTTTTCCTTGAAAATAAGTGATGAATCATTAGGCTTATCTGATGTTACAGATTAGCTAGATGTTAGATTATTTGGCTGATAAAAAATATAGTAATAGCACCAAAGAAATGAAAAAAAAATACATTACAAAACTAGGGCCAAAAAAAGGAGCCAGGAAATCCCACTAATGTTTTTTAGAACTATTACAGGACTTTCAAAATGATCAGCAATGTCTGGGTATATGTCCAAAAAATTCAAATCAGGATCTCAAAGAGATATTTAAACACCTGTGTCCAATGCACCATTGTTCACAATAGCCAAGAGGTGGAAGCAACCCAATGTCTGTCACCAGATGAAAGAATAAAGGGAATATGGTATATACATCAAGGGAATGTTATTGCACCTTAAGGGAGAAGAAAATCCCATCACATGCTACAGCATGGATGAACCTTGAAGCCACCATGCTAAGTAAAATAATGCAGTAAGTTAGTCTCAAAAGAACAAAAAACAAGAAGTAGAAAGGTGGTTACCAGGGGCTGGGGGAGGAGGGAAGAGGAGTTGATGCTCCATAGGGACAGAGTTTCAGTTCTGCAAGATAAAAAAAGTTCCGGAGATTTGTTGCACAATGTGAATGGACTTAACACTACTGAACTGTACCCTTCAAAATGGTTAAGATGGGACATTGCATGTTGTTTTTTTACTGTAATTTTTTTACATGATCAGCTATGGATTTGGTTCACCACAGTTACTGTCGTGGTTCAAAATAAGGACTTTTTGACTGATCGAAACCAAATCTGAACCCTGGCTCTACTGCATTCTAGTAGTGACCTTGAAAGCATGACCCAAACTTTCTATGTTGCCATCTGGCAAATGGAGGCATGTAACAGCCCAGACTCACAGCACAGACTGCCCAGATTTTAGTTGCATCTCTGCCACTTACTTTTGGAACTTTGTGAAATTTACTCAGCTTCTCTAAGCCTCAATTTTCTTATGTGTAAAATGTGGATAATAATGTGCTATTTTCTTAGTGAGGATACAAGGAGATAATGTATTAATAGCATATCACAATGTGTCGGGCACGTTATAGGCATTAATAAAACACCCAATACGGAGCAGGCACTGTTCCAGTGCTGAGTATACATATGTCACAGAGTTTAAGAAAGGAATAGAGCAATATATCAGTAAAGCCAACAATGATAAGTGCTACAGGAAAATGAAATGCAAGGTGAGGGCACAAGGAAGGTGCAGCTGGTGGCAGGGAACTGTGGCTGCTTTAAGCAGGTGGATCAAGGCAGGCAGGGCCCTCTGAAAGAGGCCGCTTATGCAGCATCCTGAATAAAGAGAGGGAATAAACCATACATATTCCTGAAAGCTGTACAAAGGGCCTAAGGCTGGAGCTGGCTTGGCAAGATCCTGGAACAGGAAGGGGGATGGCGCGACAGCAGCAATGAGCGAGGGGGAGAGAGGGTGGAGAGGAAGTTAAAGGAATAACAGGGGCCAGATCCCTTAGGGTCTCAGAGTCCATTGTAAGGACTTTGATTTTGATTTTGAAAGAGTTGCAGGGCTATAGCACGGTTCTGAACAAAGGAGTAACATCAACGGACATATGTTTAAAAAAAATCATTCTGGCTGCTGGGTTGAGAATAGATCTTAGGAGTCATTAGTAGCAGCAGGGACTTGATTTAAAAAAAAAATAACAGTAGCTGCACTCGATACTATGTTTTACTCTATTATTACTATGTCTCAGCATTACTGTAGAACAGGCCTGAAATGGCCAATAACACCATGCTGAAAATTCCAGCTGGCACAGACGATCACAGGCAGTAAAAGTAGAGTCACTGTGGACAGAAAAACTGGCCAGTGCTCTAATGACATTCTTTGCTCTGGAGATGGATTCTGAGAGCTTCTCCTCTGGGCAGAAGTAGAAATTATCCACAGTAAGTGCAGGCTGGGTGAAAGCACTGACCTGGCATCCTGAACTGAAATTTTTAGAGGGAGAAAACAGGCAATGGGAGCTAGTCTACACTTTCCAGGGGGCTTATTTTCCCTCTTGTAACTGAGATAGGACAGGTTCAAAGACGCTCTGGTGAACACTGGTAATCTAGTCTAGTATGTGAATTAGCAAAATTACCTTCTCAGTTTTTCTTGATGAAAAGCATTACTGTTCTTCAATCCGTTTTTTTTTTTTTTTTTTGGGGGGGGGTAGGTGGGGCACACCCGAGCCATGTGGAAGTTCCCAGGCCAGGGATCAGATCAAACCCGCGCCATAGTTGCAACATGCACCACAGCCACTCCAGCGTCAGCTCCTCAACCCGCTATACCACATGGGAACTTCCCCGTTTTTCATTCTTGATGAATAAATAACAAGACACACAACTAATCACTCTAGCTGCATTTTCCCCAGTTTTTAGATCTCAAACTTGTCAAGCAATTGGTTCCTAATCTGATTAACCCATGTGTTCCTTTCCGACCGCATCTCCTACTTCCCTTCCTCTCCATCTCTCCGCTCCAGTCCTGCTGGCCTTGTTACTGTTGCCCAAACACACATGTAGTGGGTTGAATGGTGTGCTTGAAAAAGATGTATCCCCCATGACCTGTAAAAACAGCTTTATACAGGGGGAAAAAAAAAAGGGGGTTCTTTGCAATTATAATGATCTTGAGGTGAGCTCATTCTGGATATTATGGGTGGGCCCTAAATGTAATGTTATGCCCTGATAAATAACAGAAGAGGAGGCAACAGAGATACACAGAGGAAAAGGTCATGTGAAGATGAAGGCAAAGAAATGTAACCATAAGCAAGAAATACTGCAAGCCACCAGAAGCTGGAAGAGGCCAGGAAGGATTCTCTTACAGAGCCTC
The DNA here is from genome assembly GCA_004024745.2 of Catagonus wagneri. Classification (NCBI taxonomy): domain Eukaryota; kingdom Metazoa; phylum Chordata; class Mammalia; order Artiodactyla; family Tayassuidae; genus Catagonus; species Catagonus wagneri. The sequence continues at coordinate 22,299,257 of PVHT020000193.1, forward strand.
CAGAGAGCATGTGGCCTTGCTGACATCTTGATTTCAGACTTCTGGACTCCAGGACTGTAAGGGAACAAGTTTCTATTGTTTTAATCCACATTGTGGTAATTTGTTACAACAGCCCTAGGAAACTAATGCAATACAGAAACCTTTCTGCCTCAGGGCCTTTGCACTTGCTGTTTCCTCTGCCTGGATCAATCAATCTCTTCAGATACTTGCATGAACTGTCTCCATTGACTCCTTCAAATCTCTGTTCAGATGTCAGCTCCTCAGTAAGATCATCTCTATTTAAAACTGCAACTTGTCTGATACTCCCTACCCTTCTTCATAGCATTATTTTTTTCAAAACTACCTCTTAATATATTATATAATTTTCTACTTAAATTTTTATTACCAGATGTACTAGTTTCCCAGGGCTGCCATAACCAATCATAACAAATTGGGTGGCTTAGAACAATAGGAATTGATTTTCTCAAAATTCTGGAAGCTACCAGTTGGAAATCAAGGTGCTCTGGTACTCCCACTGGAGGCTCTCAGGGACGGTCTTTCCTCACCTCTTCCTAGCTTCTGGTGGCTGCCGGCAGTTCTTGGCATTTCTTGGCTTCTAGATGCATCACTCCCATTTCTGTCTCTGTCTTCATAAGGCATTTTCCCTCTGCTGTGTTGGTGTCTGTGTCCAAGTTTCTCTCTTATATGAACACCAGTCATTAGACTGGAGACCAATTTCATCCAGTACTACCTCATTTTAACTTGATTACATCTACTGAGAAACCATTTCCCAATAGGGTCACATCCACAGATTCTGGAGGCTACAACTACAACATATATTTTGGGGGGACACAATTCAACCCACAATTCCTGTTTCTCTGTACCACACTGTAACCACCATCAGAGTAGAGATCCTTGTCTATGTAAACCTAGAGCAGTGCCAGCCATGAAAGAGACACTGAACTTACATTTGCTGAAAGAACAAGTGAATGACTATGAGCCAATGAAATCAAGATGTCTAGTGAGATGCCATCAAATTCATTGGATATAGACAGAAATGTGGTAAATGTTTAGAACAAAAAGATGTGCAATTATGTGAACATCAAAATCCATGCAAATACACTGATTAATGTGTGGAATTAACTTTTTTGGCCACATCTACGGCCTGCAGAAGTTCCCACCACAGTTGTAACCTGCCCCACAGCAATGACAACACCACCAGAGAACTCTGAATTCATATTTTTAAAGGAAATGAATTACTTTCCTAAAGCATCCAGTGTCATTCATTTGTTTCCAAGCTTCTTATTGTAGGTAGAAACCACTTTCTGTCTTGCTTTCATATGACTAGTAAATGTATAGTCCCTCTTTCAATCCATTCTACTTCCTTATGGCCTCAAATGGAAGGAGAACAGGGGAAGAATATTACAGTACTAATTAATAGGATTTGATCCATTGGTAAAAACATCCAGCACCTAAATAGCTGAATACCAAATTATGCATTTCAGTATGAGGCTTCCAGATATAAAAAGAATGCTCAATGTCTGACACTTATTGAATGTTTCACAGTTTTAATGGAGTTCAAAAAAAAAACCTCTTTAAAAGGTAAATAATTGGGAGTTCCCATCATGGCTCAGTGGTTAACGAATCTGAGTAGGAACCATGAGGTTGCGGGTTCGATCTCTGGTGTCACTCAGGTGGTTAAGGATCCGGCATTGCCCTGAGCTATGGCGTAGGTTGCAGACACGTCTCGGGATCCTGCATTGCTGTGGCTGTGGTGTCACCGGCGGCTACAGCTCCGATTAGACCCCTAGCCTGGGAACTTCCATATGCCGTGGGTGCGGCCCTAGAAAAGACAAAAAAAAAAAAAAAAAAAAAGCAAATAATTTAAGGTCAAGAACTCAAGTTTCTATGAGTGACAACGTACACAGGTCATGCATTAAGTAAAACCATTGGCGACATCATTATTCAAAGTAGAAACAGTTAAGGCCTCTGTGGGGCATCTGTGTCTAGTATCAGACACTGCTGCCATTCCTCTTAAAAAGAGTAAATATTCAGGAGTTCCCGTCATGGCTCAGTGATAACAAACCCAACTAGTATCTATGAGGTTGCAGGTTCAATCCCTGGCCTCGCTCAGTGGGTTAAGGATCTGGTGTTGCCCTGAGCTGTGGTGTAGGTCACATATGCGGCTAGGATCCCACCTTGCTGTGGCTGTGGTGCAGGTCAGCAGCCACAGCTAAAAAGACAAAAGACAAAAAAAAAAAAAAAAAAAGAGTAAGTATTCAATTCAGTCAACGTGTCCTGATTGTGACAACTGAGAGGCACATAGGGTCTCAACTTCTTCTGCTGCAACACACTTCTTTTAACGAGGGAGCTGTGATTTCTTCTATAAAACTTAACATAAGGAGGAAAAGGAATGTAGTAGGTATTTTCAAATGTCATCTTTTAAATATATTTTTTGTCAATATGGATGCTTGGTGTATTATTATGAAATGCTAAAATATCTACTGAGGCTTTCTGTTTCCTCCTTGATGATGCTCTTTTGCTGGAGAAGCAGCAGCAGCGCCATCTTCTGGAATAAATGGAATAGAACATAATTATGGTGTTCGGAAAAGTCAGAGTCCTGGGGAAGAATAGATCTATGTGCATGCCAGCAAAATGAGAAGCTGCAAATAAATCTTAGTTGTTAATCACCAAGGAAGAAATTAACATAGAATCAGTTTCTGACATCAATAAGCAACTGTATAAGGACAGCAAAACTCTCTTCCAGCAGCAAGACTGAGTGGGCAGTTCAGGCCACTGTCAAAATTTTTAGTGTATAAAATAAACACAAAAATGAGACAGAACTAGAGGGAAAAATACGTGCCATGAATTAAATGGGAAAAAAAAGTGAATCATAAGATCCCACTAGATTCAAACCACTTTGCTATGGGAATGTGGGTGAGATGGACAAAAAATGTGTAAATATTTTTCCTGCCTGCCAGGTAAATATAATATAAAATGGAATAAAGTAGCTGACAAAAGAAAATTACCGCAGCAGACCATACAGAGAGTGACTAAACAGTAGAGCGGATATGTTAGAGGCATCTATTATAAGGGGCACTGAAACCATCCTTGGGAAATGAAGGTTATAAAGAAAGAAGCAATCATTTCTGAGAGAGTGCCACACAGGGCTAAATGGAATACTTAATCTGGACATGGGAGAGGAAACTCCTGGGGTGGGACAAGAGTTGTGAAGGCCCTTACAGGACATGGTCACTGCAGACAGGCAGAATTCTAAGATGCTAGTCCAAGATTCACAGCCTCTGATAAACACGTACCTTCACCCAGTTACTCCAGCCAACACTAACACAGGCACTGCTGGAAAGGAATTTTGGAATGAGCTGATACAGAGAGTGTCAAGGTAGATCTAACTTAATCACAAGAGCCCTTTAAGAGCAGAGCCTTTTCTTTGGCTGGGTGCAGAGGAGGAAATCAGAGATCTGAGGTGCCATTGCTGGCTTGAGGATGAAGGGGACCATGTGTCAAAAAGTGAAGGTAGTCTGGAGACCAGAGTGGCTTCTGCCAACAGCGAGCATGAAGATGGGGGCCTCAGTTCTACAACACTGTGGAACTGAATCATCTGCCCGTAACAAGAATGCACTCTCAGAAGTGGGTTTTCCTTCAGACTCTCCATATGAACCCAGCCTGGTGGACACCTAGACTTCAGCCCTTGACACCCTTAGCTGAGAACATAGCCATGTGGTGCTGGACCCACACCACCGTGAGGCAATAAATGAGTGCTCTTTCAAACCACTAAGTCTGTAGCAATTTATTATTTAGCAGGAGAAAATAGTCAGCTAAGAACAGATACGTTTTAAAAAGGCTTTCTAGAAACAACAGTTTCTGTAACCATCCGGTTTTTGTATTTGCTCAGGGAGATTATCTAATTTGCTCTTTCCTCCCACAATGCTTAGTCTCACTTTTAAGTAAGTATTTTAGGATGCATTAAAAGATGAATGCCACTGGAAGTTTGGGGTTAGGAAATGCAAACTATTACATCTGCAATGAGGATAAGCAATGAGGTCCTGCTGTACAACACAGGGAACTGTGTCCAGTCTCTTGGAGGATGATATGAGAAACAGAATGTATGACTGAGTCACTCTGCTGTACAGCAGAAATTGGCACAACACTGTAAATCAACTGTACTTTAATTTAAAAATTACCTGCAAAAAGACGGAACGCCTTGTCAGGCACCAAATTATCAGAGTTATTGGTGGGTCTACATCATGAAGTCATACCCAGGTGCCTTCGTATCTGCCAAGAACCAGGAATGAAAACCAAAAGAGTGAGAAGCTGGTCTGGCAAGGGCATGGACCAACCACCCAGCCAGGAAGGCTGTAAGCCTGTTACCATCCTGGCACTAGCCAAGTATCTCCTCTGCCAAAAATCCGTGTTCCTGAAGGGAAATGGGCAAGAAGAAAGGTATGAGTATGATGAAACATATCGGGAGGCAGGAAAGGAGACAGTTCTGCAAAGCTTATGTTTTCTAAGAATCAGCCTTCCTTGGCTTCTTGGAGGCACAGTTCTCACCCTCAGTAGCTTCATCTTTAGGCTGCCAGATTGAAGTGGGCAGAATAACATGGCACTGAGTTCAGTTTGAATTTCAGATAAACAATGTAGACTTACAAAGCATAGGTATGTCCAAAATAGAGTGTGGGCCCCATGTAGACACACTTTGGAACAATTACTGTTGAGTTGAAACTCACATTGAACCTAGCAGCCTGTAATTTGCTGGGCAACTCTATTAGCCTTGTCTTCTCTCCCTCCCAACACAGGTCATTTTTTACTTAAAACAGATCTCAGTCTCAGGGCCTTCTCCCTTCCGAGGTATATTAATAAGCCACGTCTTCACCATCCCTGTACCCAAGCACTAGAACTTTGTGGACCATCCTCTTAAAGAGTCTATTTCCCCACCCCTTGACTTGGACTTCAGCCACGGTACTTGCTTTGACCAATAGAACAAGGCGGACATGACGCGGTGCCATTTGCCAGCTTGACCCTTGAGCAGCCTTGTGGGCATTTCTCCTATCCACTTGTACGTCAGCATGGCTTTGACTCCCAGAAGGAGGACACTCCTACCCCTGCTGAGCCAGATCTAAGCCAATTTACCGGCAGCCAATCACCAGACTCCAGAGCAAAACAAGTGCTTATCGTTGGGAAGATACTGCAGTTGCTTGTTACTCGGCACTGTTGTTATCATATATAATACATATAATGTATATAACACTGTTGTTAATCTCATACTTCTCTTCCCACTCCATGGCCAAGGTGTTAATAGAGAAGTTTCATAACCACAATGCTGGCTGCTTTAAGAGGCCACACATAAAAGGAAAAAAAAAAAGAAAATCAGTCCCTGGACACAGAAGAATAAATTATATTACCCTTTGGCTCAACTAGGTGCCTCAGAAAATCCCAGTAAAAGCACTAAGAGAAGGGAAACTTATTGAACCTTACTCTCATGCTCCAAGGGTTACTGTCTTGTCACGTCCCTGTTTTATTTTGAACTGTCATGCTGAGCTTTATTGAGAATTACAGTGTTGGTAGGGAGGATTTGATAAAGCTTGTATAGCATTACTTTCCTTGAATTCTAGGCCTTTTTTGTCCTTTTCATTTTACCTGGTGTCTATCAGAATCAAACATTTCTGATTTTCTTATATCCACCTAAGGATCAGAGCTAAATAACTTTATTAAAGGCCAATGAACTATGGTTCGATTCTCTCACACTCAGATATATTTTGCTGCATATCTGAAGGCTTTCACATACGCAAACATCCCCACAGTTTGATTTCTTTTCCAGCACACTTTTTAAGAGTGCGTGGAGCTGAGCACTGATTTTTAATATGATTGATACCGAAGCAGATACTCAGTAAATCTCTATGCCACACAGCCTTTCAATTACAGATTGAAGTAATAGCTTGTACTTATTAATTTGGCTTTTATGACACAGAAGAGATAAACCATGAATCTAACTGGATGGTTCAAAGACTGATAATGGGATATTGGCCCATGTATTTCTGGTGTGTCATCTCTCCAAGTTCATCTAGATATCATCACTGAAAGTATCCAGAAAGCTGGTTTATGCAGCATTCTATCAAATGGACATCTCTATTAACCAGCTCTTCTAGTCTTTGCCAGGGTAATGATTGTAACATATATACAAGACCCTAAAATGCGTCCTTGCCAGTAATAGCAAATGATATCCAGAGTAGTTTTCGTACTACATATATATTACTGAACTTTAGTGCTCCTAACACTGGAGGAGCATGCACAGTGCCTACAGCAGCATTCCATTTGCTTAATTAGAACAAGCTGGTTTCTCTTTCACCACGTGGATAACAGTGTTTACTGAGACTACACTGTCTGTCTTGAAGAATCATTTCAGGAAGCAAAGATCTATTGCCCTTTGGGGAGTCCTCATAAGCCTAAGTGCAGTTTGTAGGCCTGATATACATAAGGGACATGAGGATGCATCAAGCAATGCTTTGCTTCTCGAGGTGTGGTCAGCAGGGCGGCAGCATCAGCATCATGTGGAGGTCGTTAGAAATGCACAATCTCGGGCCCATCTCAGACTTAATGAATCACAACCTATATTTTATTAAGTTCCCCAGATGATTCCTGAAAACATTAAAGTCTGAGAAGCACAGCTCAGTACTCGTTGCCATCATTTCACTACCCCAGGCAGCAAGATGCACCCGAGGATTTCCAGCCAAACACTTTAAACATGCTACTCAGCTAACTCTTTTGAAGCTAAAATTCCACTACTAACTGGGTTTCCCACAGCCTAGGTCTCAAAGTTATGCATATTAAATAAGATCATACTTTTAAAACCATAAAGGACCTATAGAATGTTGGCTCTTGTTACTTTTCAATGAGTGTGCCCTCACTTTTGCATTCCTGGTGGAGTGTTCAAAAAGATATGATCATAAGGACTGCTAATACTGATTAAGTGTTTATCACATGCCAGGAATTCTTCTAGTGTTTTATACAATAACCCCAAGACATAGTTTCCTATCCCCATTGTATAGGAGATAAAACGAAGGCACTGATTCAAACTAGGCAATCTTCTCTAGAGCCAATATCTTTAGCCCTACCCCACATTGCTGTTCATTCTGAGACACTTAAGAAGTATTTTGTGGTATTCCCTGGTGGCCTAGAAGTTAAGGACTCGGCATTGCCACTGCTGTGGCTCTGGTTACTGCTGTGGCTCCGGTTGGATCTCTGGCCCAGGAATTTCTACATGCCACAGGCACAGAAAAAAAAAAAAAAGAAAAGAAAAAAAAGAAAAGAAAAAATATATTTTGCATTTAAGTCCAAATTATGCTCGGCCTATCTTTATCTTAGTGTCACCTGATACGTACATTGAAAATACAAATCTGAAGCCTCTACCCTGAACATCTAGAAACTGGTATTTTTAAGAACTGCCCAGGGGATTTCTGTGATCACTCAGGTTGGAGAAATACAGTTCCAAATTAGGGTCCCCTCTTCATAACCAGCTGTGGCTGCAAGCTGACAGCATATCGGTAGCCTCATTAATGTCAAGGCCACCTCCACACACACATTCTAAGAAGCCAGCCCACACAGCACAAAGCCCGGCTCTCATTTGGGCTTTTGCTGTGGAGCTTCATTACCTCTCATGTTCTCCTTGGTGACACAGGCCCAGATGAAACTAGTTTCATCTGCCTTTTAAATGAACTGAAGCCACCAGAACAGACCTAAGCCAACTACCTGTCTTTTCTCACACATCCGCTGGGAATGGATATGCTCATGCTAACAACAATTCTCTCCAATTTCCTTTGTCATTGCCTCTGCCCCGACCCTGGAATACAATCTAAATCAGACTGCATGTTCGGCTTGATTCCTGGTATACCCTTCAGCGCTCAGGACCCCAAACTTTGTACCTGAGCAGATAATAATCTCATTCCACAAACTTCATCTTTCTATATCTGAACCTATGCTACAGTTTGAATTCCCAGTTCTCCATTAGATAAAAATTGAAATGCCAGGAAATTCCCCAAAGGTAGGTGGCCTGCCTAGTGACAAGGTGTTGGGTGAGGTACAGTATTTTCTCATGCTGATTTCCACTGTGTGGTCTAAATCGCTATCATCCGTGTGTATGTGGTGGTTTGCCCATGCAGGTCACTGTTTGAACCCCTTATCCCAATCGCAAGGCCTCTTCAGATGCAACAGCTATCTGTACAGATACAGCTATCTGTACCAAGTTCATGCCACTGTCAGGGACATGGGACATATTCTGCTCCACCTGCCCTGCACTAGGCACCAGGACACTCTGTGACAGGGCCTCAAACCCATTATCTTTACTCTAGTAACCTCTCCTGCTTTCCTGTGCTCTCTTCAGGAAAAGAAGGAGGTAGGCATAAACTACAAGCATCTTCTGTCCTTTAATTCGACAAACCTATGCAAGATTCAAGTGAAAAGTGGGGACCTACAGGTAACAGGGCCCCTTCCTTTGGAACCTCACCCTCACAAATCAAGCTTTCTTCCATCCTTCTGATTCTCCCTGCCTTATTTTGGGCATCTAGCTAATCTTGAGCGGAGGAAAGACGTACTCCAAGACTTATTAATTTTCCCAAAATGTTTGTGTCTGCCCTGAGTTTTTTCATCTCCTCTAAAATTTAAGTTTTTGGAATCCAAACACCAAGTAATGCCCTCTGAGGTCTGCCGTGGGATGTGCAGGACCACAATTCTTCAAAAATAATTGTGGAGTAGAATAATGTTTTTGAAACGTCAGCCAATGCTTCCTTCTCTTGAATTTCCTCCTATCCTTATATTCACCACCAGCCACAGTGAAAGCAGCAGCCGTGACATGACATGGGACAGATCCAGTGAGGACACAGCAGTCACAAATCCAGACCAATCCTACCATGCCACTCAGGATTTAATTTTGCCTTCTGAAAAATAGAGAGCCAAAGCATATTGATGCCCTCAATTAGGATTCTAATAAGGAAGAACTTCTACTCTGACCCAAATTTGAGAAACTGTGTAGGGAACATGAAGGAAAGGGTTAATTCCCTGTCTGGCTGGTCAAATTACTGTTGGCAATAATAATAGCTAACGTCCATTGGTAACTTGCTATAAGTCATGTGGTCTGTTGAGCCCTTTACCCTCTATCTCTTAGTTTAATCCACAACAACCCCCTGACTGCATTATTATTATTACCTCTTACTTTTTCAGATGAGACGCATAACTGGGTGGTAGATAATGGTGGGTCTTGAACCCACCACTTGAACACTTTTTTTCAGAAAACTAAAATTAAATTCGCAACCACCATATTCCATTGCACATGAGGGAATGACAGACACCACAACCAGACCTGTACACTCACTTAATAGGGTACTAGATCTGATTTGCTTTAAGAGCAAAGCTTGTATAGTTTTTTGTTTTCTTTTTGGCCACCTCATGACATGTGGAGTTCCCAGGCCAGGGATCAGATCTGAGCTTCAACACCAATACCAGATCCTTAACCCACTGTGCTGGGCTGGGGATCAAACCTGCAACCCAATGCTCCAGAGACACTGCCAATCCCACTGTGCCACAGCAGGAACTCCCAAAGCCTCTATGAATCAACCAGATAAGCCAAGAAAACCTTCTGTGTTTACAGAGCCATCACCAGATCTACCATTTCTATAACCTGGAAATACTCATGTATCTGGGAACAATGTATGTGGGAAACTCCTTTTCTTTTTGAGGGCAATAGATTATATACACATTATTAGGTACAAAACATAGACTTCAGATTAAAACAATACTGTGATATAATAACTTATCTAAAGTTGAAATCTGAAGATATCTAGCCTCTTTGATGTATCTCTTCCAAGTAAGTCTTTAGGACTATACAAATAAACCAAGACCTAGAAAGACAAACTCATACAAACTGAACAAATTAATAGGCTAAGACAAAATTCAAGCTAAATATTAAATGCTTTTGTTGTAAATATGCTCATATCATCTATGCTTAATTATACAGTTCTGTAAAAAGTTTTCATGTATGGGACTTCCCGTCATGGCACAGCGGAAATGAATCCGACTAGGAACCATGATGTTTTGGGTTCAATCCCTGGCCTCTGCTCAGCGGGTTAAGGATCCGGCATTGCTGTGAGCTGTGGTGTAGGTCTCAGACACAGCTTGGATCCCAAGTTGCTGTGGTTGTGGTGTAGCTGGCAGCTGTATGTCCAATTAGACTCCTGGCCTGGGAACCTCCATATGCCGTGGATGTGGCCCTAAAAAGCAAAAAAAAAAAAAGTTTTCATGTATGATATTTTAATTCCCCAATCATCGTTTCATTCACAGTATCTTGCCAGCTTCCTTTTCTACTGACAACTACTTTCATTCCAAAAACTCTCACCATTACTTCACAACTAGCTATGTATGGAGTTGAATCCTACTGGAATGGGAGGAGGCCTACAATCCAGTTACAGGCTCCTTTGTTTCTGGCTATAATCGTTGTTTTTGATAAAATACTCCTTCTGGGGACTAAATGACTACGTCTTTGGTAACACATAAAGAAACACAACTCACACTTAATTGGAAAAATATGAACTAATGCTTAAGAGTCATCTACCCCAGCCTGTGGGGCCCACAGTGCTCGGTAATGGCTGTGCTTCCGCCTCACTCACAGCGTGAGCTTCTTTCATTGCTCTGTTTTCCTACATTTCAACTCCACTTGCTGAGCAGAAAAGATCTCCTTAAGAACACTTCATCTCCCTGGCCAAAACAAATTCATAATTATAAAGTAACTAGTTGCCTTGTGTTGTACTTAAAGTGCTTTAAGAACTTGTATTGCCCTAGAAAACAAGCCCTTTCCTTTTTGATGTGAACTTGTTTGGTTTTAATCACCCAGTTTCTATTCACTCTTCCACCTTCTTCCCCATGGTCTTTCCCCCTTCTGATGTTTTTCCTGCTGGAGAAATAGAACAGTCCCACATTTAATTACCCAATACTCATTTCAAAGAAATGTTAGGGTAATTTAATCATTACTAAGATCCAAACAGAACATCTTACAGTAGAGCTTAACAGGAATCAAGGAATTAACCTCCTTGATTATTTTATAGACTTTCAAATTTCCTCTCAGAATTTTTTTTTTTGGGGGGTCCTGCTCACTTGTCTCTATTCTGCTTTTTTCAAGTGGGTTCATAATTCTTTCCAAAAAGCTACTGTCCATCTTTCTTATTCTCATTGAAGGGATAAACTGCTTACAACATCTCCGTTAGCCCGAGATACAGGGATTTCAAAAGGACTTGATACCCTAGGAAGTCAAATGACTTCATCAAAGTAACTCAGAAAGCCACACCTCTCATTTTTCCCCTGTGGTTCAGTCGACTGATTAATCTTACTTTTTTAATTACACTTTCCGATATCCCATAGCAGACTCCTAAATGACCTATTTAACTTATCTAATGAACATGTGTAGTTACTAGTTTAATGGGCTTTAAACTCCCCAGTGAAGCACACACAAAATATCTGCTAACCTGAATAGAAAACACATATTCTCTTTGGGATAAATAACTGTGCAATGACACCCATGAATGTAGAATTTACTTTTTAAAAAGTCCTTAGAGGCAAAGTGACTTTGCAATCTGCAACATCCACCAGCCAAGTTACAGCTTTAGACAGTCTGACAAACTACTACCTCATTCTTAAAAGGAAGTATTAGAATTGGTCCTTTGCCTCAGTCGATACCTATTTTCTCAGTTCTATAGCAATTTCATAAAAATATGGGGTATTCATATGGTTTATAGGTTACATTGAGGAAAATGAAAATTATTATTTTTTTCCAAAAGTATAGCCCTTTGGAAGCTAACAATCAAAAGGCACTGCGTGTGTGGAGATGGCTGCTGAACGGGAATTGAACTATGGTTGGATGGAAATTCAGTGCTTTGGCAAAAGTTGAAAAACTGCTGGCTATTTTAACTTCTATGTCATGTAGAAGTATTCTGGCTCCAAATGCAGGTCATTTAAAACTATCAAGACTTCTTCTTCAATAATACCAGCAAGGCTCATTAGCCCCTCCAAACATCTCAACTATTCCATTTTCTACACACAATATTTCACTAGAGAACTGAACAGATATTATTTTAAGAAATGAAAGTACTTCCCTTCCTCAGAAGATTATTAAATATGATAGCATACTCAGAAATTCAATAGCTACTCCCATGCACTAGGAATAACCAAAATGATTTGTTCATCTATTTATTAACTATTTATTAAATTTCTCTTCTATGTCAAATTCCGCTCTTAGCTCTGTGGAACAATTAATTACGGTAAACAGATAAAGTTCTTGCCCTCATTTGAATCCATTTGCTTTGCAATTGGACAAAGAACTCCTCCCTGGCCCCACTTCCGGGTAGAAGTCCCTGTTATAAAAGTAGCCTCAATTGAGAAGTAATGTGTGAGAACATACTAGGTTGTCATCCTAATACGCAAGATACTTCCCAATCTGAACATTAATATAGTCACTGATCTTTCTCCTTTGACTGTAAATTTGGCTGACAATTAGCTTCTCCTTATTTGGAATTCGAATGCGCAATTGCCCCTACAGAGCTCATTAGAAGCCTTGCTCAAGTTACATGCATTCTGGTTCAGAGCTAGCATATTTTCTAACATTACAAGTATGCCTTATTAAGCAGAATCTTGCTGAATGAGGAGGGCACCCATTCTCTTCTTCATTTTTATAAGAGAAAAAGAAGATACTATTGAATTCAAAAAACAGAGGCCTTAAGCAGTCTATGAAAATGTAAACCAGGCTATATACAGTGACCATAATTTCTGATGGCTATAGCAAAGCACACTACAAAATACTTAAGAAGTTTTCTTCATCAACATTAGATGTTTAAAGCAACTGTGCTCACAAAAAATCTAATAAATCAATGCCTTGAATATTGACTTATTTTTAATGAAGATAAGATATTTACATGAAATTAGAGATAAGCAAAATTAATCTGTGGAAATAAGAATCAGAACGTGGCTGCTTATGGGTTTTGAGGCTGCCCAGAAGGGAGTATGAGGGAACTTAAAGGAGTGATATAAATGTTTTATATCTTTATGCGGTGTTGGATAAACGGGTGCCTTTATTTTTCCAGACTCATCCTATTGGATAAGTTAAGACCTGAGTATCTCCCTGTATATAAATGTTACCTCAACTGAAAAAAAGAAATAAAGAGTTGAATATCTGAGAGAAAAAACTGTATTCAGAATTCATCTTTAAGGAAGAATAAATTCAGATGTTCAAGAAAGAAAGGTTTAGCAACAGTTTCCTGGATAAGGAGCAGCCAGTAAGAGATTTGCAGACTGATCCAGAATGAGAGGATGGAGGAAGAGAGAAAGTAGTCTGGGTGCTGAGGAAGGAGAAAACAAAAAGGTGTGGTTTAGGTGAGGCACCATGAGAAGGGAGGCTGAAAGTACACATGAGCCAAGTCATGGAGGGTTTTAATGTCCTACAAAGGAACTCAGGCTTTATCCTGAAAGAAAGTTAGAGGAAGTTTGGAAGATTTTAAACTGAGTGATGTATACAGAAACACAATCTACAAGCCACATGAAGAAAGGATAAAGGAATTCAGGTTAGAAGATCTTCAATAAACCCTTTAATTAGCTAATTACTAAACCTGGTGAGAAATTGAGATCCTCCACTAAATCAACAGCTAGAGGCATGGAGACGTGGACCCAGGGACAGATTTAGAAGTCATTATTAAGGAAAATATAGGATGGAATGTGGTAACCTATAAAGGAGAAGGTGAGGGATCAGGATGAGTTATGGATACAGAGCATATTATTGGGCTTAGGCAACAGCTGGGATGGTTGTGTTGGGGTGGGGAATGCAGGAGGAGCAGAAATGGAAGGGGAAGAAGTGGATCTCTCTCAGCCTATCATACTCTAGGTGCCCAAAAAGCACCCACATCAAGCTCTCCAACGAGCTCCTGGGTACGTGTGGGGTGACCCTATCTACAGATCTGCCCATAGCAGTTTTTGTTTATGGTTATTGCCCTAGAAAAAAAAAATCATTAATAGCCCTGGCTTTCAATCCCCCTGAATGTTCCAGTTTTGTCAATAAATTATATGGTCACCTAACTCAGATGGTACAGCATTTTAGGCCATCTGTGTTCATCTTAGAGATAAGACTTCTGGTGCCATCAGTACATGGGCGGTAGGTCAAGCAGAGTTAAAGGACAAGAATGGAGATTTTAATTGAACTTGAGAAATACCAACACCAAGAGAAAGGTGGAGGAAGAGGGCTCCCCAAAGAGAAGAGCAAAAAGTCCCCAGAGAGTTAGAAAAAAAAAAAAAAAAAAAAAACGTATTCTGGAAACAAAGGGAAAATTTGTTCAAGCAATCCTCTCCATATGACTCAGCTCTTCAAGGGGCGTGCACTTTCCCCCTGTCCTTGGAGAGCACCAGGCTCTGCTACAGACCCTCGTATGTAGGAATTACTCAGGAGACAGCTGATGATTAATTACTGTGAAGATGCGATTTCTCTCTCATTTTTTTTTTTTTTTAGGGCCGCGCCTGCAGCATATGGAGGTTCCCAGGCTAGGAGTCGAATCCCATTGTGGCAAAGACGTAATTTCTGTTCTTAAGTGGTAACTTTTCTTAGGTATGCCAAGTTTCCAAAATGTGAAATTCTTTGAAGATAAAACCTTAGTTTCAGGAGCTATGATACAAATCAGTTCTCGTTTTTTTAAATAAAGCACACATCGTAACTCTAACAAAATTCTATTCTCAGTGTGAAACTCCCCTGCTTCAAATGATACACAGGGAGATATGTCTTAGTCCATAATTTCCTCAAATACTGTCTTCACTTAGCTTTTACTGCTCTATATCATCTCTGAGTGTAGCGATTTCAATTTTGTAAGTATTGTCCTCCCTATTGTTTGTATGTGCCTAACAACTAGAATTATTCTCCCCTATCATTCTAACATTTTTCTGTCATTTTCACTGTATCTTGCCATCAACAAAAACACCAACCAAAATCTTCTATAAAGAAGATGCTAATCTCATGGAAAAATCTAAAAATTAACTATTTTCTATCCATCCATAGAACAAAATATGCATAAAGACTGGCAAAAAGAAAAAATGTAGAATGATGTAACTACAACTTTTTTCCTCATTATCAAAAAATGACAAACCAATGTTTACTTGACCAGGTTTATACACACAGACCTAAACATTCCCAACAACAGCTTACACAAATCCTCTAAGATATGGAAGCCTGTCCTAATTCAGAATGTAAATTGTTATTCCACAATCTAAATCTGAAGTAACATTTATCTACAATCAATAGCTTATCTATGTTGATAGCATCCAAAAGAGGAAAAATAAATAAGAGAAAAGAAGGATCTGATACCTACCAATAACATGAAAAATAATGGGCATAGTTTCTGTCAAATCTGCAGGGTTGAAACTGTCATATACAGGAGTTCCCACTGTTGTGCAGTGGTATTGGCAGCAGCATCTCTGCAGCATCAGGATGCAGGTTTGAGATCCTGCCCAGCACAGCAGGTTAAAAGATTCAGCATCATTGCACCTGTGATGTGGGTCATAACTGCAGCTTGGATATGATCCCTGGCCCAGGAATTCCATACGCCACAGGGTGGCCAAAAAAGAAAGAAAAGAAACGAAACTGTCATACAGTAGGTTACCGATAAATGTCAGTTTCCTTTCTTGTTAGAACAAGTAAGACTTTCTGAAAACAAGAAGAAGAATCTGGTTGGCTGGCCAGGCTCATGTGAATGATCCAGCATGAATCACATGACTGGTGTTATCCTGGGAAGGAGTGAGCAGTCGTGAGTCCAGGGCACTGAAGAAAACCTATCCAAATGCATGTGTCTGTATTATTCCATGACCACTGTAACATGCACACCTCCCCTTTTGTATCAGTTAGCACTAGCTTTAATAGAGAAGTGTGTTCTCAAGTCTACTATGTACTGCTGTGACTATCTTTTCCTAGGCTCAATACAATACCACCTAACTCTGATCCACTTTATATCCACATCATAGCCTGCTGTAAACTTGTCACATGGAGGTGGTCAGGACATCATATAAAGAAAGAAAAGATATTCAGACCATTCTGTAGCAAATCTTGAACACAGACTGAAGAAATCTGGATTATATATTATGGGTCATAGTTGAGATATTTCTAGTTTTGAGACAGTGCCCTGATATTAATGTAAGGTTAAGGAAAGTTTACCTGACATCATTCAAAAGAGATCAGAAAAGAAACTAAAGCAGGCAGAGCACCCGAGAGGATGACAGTCATTCTTGGACTAGATTTTTGGGAAACATGGTATCTAGATAATTTAACCTATTCTTCATGTGTATCTGTAGCTTGTTTTAATATAGTTATTGATATTTACCCAGTAATGCAGACTAGTGTTTCTTTGCATTAGTGTTAGTGAAACTATACAAAGATAGTGTAAAAACAGTGACAACACACATGTGGGATTTTTGACACTCGACTTAGAGCCATCTCATCCATTACAGATTAGTTTAGACATGATATTTTTGCCTTAAATTCTGAAAAATGAAATTGCTTGGCTCAGCTAAACTTTCAGTCTTCCAAGTAATCACCATAATTGGAATTGGTTAGAAATGGCAAAATTTTAACTTGTAAGGCAGGATAATATTTTGCAGTATTAATTAACAGGTATGTTTCTGTATAGGTTTCCTCGAGTTCTTTACTTTCCTCTCCAACCTTCAGCATCCTCGAGGGAAGAATGAACACAGTCAAGAAGTTAATTGAGTTTATGAAAGAAATAAAAATGAAAACAGACAAATAGCAGAGGCAATATTTCTGAAAGCTTTAGTTCTCAATCTCAAGAGCCACAAACTTGAGAGAGAGAAATTTTGTTTGTTTTTTTATTATAAAGACTTATCAAGCAAGTGTTTACAGGGCTGAGAGCTAAGTACAAGAGAATCAAAAAATGAGGGAGGTATGTAGGGAGGTGGACATGATGGGGAGAACTCTCTGAGCCCTCCCATTCAGTTACTCATTCGTCTAACTTCTCTGAGGGCTTATCATGTTCCAGGCACCAGTCTGGGTGCTACGGATACAGCCATCATTAAAACAGGGAAAATTCCCTCTCTCAATGAGGTTACCTTCTAAGTGGTAGAGACAGATCCCCAAAATGAGATAACTTAGTAAAATGTTTAGTAAGTTCTGTGGCAATGATTGTGAGGTTAAATGTAGTGCAGGAGTAGCTCAAAATTGGCTAAGAGAAGTTCCCATCATGGCTCAGCCAGTTAAAAACCTGAACTGTATCCATGAGGGTACAGGTTCAATCCCTAGCCTCATTCAGTGGGCTAAGGATCCAGCGTTGCCATGAGCTGTGGTGTAGGTCGCAGATGCGGCTCGGATCTGGAGTTGCCATGGCTGTGGAGGAGGCTAGCAGCTGCAGCTCTGATTCGACTCCTAGCCTGGGAGCTTCCATATGCCGCAGGTATGGCCCTTAAAAAAAAAAAAATGGCCTAGAAATAGAGTGGACAGCCAAAAGGAAACTGGTATCAGGATAAGGAGAACACAGAATGTACAGCCATCATGATCAAGGGCCAACATAGGAAATTTAGACTCCCAATTGTGACTCTGAGCAAAGGGCTGGATGTTCAACCACCTGTGGATCTAAAGTTATTAGAGAAGGGTCGGCAAGAATAAGAGTTTTCAGACAAACCTGAGGCTTCTCCCCGAATGCCAGTGTAGTCAATCGATTGCAAAAGTGGTTACAATACTTCTCTCCTGGTATTTACACTCTCTGCAATGTGGCTTTGGAGCAACTCCCCTCCAGAGGTGGGATTTACTTCCCACACTTTTGAAACTGATCTGGCCTTGTGATTTACTTTTAGCTAAATGAATGAAGTCCAGCAGAGTACATGATTCTGAGCCTGAGCCTCAAGGGACTATTAACTTTCCTATGTCTTCTTTTGAAACCCTACCACTACTGCCTGAACAAATCCAGGCTCCCGTGCTGAAGGATGCTAAACTGTTCACAGGAGAGCCCAGTTTTTCCCAGCTAAAGTCATCCTAGACCCGAATACTGACAGATGAGCCCCAGGTGCATGAGTGAGCTCTAGCCCAGCAGGGCTGCAAAGAGAATGCATCTCCTTGAAACTATGAAAAACATCTATCTAGCTGATGGATTGTGAACAACAATGCACAATTAGGAGTTCCTGTCGTGGCTCAGGGGTTAATGAATCCAATTAGTATCCATGAGGACACGGGTTCGAACCCTGGCCTTGCTTAGTGGGTTAAGGATCCGGCATTGCTGTGAGCTGTGGCGTAGGTCACAGATGCAGCTTGGATCCCACTCTGCTGTGGCTGTGGTGTAGGCTAGCAGCTATAGCTCTGATTTGACCCCTAGCCTGGGAACCTCCATACTCTGCAGGTATGCCCCCCCCCCAAAAAAAACCCAAAAAAGATAATGCACATTTATTGTATCAGCCATGGAATTCTGAAGTGGCTTATTTCACAGCATTAGCTAACTGATAGAACCAGAAAAAAACATGAATTCTGTGTGAATTCTCCAAGACCTTAGAATATCCCCAGGTAGAACTGCGAACAACAGGAAAGTGAGGAATATTCAATTAATTGAGTTTAAATCCTGAGTTAACCACATTTAAACCCAGAAGTAATTAAGTTACTTTTGACTGGAAAACTAGTAGAAATAGGGGTTTGAGAACTACAGTTCAGCACAAAAGAAACTCACACGCACAACTGAGATGGCAATTGTCAATTATAAACTGGTTATACTTCTGCCAAAATTATTTCAGTTACACTAGTGAGGCAGCTGCTGCAGAGAAATCAGTGTTGTCATTAGTCAGCCAAGCCCTTCAGAAACCAGAGCACCCAGGATACCTCCAAATTTCTGAATCAAAATTTAACTATTTCAGTAAATCTGTTATTGTTGTTTCCATAGCACATTGTGTAATTTTAAAAATTGAGAGTATTCTTTCTCTACACAATGCAGAGCTTCTGAGAAGAAAACGTAAACTCAATGAGACTACAGCAAAGATCATGCAGCCTACATCAACAGATGTCCTCATCCTCTGTCACTGTGTGACCTAGAGTAGCAGTTGAGAACAAGCCCCCTATACGCTTGTTATTGCTTGTACAAACAACATTTGAGTACCTACTGTCCTTGACAGAAGAACTTTGATAAAAGGGTAAGAACTGGAAATGGAGGGGACAAACTGGGTTTCAGATCTCACCACCCAATGCTAGATGTTAGAAGTCAATGAACTAATCAGACCAGGACCCAAATCATTCACGATACAAAATAAAACAGATGGAAGGAACAACAGTAGAGAAAACTGGCATGACTTTTCTAAATAATATTTCTTTTCTTTTCTTTGTGTTTTGAGAACATTCAGGGCCATTATCTTTCACAACTCCACAAGTCAATGCTCACAGCCTAGTCTATGCGAATGGCACGCACTGTGTGTGGCTGACATGAATATAGGACTGACCTTGGTGGTGTGTTATTCCAGGAGAATATACGGCTTGGATTTATAAATGAATTATTTGTAGCTACCATGTGCTGGCACTTTGCTCATGTTATACCACTTGATTGTCTAAGCATTAGCAATTAAAACTATTATTTATTAATAACTGTGATATAATATACAATAATTATCTCTAGCAACACATGGCTCCAAAGTTGCAGTAGGGGAAAACCGCTTAGGTTCTTGCTGCTCGAAGAAGCCTACCACATATCGGCATTTACAGTATCACCTACAAACTTATTAGAAATACAGAATCTCAGGACCAACTTCAAGCCTGTTCCTTACCCAGACCTGTTGATTCAGAATCTGCATTTTTAACAAGATCCTCAGGTGATTTGTATGTACATTAAAGTTTGAGAAATACTAATCTATGTAACTTTCAAGACCATGCTCTTTGGTGGGTGATAAAGAACTCTGCATTTTCCCCTTAGTTCATGAAAATTGTTTATATCTCTAAATTACTTTGAGAATTATATCCAAGTAATGGATGTTATCCACAAAAAAATAGAAACGAAAAAAAAAATCTGCCTACAAATTCAAGGTGTCTCAAATGCCTCCATCTGTATCTCATAAAGAGGTAAGACTATGTCCCCTGCCTTTGAATCTGGATGGGACTGTGACTGTCACAAAAGTGGTGATATATAACTTGCAAGGCTAGGTCACAAAAGGCTATGCAGCTTCTGGGTGGACCTAATAGCCAGTATCAACCACCAAACATGAAAAACGGCCCTTCACATGATTTCCTGCTCCCAAACTTGTCATCCCCAGACTTCTGGCTGCCCCAGCATTTATCACATGGAGCCAAGATGAGCTGTCACGACTGAGCCCTGCCCAAATTGCAGATGTGTGAGGCAAATAAGTAAATGCTTGTTGTTTTATGCCACTGAGTTTGTTACACAGCGATAGATACCAGAATAGATGTGGTCCATGGGTCCCATGTAAGGACAGCTGCCTAATAGTGTCCCTCTCATTGTCGGTGTGGAGAGTGCAACTGCCTCTTCTAGTGAACTGCAACTTAGAAAACAACAAATCTGACCAAAGCAGGCTTTCATTTCCTTTCTTTTCCCACTGAGCCCTGAGAAAACCATGAAAATGGAATGCCAAGAGCAGCTCTTGAGGAACCCTTGCACACTGTTGATCGGAATGTATACTGGTGGAACCAATATGGAGAAAAGTATACAGATTCCTTAAAAATATAAATATATACCATATGACCCAGCAATCCCAATCCTGAGCATATATCCAGAGAAAACCATAATTTGAAAAGATACATGCACCAAAATGTTCACTGCAGTGCTATTTACAATAGCCAAGACATGGAATCAAATCAACCAAAATGTCCATCAACAGAGGGATGGATAAAGAAGTTGTGATACATATATACAATGGAATATTACTCAGCCATAAAAAAGAATTAAATAATGCCATTTGCAGCAACATGGATGGATCTAGAGATTACCACACTAAGTGAAGTAAGTCAGACAACGGACTTATCATAAATCACTTATATGTGGAATCTAATAAAATGATACAAAAGAACTCATTTATAAAATAGAAACAAACTCAGATTTTGAAATCAAACTTAAGGTTACCAAGGGGGAAAATTGTACGGGGGGGGGGGAGTGGAAACGGATAAATTAGGAGGATGGAATTAACATACACACACTACTGTATATAAAATAGCTAAGTAGCAAGGACCTACTGTTTATCACAGTGAGGTCTACTCAATGTTCTGTAACTACATATATGGGAAAAAAGAATGGATATATGTATAACTGCATTCATTGGCACTACTGTGCCACAGTAGTGCCAATGCCAGATCCTGAACCCACTGGACTAACATAACACTGTAAATCAACTATATATGAATATGATTTCTTTAAAAAAGAGCAGCCCTTGGTGGCTCACCATTCCTTGGGTTAAAAAACCACTATATTAAGAACCCTGGGTGGTAAAATATGTCTTTGTAGAGTCCTACACAGCATGGTAGCTTCTAATATTAAAATATTGCTGCAATTAGAAGGTGGGTCTAGAGTCCAATTAACCTTTCTCTGCCTCTTTATTTGCTTGGATTCTCTGAGACTCTCTTCCCTCACTGATCACAGGCCCCATTAGGTTGCTCATGTCAACAAAGCAACTCTAATAATGATGGACTCTTTCACCAAGAAAAGCACATGCGAGTTCTGAATAAGTCTGGTCAAAATTGTTCACTGGAACGTTTAGGGGACTGGCCTCAATCAATCTCTGTTCTAATTCTCCAATATCCATTATGGTAGCCACTACTCACATGTGGCAATTTATATTTAAACTGAAATAAAATTATAAATTCAGTTCCTTGGTTGCACTAGCCACATTGCAAGCTCTTGACAGCCACCTGTGGCTAGAGGCCACCATATTACACAGCACAGATATAGGACATTTCTGCCTTCACAGAAGTTTCTATTGCATAGCACTGTTCTGAATATCTAATATTAACTACAAAATGCTCTTATTTTACTCAAATATACTTTTAATTTACTCTTTGGGGATAAAGGACCCTGGCTTGTTCGATAATTTTTTTTTTTTTTTGAAGATGCTCATGGCACGCAGAAGTTCCCGGACCAGAGATCAAACCTGTGCCACAGTAGTGCCAATGCCAGATCCTGAACCCACTGGACCACCGGAGAACTCCTTGACAATTTTTAATTTAAAAATAAACTAAAATTTCCAAGTTAGAGTAGAATGAAGATTGCATTGGATCCACTCAATGTCTTCTGTCTTCCAAAACCAACAAAATGTATTCTTTGCCTGGTTCTATAAAACCAATTTCCATAATATATACTGATTCCAAAAAAAAAAAGCTGATATGATCAGCTAAACATTGGGTAGTCAAAGTTTCCCTGGATGTACCTGATGGCAATCCTTTAATGTTTAACATGGATGTCAAAACTGGCAATCCAGCCAAGTTATATTCTCCTCACCAAATAAATCTACAAGTCTTAATAGCTAATCAAGGTGCACCAGGTACATCTTTATCCTGCATTTTAAGGATAATCCAAGAATGTTTTATTGATTAAATTTATGTAAAAGAGATTATGCTATAATTGACCTTTATACCACTGATGCACATTATCTGTAATCCTTAAAAAGATAAGATCAGAAAATAAGCATGAACAAATTGTTGATTCATTGTCTTTATGTTATTGGGAGGGGGTGGGATAGTTTATATTTATAAGTAATCTCAAAGAATTCTGTTTCCAGATCATAGTGTTTCCTAGCCTAGTGGAAAGGAAGCAGTTTGGTAATATATGTAGGAGCAATGCAGATATCATAGAATTACATTCTTTTCGGTGGAATTCAAAGGGTTTTTTTTTTTTTTCCTGCAATGATCATTTCACTCATAGATTAAAAGTTTCATGCTCTAAATCTAAAAACTACACTGGTACAAAGAAAATAAGGCCCTGGAACGCTACTTAAAGCTATTTTTTAAAGTTTTAGAATATGGTATGTACATAAAGGAGAGGGTTTTTTTTAAGTGATCTATAGTTGACTGATTAATAATATAAAAACTAAAAGTTAAATATCACCATGACATAAAGCAGCATTCTAACAGTATTTACACTGTGAATATATTTGTATTCTGGTTAAGCATTCAGTTGAGAAGAGTCTGCACAACTAATCACATCTGTGCTTATAAATTCAACAATGAAATAGAAAAATCCCCTATTGAAGAATACCAATAAAGGTCCTTCAACTTTTAATATGTGAACAATTGAAGAGGACTTACAGCGAAGTAATGAAAATGATTAAAGATTTAGAAATAGGATTGAAGACTAAAGGTTAAATGATTTGACATTATTTAAACCTAAAGAAAAGCAGGAGGTGTTTTAATAATGACCTCCAAAACATGAAGGCTTATTATAAAAGGAGTGAATCTCCATGTCTGGTATCAACAGAATAAAAGGGGCTATTGAAAGATAAGTAGACCACCTATTTTCTGGTGGAATGTTATGATACTTTCTGACTCAAGCTTAGAAAACACCTCTCTCAGGTTGTATAATGGAAATTTTTTTAGTTACACAAAAATAAAAATCACTATCCAAGTGAGTTCCCATTGTAGTTCAGTGGTAACAAACCCAACTAGTATCCATGAAGATGTGGGTTTGATCCCTGGCCGCGCTCAGTGGGTTAAGCATCCAGGATTGGCATGAGCTGTGGTGTAGGTTGCAGATGTGGCTCAGATCCTTCCACTGCTGTGGCTGTGGTGTAGGCCTGAAGTTGCAGCTCTGATCCTGCCCCTGGCTGGGAACTTCCATATGCCACAGGTGCGACCTTAAAAAGCAAAAACACAAAAACTAAAAAAACACTATCAAAGAAGAGAGGCAAGTTCCCCTACAGCCCCTGCCGGCCCCACCTTACCTTATAGGTTCATTTCTTGCCACTAATAGAGGAGCTAAAAGTCACAACCTTCACTCTCTGATCCTAAAAATATGCCAACAAAATACCTTAGCAAACTAACCCCAACCTCACGACAATCAAACATATTTTTCACCTGGTAAAATTTATCAAAGCATAGAAGAAAGAAGGAGACAAACAAGTCATTAGGAAAAGGATTAAATATTTGTCTTCAATACATAAAAGTTGGACACAGAGTGAGTAATGAAAAAATGGAAAGTCACTGAAGTTAGATCAAACCGAATTTGCATTCCACCTCAACCATTTAGTAAATTAAGGACATGTACTCAAGGTTACCTTCCTTCCTTCAGTCAACAAATATTTATTGAACATCTACAATTATACGGGGCACCATTCAGGCTCTGGTGGAAATACCTGTGAGCAAAATACAATCACCCCCCGTCCTCATGGAGCTTATATTTCATAGAAGAAAAACTGTGTACAGTCTTGCATGCCATTGCAAGAACTTTGGATTTTATCCTGAGAATGCCTTTCACAGAAGAGTGACATGATTGAACAAGTATTTTTAGAAGATTACTTTAGATTCTATGCAAAGGGCCTGCGTGAGAGTGGCCAGGTTAAGTAAAAGATTAATGCAATAACCAGGCCAAAGGAGATTGTTTGGACCAGGATGACGGCAGTGGATGTGGTGAGAAGTGGTCTGATTCTGTAAATATGATGAATGTACAGTCCACAGGATTCAGTGCTAAACTGGATTTGAAGTCTAAGAGAAAAGTCAAATACAGAGTAACTGGAAAGATGGAACTTCCATTAACCAAGGTGGGAAAGACTGTGGGTTGAATAGGCTGCAGTGGAGGAGGTGTGCTGGGGGAGAAGTAAGGCATTCAGTTTTGAACAAATGTTTGTGATGCCTATAAGAATATAAGGTAGAGAGGTCAAGAAAGCAATTGGATGAACATCAGGTCTCTGAACTTTGTTCTACTTAGCTATAATACTGCATAATAATTATGCGAGAATCAGAGCTAGCTGATAAAGAACCCAGCTCTAGAGTGGTCATAGATAGAGTGAATGGTAACCACCATGACTATTCAAGAAATCTATATAAATGCCAGCAGGGGAGACTATGATCAAAAAGGTAAGGAGCAGTTAACTATGGCCATAATCATGCTACAAAATAGACAACCGTCAAATCTCTGTCAGCTTATCTAGACCGACCTAGGCCAGGCTCACCCCTGTGTCTGCTGTGAACTGGTAACTTGATTGACTTAGGTTAGTGTGGAACGGCATTGCTCTACGTGGCTCTCATTCTCCTCCTGGGACTAGTATATGTGTCCTAAAGTGAGAAGCGATGCAACAAGAGAAATACTGAATAGTTTAATAAAAAAAAAAAAAGTAACCTCATTGTAATTTCCCACCTGGTTTCTTACCAACTAAAACTAATTCCAGTGTGAAGCAGCTTTAGTAGTCCACCCCTAAATAGCGCTCATCAGTTCTGAACTCCTCATCCTCTACTGCCTTTTAGTGACAAGGATCCACCCTCGAGGCACATGCTCAAAAGGGCCACTTTGTTCAAAGACTAAGTTAAATTGCACATGATATAACAGGTAGGTCATGACAAGGCTTCATGCTACTGGCAATCTGACCACAGCAGTGAAAGGTATTTTCCTATTTAAGTAGAGGGAAAAGATACGTCACGTGCTGCTATGACAACATACATGGCCAATCTTCTTTGAATGACCACAGTATTTCTAGTGTGTTGGTAACTGTGACTAGGATTCAGGGCCCATCTCAAAAGTGATGACTTAACTTTTACTTATGACGCACAGTCATTCTTACGCTTAGTTTGAGTTCTTAAAAATCTGGACTGATGATATATTAGAAAGCAGAGGAAGGATATTAAAAATTGGGTCATGTTTCTTCAGTTAAGTCATTTTTATGAGTTGATGGGATAAATGTACCAACTAGTACAAGTTAATGCTAGGGTATCAAATGTAAATGCAGTTTTCTGAGATACAAAAGATTCTGTTATCTATGTTTAGTCCAGTTCATATTATGTATACATACATACATGTAGCATATAGATTTAAATATAGTTTATGAGGATGGAATTATGGTTTAATTATTAATTAAGAAATATATAGCAAGGCAACAGTTCTGACGTTTATGAGAAAATTAAATTTCCAACACAGAAAGCATAAGACACAGTTGGGTGCATCCAATCCCCAAGGATGTGATTATCTAATGATAAACCATGTTTTCTGCAGCTGCATGATTGCTGTGACCAAAAAAAAAAAATGTTTATTAGAAGTAAGATTGTGTTCTTTTTGTATAAAGAATAGATAAAGTTGGTTGCACAGAATATCAAACAGATGCTTCGACCAAATTGTGGATCTTCAATGGATTAATTCCTGCTATTTAAACTGGACAGCTTCTGAAAGCGGATATAGTCTATATGAGGAAAATGTAAAAACTTCTCAAGCAAACTGTGCATCACTGTAAAATAACAAACAGCTAGTAAAGGTACAGATGCAGGCAGTTTTGAGCTTTCCAGCTTCATTTTGTATGTACATATACACAAAAGCTCGGGAGGAGAATACTGACTCAGGATGATTTGGGAAATTTTTCCATTAGTGGGACTAGTTCTGCTATGGATTCACCATCTGTGGGAGGACTTCAGAGGCTTGACAAGGATTAGGCACACAATCTTCTTTTTTAAACTTAGTTTAGAGAAAACCTAACTTTTTAAAATATAGAAACATGACATCTTTATCTTATTTGAGCTCTAGTCTATGCTAGATACTCTATAAGGCACATATATACACAATGTCATTTAATCCTAACTGTAACCTTGAAGAGGAGTTGTTAAATACTAATAACTCAAGTCTAGACAGTAAAGTATCTTACCCATAATCACACAACTAGATAATACAAACACCTGGATATGAAATTAAGGTTTGTCAGACTTCAAATCCCATGCTTCCTTTCACAATGTCATGGTGTTGGATATTTTCCAGTTATCCTGTACAGATCTACTTTCTATCCTTCTCCATCCTGATTTTGATCCCTAGAGTCCGATATGTGTGGACCACATCGACATGCTTCATTTCCTTCTAGCTTTTGTTTGGGTTTGGCCAAAGGGAGTTCCTGCAGGAGATCCAACAGCTACTATCTTGAAGCTTCCTGTCTCTTTCATTCTTCCATTCATTCTGTCATTCATCCTCCCTCCTTCCTCTTCTCTCTCTACTCCCTGCCCATTCGAGTCCCTAGGTTCCAGCAACAGTTGCTCATTTAGGCCATGGTGATGTCACCTCCTGATAAATTATCCCCAACTGACCGCACTTTCTCTCCTGTTTCCTATCCCTATGTATAGAGTTCTCTTATTATGTTATCTTCAAATTATTTACTGAGTTTCCATTTGTTTTCTGCTGACATTCTGGTGCAGACATGACTTTTTTCTATTTATTAAGAAACATTCTATAAATAGTAGTTTGATTTTATTCTTTAGACAAGGTTAAGTACAATTACTAATGTTCCAGATACTGTTCTGGGGACACTAGGATCTAAAACGCAGCCTTGATTTCAAGAAGTTCACAATCTAGGACACCAATACATTTTGATCAATAGTATTATAAAGGAATTTACAAACAAAGAGATTAAATCTAAACACAAGGGTCAGAGAAAGCTTCTCAAGCAGGCAATGTTGGAGCAAGACCTTAAAAGGATGAATGGAAGTTGCTGGAAGGACATTTCCAACCAGAGGGCCCAGGGTGTCAAGGGCACAAAGGCTTGAGAAAGCCAAGGATGGGGCAAGAGGGAGAGCTTGCAAGAACGGCAGGCCTTCCAAGGGGCCTAGAGCCTAGGGGGCAAAGAGAATTTGGGCAAAAGGTCTTCCTGGAGGGATGGACCAGTGGTTTCTAAGGTTGAAGGGCCTTCTCTAGTCTGTGCTTAGCAGCTTGAGTCTAATCTTGAAATACTCCAAGCAGAATACGTATATTCACAACCTTGCCTTTTTGGAAAGTAATTCTGAAAACAAAAAAGAAAGTGGTTTAGAAGGAGCAAATCCAGAGGAAACTGGAGAAGTTGGAGGCAGAAGTTATTTTGGCTTGAAATGTTAATGGAAGGTTGAAAAGATAAGTAGACAGCAAATGTCCTCTTGCTGGATTGTCCTAAACATCCTCTGTCTATTGTGTGGTTGGGGAGGAACCAAGGCTGCCTCTCCCGGGTTTCCGGTTTGGGCCACGAGGTGGAAATCATCTAAATATCAGGGTTTCTCAGTCACAGCACTGTTGACATCTGGGGCAAGAAAGTTCTGTCATGGGGGTGGAGGTGGGGGCAGTGTCCTGTGCTTATGGGAGGTTTACTCAAGAAGCATCCCAGGCCTCTACCTACTAGATGCCAGTGGCATCCCCCGCCCCCTTCACCCTAGCTGTGACAACCCAAAATACCTACAGACAAGGTCAAAGTCCTCTAGCAGACAAAATCAGTCCTGATTAAGACCCATTGTCTAACGTGGCATAAGGCTCACTCGTGTACCAAAACAGTGAGGGCCTGCTTTGGACTAAGGTGCTGGAATTTTTTACAGTAGAGAAGTTGTTTATACAAATGAGGGAGACCCAAGGTTATTTTGGTTGTAGATTTCCACCTGGGAGACATCATCACATCCTCATTGAACCCTTTGGAGAAATTTGGATCCCCTTTGAGCACATGGCTAATCCTTTACTTTTTTTTTTTTTTTTTTTTTTTTGGCTGCCCCATGGCCTATGGAGTTCCCAGGCCAGGGATCAGACCTATGCCACAGCTGTGGCAATGCGCGATCCTTTAATCCACTGTGCTGGGCTGGGGATCAAACCTGCATCCTGGCACTGCAGAGACACCATGGATCCCATTGTGCCACAGCATGAAATCCATGACAGATTCTGATCATTACATTTATTAAGACCATTAGAAATTTTATGAGAAGCAACACAGTAGAAATACAGAGGCTTTTTTTTTTTTAACTTCTCAGGATCTGTGACCTTTGATAAAGGAATTTAAGGATATAGAATTAATCAGCTTGTGGCTGATCTGTGGAGAGAGGAGCTTATCAAAGCAATCTCTGTCTCCTGTGTGTGGACCATTCCCTACATCTACTGCCTTCCCACAACTGCCTGTATGCGAAGGCGAAGGGTATTTGTCACCAAAATATCTCTTTTTGGAACAGATCAAGAGTTCATATCAGTAAAGTCACTTGGGTAAAAAGCAGCAGAACAGCTAGAGCTTAATGGTACATGATTTTTTTTGGGGGGGGGGATGGGTGTGGGAGGGGATCAGGTGCTTTTTAAAAAAAAAAAAAAAAAAAAAACAACACCATGCACATTTCTGTATTTTATAAAGAACCCAGTAGCACCTTCAATCTATATTACCGTCATGATAGCCACTGCCATTGGGAACTTACTAGGTGCCAAAAACCCTGAGAATTTTATAGGCACTGTCTCATTTAACCTTCCCCCCAAACTCCCAGAGTTAGATGCTATTGTTATCCTCTCCTACAAATGAGAAAGAAAGGTTTACAGAGTTAATGAACTTGCCCGTAGAGACAGAGCTAGTACACACCATAGACACTGGAAGGCTGGTTGGTGCATCACAATCCCCTTGAACACCATGCCACACAGTCTCAGTTTCATATACATAGAGACACGTGGCAAATGAAAATGTAAGAGGTTAAGCATGTGACTTAGTAAAAAGAAAATGAACAAAAATTGTCAAGCATATCAGATATTTTATGCATGAGTGTACTCAGTACTGAAAATACAAACTGTGCATCAAAAAGATGCTCAGCTTCTTCCTCTACTTTAGTTCTTATTTTATTCTGACTTGTATTCCATTTAGTTATTTATCCAGCTGCCTTTCCCATTCGATTTTAAGCTCCTTGAGAGAAGAGACGGTGTCTTTGTACCTCTTATAACACAAAGTTGTATTGATGGACCCACAAGAAGTGCCCCTCAACTCATTTCCTGTTTAATTTGAAATCAAGGA
Organism: Catagonus wagneri; assembly: GCA_004024745.2. Classification (NCBI taxonomy): domain Eukaryota; kingdom Metazoa; phylum Chordata; class Mammalia; order Artiodactyla; family Tayassuidae; genus Catagonus; species Catagonus wagneri. The sequence goes on from PVHT020000193.1 coordinate 22,329,188, forward strand.
ACAGATTCGATTCTAAATGTCTGAAGGTGAGTTCATTTCTGAAGACTGTGGTAATAGTCCATTGTATTCCACTGTGCTTCTGGCTGTTTCTCTTCAACAGCAACTGTTCTACTCTCACGGGCAAAGACTGTCCCTTAAAATTTAATTGTTTGACCTTCTAAAATACAAAAAAATTTGTTCTTTCTACAGGGAGTTTTTGTTTATGCTTTTGGCTTTGTTTCATCTTGATTTGTTTTTGGAGCCTAGCTCTTGGCTGGGTAAATTCCTTTGGGGAAAAAAAAAATTTGAGCAGATATTTTGCTTTTTTCCCAGTTTACATGTGCAGATATCATAATAGCAAGTGGTGGGGTACACACACAGCTTTGGGGCCAACAAAAGTGAGTTCACATACCACATTTATGTCATCACTTAAGAGCGTGTGATCTTGGGCAAGCTATTTAGCCTTGCTAATAATAAGTCTCAGGGTATTTTTTTTTTCTCCTCCTATCGAAACTGGAGCTATTAGCAACTTCATCAGAATCCTGTGAGCATCAAATGAAATCATGTACCCACAGCATTTCTCACAGCCTGGCATTCATTCACCTAAGGTTTCCAGTTCTGGGGACACTGTGATGAAGCAGGTTTCGGAGGACAGCTTCTGCCTTCACAGAGCTTACATGGTAGCAGAGTGGGAGCATGTCTGCTCAAGACACTTCTTAAAAGTAAAGAATTACTGCACAGAGGGTAAAAAAAGGAAACAAAGAAGCTCTTGAGACAGGGAATAATGGATGGGGGCCTGAGGGAGTGTATCTTATCCTGAGGAGAACCAGGAGCCATGGAGGCTTTTTTTTTTAAATGGCTGAACCCAAGGCATATGGAAGTCCAGGGGCCAGGGATTGAAACTGAGCTGCAGCTGCTATCTACACCATAGCTGCAGCAACACTGGGTTGGTAACCTACTGCGCCAGGGTGGGGATCAAACCCATGCCTCCGCAGCAACTGGAGCCACGGCAGTCAGATTCTTAACCCACAGCACCACAGTAGGAACACCTCATGGAAGCTTTTAAAACAGAGGTTCAGAGTTCCCACTGTGGCTCAGTGGAAACGAATCCGACTAGTATCTATGAGGATGCAGGTTTGTTCCCTGGCCTTGCTCAGTGGGTTAAGGATCTGGTGCTCTCATGAGTTGTGGTGTAGGTCGCAGATGTGGCTTGGATCCCAAGTTGCTGTGGCTGTGGTGTAGGCTGGCAGCTGCAGCTCTGATTTGACCCCTAGCTTGGGAACTTCCATATGCCATAAAGACAACAACCAAAAAACCCCACAGTTCACAGGAATGTAAATGCTGCAGCTGCTGTGGAAAACTAAAAATAGGTGGAGGTCCCACTGTGGCTCAGTGGGTTAAAAACCCAACTAGTATCCACAAGGATGTAGGTTCAATCCCTGGCCTTGCTCAGCAGGTTAAGGATGTGGCATTGCAGCAAGCTGTGGTGTAGAGTGGCTTGGATCTGTTGTTACTGTGGCTGTGGTGTAGGCCAGCAGCCGCAGGTCTGATTCAACTCCTAGTCTGGGAACTTCCATGTGCCCCAGGTGGGGCCCTAAAAAACAAAAAAAGGCTCATTCGAATCTGATCTACATAATTAAAAGTTATTTGTGGCTACCATGTGGGTCATGGATTGGCGGAGAGTAAGGATGGAGACAGGGAAAGAATTAGTTCAGATAATGAGTGATCACTGCTTTGTAAAAAGCTGGTAGCAGGAGGAACAGAGATGAATGTATGGGATGAATACTTATTTTGGATATGGACCCAATAGAACAGAAAGAGAGAAACAGAATATTTCCAGCTGGAGCAGTAGGGAGGTGGAGGCAACACGTACTGTGAAGCATCTGACTAACAGAAGTCCATGTGCTAACAAGTCAGACGTGCTGAGCCTGAACTGCCAATCATATATCTTAGTGGAAAAGTCACAGACACAGACGGACATTGGAACATTCGAGGACAGGTCTGTGCTACAGATATGTACTTGGAAGCAATGAACAGAAATATGGTTATAACAGGAGGCCTACTACCCTCTCTTCTTATTTCCACATCTTAACTTCCATGCCATTCCCCCAGAGAGAACAAGACTCATAAAATATCTTGGACTCATCCCCAGTTTCCCTCCCTCACTTTTTTCCAAGGGAGGTAAGACAGGGTTTTTGCTTAATGAAATTCGAATACCAAGATGGGCATGCACACCTTGAACCCTTGCAGGGCTCCCTTTTTGAGAATAGGGTTCTGGGAAGAGCTTGAGTGTTTTGCACGCCACCGGGTCAGGCTCAAGTCAGCTACAGAAAGGAGGTCTGCTGCCATCTCTCCCACTGCATTTGTGAGCAGTGTTTTTCGTGGGCCAGGCGCTACTGTGGCAGAGAATACATTTGTAGGCCAGTAGCACTCCTGGCCTGTAAATGTATTCTCTGCCACACACCTCAGTGTTCAAGTAGCAGGAGTCTGATTTTAGGACAGAACAAACCATGTTTTCCATGATTACTTCTTCCCCTAAAGCAGCCACGTTTCTCTCAAGACCACGAGAATAGAATAAATGATAGCATTGAGAAAGACAAGAAGCAGACCTCAGCAAGTAGGCAGAAGCCAGAAAAAGAGGAGAAAGAGATACAAGAGAATCAGAACCCAAGCAGGTGAAAGGAAATAATTCAAGTGGTTGAGACATCAAGGGAGATAAGGATTCAAAGGTGTCCATTAGGTAAACAAGAAATCTGAGGGAAATTCCCTCACATCACAAAGGATATTTTTTGCAATTTTCTGGCCACACTCACAGTATGTGGAAGTTCGAGGGTGAAGGATCAAACCCACATCACTGCTGCGACCAGAGCCACATCAGTGCTAACACCAGATCCTTAACTGGCTGTACCACCAAGGAAACTCCAAAGATGTCTTTTTTTGGATGTACCAAAGATATCATATTAGATAATGAACTATTAGAAGGAATCCCTTTACTATATATTTTCTGTTAAGAAGAAATCAAGAAGCTAAAGAGAACAACTAATACTATAAAACTTCTAGGAAAAAACGCAGGAGAAAAATGAACCACCATATTTTCTTTGGCTTGAGAGTCCTTATACATGAGCTACAGCACTTTTATTCATCAATGAGAGAGGATGATTAAACTACTAACACACTTGGAAAAGACAATGGCTGATGACATTCACACAAAGACATAATAAATTAATAATGTAGGATCTCTGCAGTAAGTTATAATAATTATTTCTGGGAGGAAGGAAGGCAGGCAAGGAGATGAGCTGGCTGACCCAACCAAGAAAGCCTGAGTTTTATGATAGGACTATATATTTTCTATAAACAAGAGATATACAAGCATTGACTTTTATGACTTTCTAAGGCACTAGAGCATTGAGTTCCACTTAGTTTGTTCTTCCTGAAGGATTCCCAACTGGCAGGGATGAGCCTTCTCTGGATGGAACTGATTATAAGATGGTTGAGCTGAAAGAATTTACAGTATAAGACTCAAAAGCTAGAGGACTACTGGGAAACAAACTGAGTTGTCTGGTAGCTATGAAGAAACTTTGAATATGAAGTTGTTTAAGTGAAGAGGAATAATTTGTGCTTTTAACTTTCTCTTTAGGGTCAAGTAGACACACGTGGGACCCTAGCCAAATTAATAACAGTTTTCTTCAGAAACAATAATGTGGCCACAAGATTTTATGCCTAAAAGACTGCTTGGGACGGCATGGTACCACAGGGCCCTGCTCCGTTTCAAACCCTTAGGAAAAGCCCAGTTAGGGCCTGGATGCCACGCCTTGATGATGCAGAGGGGATGACATGAAGTAGAAAGTGACACCTGCAGCCCAATTCAACCGCACTGGCTTTCTATAACCCCTCTGCATAAACCATGGGTGCCAGAGAAGATAATCCACAGTATAATCCCACCCTAAAGCAGCAGACCTCCCAACCAACATCCTAAACCTGTGGGGATCATCTATATCCAACAGGGAAAACTTCACTAATTGTGTCCTTGAGGCTATAGGATGATTTGGAGTTAAGGATTATAAAAATAGAAAACAGACCGGTTCAGTATCTCCAGAACAATATCTCCAGAACCTCAAGCTACTGAGAGAAAGTATGCATCAGGAGAGTTCCAGGGAATATTTAAGTAGGGAAATAATACTACTTAAAAGCAATGCTACTTAAAACTTCCGGCTTCCATTGTTTAAATTACACTGAATGGGCAGAACTGAGCTCTTTAAAATGCGGACGGCATTAACCAATTTGTTAAAGGGAGACACCTTCTGTGACTGCAGTCTGGGCAAGAAGCTTCTTCAGAGATAAGAAGCCCCAATAAATGCATAAAACCAGACACAAAAAAGGAACAGCACTGCCGTTGGAACCAGTTGAGACAGGAGATAAGTGGGTTCCAGGACAGACGTTTACAACCAGCCACCTGTGTAAACTTCAAGACAGAAATAACAGAGGACCAAGGTAAATAACCGGCATTTGTCTTCTGTGGACACTGTAAACAATGGTAACGGCAGGGGCAGAGAGCAAAAGATCGAGAGGCCACATACCTCCCGTCTTTGGGGTCTGTGAGACTCTTAACTACACGTGAGCAGAAAAGACCCCTCTAGGTCAGAAAGGGAGGAGGCACCAGGCTTTAACAACACAAGCTAACCTTCCCACAAGGCCTTGCTTTGGAATCCATCTGGGCCAAAACATGTAGGGCGGGGGTGGGAGGGGGTCTGGGTCCGGTCAAGTGTGAGAAATAAAAACAAGATAACTGGCCAAAGGAAAACAAACACCCAGAAAAACTGCCCCATATAAGTGCTTTAAGCCACCACTCTGGCAGACTCCTCATTCAGGGCGAAGCCTGCACTCACACTCCTCCTTCGGGTGTGTGTTACTGCTTTGCTTCTGCCCTAGTTATACAGAACATTCTCTGTGTGCTCTCCCATATGTTGTACTGTGTTTCAACTTTATACATGTTTTCACAGTCTTTGCCTCTTTGAAACATTCTTGCTTTCAGTGGGGGCAAGAACCAGGGCAATTCTGCTTTTAGACTCTAGCTAGTCTAGTGGCTAGGATTCCTGGTTTTCACCCAAGCTGCGCAGGTTCAATTCCTGAGCAGAGAATTAAGATCTCGCTTCAAGCCATCACTTACTGCTGTCTCTCCCAAATGAAAGTCACCATGTACATCATGGGAGGACCCCTGATCCCAGATTAAAAGGTCACTATGAGTGTCAACCTGACTGCTAATAAGAGGCAAAGAGCCATTTAACCAACCTCCTGTGACCCCACAGGTGGCCCCCTACAGTCCATCCTTCTGTTCTCATAGCCTTTAATATATGAGTATCTTTGCCATTTTCAAACATGCTGTTTCTCCCAGCACCTTAAATATATACCCTTTTTTCCCTCTGGGTCTGAACCCTTTCCCCTACTTCACACAACAAATATTTTTGACCTAGCTGTTTTCATACATCTGGGTTTCACATGTGCAATTTTATTCATTTTTAATTTTGAGCTCATTTTATTATCATGTCAAGGACTCAACAGGTACCTTGCCCTATTCCTGCACACATTCCTGCTGTTGACTGTCACTCTGTTCTTGAGAACCTCATTAAAATATCAGTTAGTCCTCAGAGACACTTGCCACTTCTAGAAATGTCTTCAATTTTCCATTCTCAAATGGAATTTTTAGCCGATTTTCAACAAATGTATTGGCTGCAAGTATTTAATAACTTCCATGGTTTTATTTTATTCAGAGGACAAGAAAGAATTCAAATATCCGAAACCCACTCTTAGAAACCATAGGCATGAGGAATAATATTTAGTGGCAGAAAGCCCTGTCTGGTACCTCCACAAATAAAATCAAATTCCAAAGAAATCCAAAATTGGCCACACTTGGACAGTGGTTTTGCTTTTTAGCCTACTTCCAAGCTACAGATGATGGAGGAGACTTTAATGTGGTCCACATATTCAAATACCCTTACTATTAACAGTGAAGCCACTTTGTCAAATTATTTCCATGGCAGCTGAATTTCACAGGAGATTAAGCGTCTGGCAGGAGATTAATTAGATGCAACATCTAGTGCATGATTTTTAAACACTGCACACAGTTCTGCCAGGGTAAATACAGGCTAAAAATTTATTGTATTATTCCTCCAAAACTCTCAAGGTTAAAAGTATATCAATACAAATAAGGACCTACTGTATAACACAAGGAACTATACTTAATGTTTGGTACTAACTTTAATGGAAAAGAATCTGAAAAAAATATATATATATAAAACAATCGCTTTTGCTGTATACTTAAAACATTGTAAATCAAATATTCTTCAAAAAAAGGATAATGCAGAAGTAAATGTGGGAAGTTGGTGCATTCCATGAAAAAGCTAGGTGCTGATCTTCCTTTATTTGGCTCTAAATATCTATTTTTTTAAGTTAACCAAGTATCTTTTGTCTATTTGGAAAGTATTTCCAACTTACAGAAGAGTTGTAAGAATGAAACCAAAAGATACCTTCACAGCCTTCAGCCAGAAACATCAATTGCTAACATTATTTCCCTGAAGCATCTGAGTTTAAGCTGTAGACATCAGGACCCTAAACACATAAATGTTTCGGTGTATATTTCCTCAAGACAACATACTAACACACAACCACAGTATAATTATAAATCTCAAGAAATTTAACATCTCTATAACATTAATATGTAGTATAGACCCTGTCTTTAATGTTTAGCATATGTCCTAAAAATGCCACTCCCACCCACCAGCCATAGGTAGTTAAGCATTGATCTCTGGTTTATCTTTCCTAGGTAAATTTTTAGAAAAATGAGCAGATACATATTTTCATATTTCTCTCCTTTTTTTTTGGTCAAAGTATAGCATACTATCTATGCTTGTTTCGCACTTTGTTTTGTATTTCACAATAGATATGGGACACCACTTCTTATCAGTCCATAAATAAATGAAATGCTTTATTTTCTCCGTACCATTGTAATTTTAGAATACATGTTGCCAAGGTGAACACTTAAAAGTGTTTTATGTGAGGACAATAATTATATCGGATAGGACTACTTTGTGACTTCATGGACTAATGAACTAATATGGGTTCACCAACTATACTTTACCAGTCCTCAAGGAGAGAGAGGTACAAATTGAAGCTATGTGCATTTTCAAACCTTTCTTAGTAATTTAGTAATATAATGTAATGCCTATTGAATCTAATAATCTCTTTAAAAACTTAAAATTTAACTATTAAAATCTAATAGTCTCTTTAAATAGACTGTATTTTATACCTTTATTTTGTTTTTCTAGTGATTCATTTATATTGTATTTTACAAAAATACCTGTCCATGATGAGTTTCAAATTAAAAAGACACCTCTTCTGGAGTTCCCTTCGTGGCTCAGTGGTTAGCGAATCCGACTAAGAACCATAAGGTTGCGGGTTCGATCCCTGGCCTTGCTCAGTGGGTTAAGGATCCGGTGATGCCGTGAGCTGTGGTGAAGGCTGCCGACACGGCTTGGATCCCGCGTTGCTGTGGCTATGGCGAAGACTGGCAGCTACAGCTCCTGTTAGACCCCTAGCCTGGGAACCTCCATATGCCGTCGGTGCGGCTCTACATAAAGGCAAAAAGACAAAAAAAAAAAAAGAAAGAAAGAAAAAAAAGACACCTCTTCTTTTGGCACTGTTTAAGAGGAACTGTGTGTTTAAAAAAAAAAAACCTAAAAGTTTAAAATGACACATTCTTTAAAAAAAGTAGTTTTAGTAAAAAGTAGCATAAGTAGTATAGTAATTCAGCTAAAGTGATAAATACTGAGAAGGCACACATTTAATTTACTTCAATTTAACGAACAGCTGTTTAACATCTTCTACATATCAGAGATAAGTTATTTCTGTTGATTTTTAAGGAAAACTAGGAATAACTAAGTAATGGAAAGAATATGCATTTTAGAGTTAGAGGGGTAGTCGCAAGTTCAAACCCCAGCTTCATCACTCCACCAGCTAAGAATGAAGCCTTACCATATGATCCAGCAGTCCCACTCCTGAGCATATATCCAAACAAAAACTCAAGTTCAAAAAGATATATGTATATGTTCACAGAAGCACTATTTGCAATAGCCAAGACATGGAAATAACCTACATGCCCATCGACAGATGAATGGATTAAGAAGATGTGGTACATACACAAAATGGAATATTACTCAGTTATGAATGCCGTTTTTAGCAACATGGATAGACACATAGAGATTATTATACTAAGTGAAGTCAGATGTAGAAAGACAAATACCATATGATATTATTTATATGTGGAATCTAAAATACAACACCAACTTATTTACAAAACAGAAACAGACTCACAGACAAAGAAAGAGACTTATGGTGCCAATGGGGAGAGGGGTAGAGGAGGAGAGGATTGGGAATTTGGCATTAGCAAAGGCAAACTATTACATGTAGGATGACTAAACAACAAGGACCTACTGTATAGCACAGGGAGTTATATTCAATATCCTGTGATAAACCATAATGGAAAAGATTATGAAAAAGAATTGTAATGTATATACAGTAATGTATAACTCAATCACTTTGCTGTAGAGCAGAAATTAACACAACATTGTAAATAAACTATACTTCAATAAATTTTTTTTAATTTACAACAAAAAAATGAATGGTAACCTTCTTTGAGATTTAGTTCAATCTTCTATAAGGTAGGGGGGAAATTATCAAATTCACTTAAGTGCTCTAAGAATAAAAAGATTTTAAGCTAGGAATTAGTACCTATAGATGTGATTTGTTTGGCGCAGATTTTTTCACTATTATTTTGAGTGTCTTTAGAAGGAATATCCTGTTTAGACTGCCCTACCAGTTTCCACTAAATTATATCCTTCCTTCACTAACATATACCATTTTAAGCTATCATTTTAATTATTGGATTAATGCCTTGATGAACATTAGCCTGAATACGAAGGCACTAAAAGAAGAAACAAATCTAAACGTGAATTTTAAACATGCGAAGCCAGAGATCAAGCAGATAATTCACATTCAGACAAATAAGCTAGTCATATAGTTTTTTTTTCTAAATATACATTTTTGGTGTAACCTCTGAAATGTCTGAATCAAAATTTTCAGGTCATCTAGTGATATAGAATAGATCTGGGTGGGGAAAATAAAAGTACCCTAGAGTAACAGTCACTCTTTAAATTCTTATTACAGTTCCTCATCTGCCCTTTTTTTTTTTTTTATCAAAATAATGTCTTCGTTTCCTTGTCTCTTCAAAAACTGCTTTTCTGGCATCCAAACTGATTTTGAGATTAAGTTTCCATTTAAAAAGCCTAAATTGGAAGTTAACACGGAAGCAAAGCACAAATAGCAACTCAAACTTGAAAGCTGCCCAGGCCCCCTGTTGAACAGCTACGGAAGCGAGGGTGGTGGGCCATTTGGGATCCTGCTTGTTCCAGTAGCGCCGCTCAGGCTGCTGTGGTCAGCAATTCTCTGTTGACGTCTAGGCCATAGGCAGTTTTTGTTCCCTTTAAAAAGCTAATTTAAGGATTTTATTTTTGAGAGCAATCTGGTTGCAGAATCTCTAGTACCTACCGGCATTTCAGAGAGCTCGGATGGGGCAAGAAATGAACATTACTGTTCATTCCCAACCATGATACTTGCCTGGTTTTCTCCACCAAGGATACTGGATTTCTGTTAGATGACAGTCTGTGTGTGTGTGTGTGTGTGTGTGTGTGTGTGTGTGTGTGTGTACCAGCAAGAACAAGTGTAGCAGTGAGAGAATACAAGATAGGTGAGATGTTAATTTGAGGATCAGGAAAAAAGAAAAAAATCCAGAAAGAAAATATTCACCAAACAAAAGCACAGTTTTAGTGGTAGGTGACTACAGTAATGGTCCACAATGTGTTGATATCTCCCTGTCTGTACTTTTCTGCCTTCCCATCTCACACAGGCTCTGGGCTGAGCCACAGGACTTGCTTTGGTCCTTGGGAGATTTGAAAAATGCTTGTGAATCGAGACTTTTTCTTTCGTTGGCAACCAGTGCCATGTGAACAGGCCCAGGATAGTCTCCTGAGAGGTTAGAGAGACACAGCCCACTTGTACCATATCACCCTGGCTGACTGCCAGCCAGCCACAATAGCAGGGCCACATGACCAACAGAAATCTAGATGCAGATGCCTGAGGAAGCCCAGCTAAGACATTCCCTCCTCAAAAAAAAAAAAAAAAAAAAAAAAAAAAAAAAAAAAAAAAAAAAAAAAAAAAAAAAAAACTACTTACAGGAGTTCCCGTCGTGGCTCAGCACAAACCAATCTGACTAGTATCCATGAGGACACAGGTTCGATCCCTGACCTCGCTCAGTGGGTTACGGATCTGGCATTGCCATGAACTGTGGTGTAGGTCACAGATGTGGCTCAGATTCTGAGTTACTGTGGCTGTGGTGTAGGCCAGTAGCTGTAGCTCTAATTCGACCCTGACCCTGGGAAGCTCCATATGCTTCAAGTACAGCCCTAAAAAAAAAAAAAGGCAAAAAAGACCAAAAAAAATACAGAGAATGGCAAATACTACAAGGTCCCACTTATATGATAAATCAAAAATAGTCAAATTCATAGAATCATAGAGTAGAATGTGGTTGCCAAGAGCCTGAGGAAGAAGGACATGACAGTTTTAATCGAAAGGTACAAAGTTTCAGTTCCACAAGATGAGTAAGTCATAGAGATCTACAGTTCAGTATAAAGCCTATAGTTAACCATACTGCATTGTACACTTATAAGTTTGCTGAGGGTACATCTGACATTAAGTGTTCTTATCACAGAAAATACATATCAATAAATAATTTTTTTAAAAAAGAAATAGTGCAGTAAGAAAAGTTACTTACCCAGCTCAGCCTTGCCTAGATTACCAACCTACAGAATCATGGGTCAGCTGAATGGTTTTTGTCTTAAAACACTTAAGTTTGGGGGTGGTTTGCTTCCCAGAAATAACTAATTCAAGCCCATTTGAGTTTTGTTTTTTAAAAGCTTTACATAAATGGAAAATGACAGTATCCTTATCTTGTGTCCAATTTCAGTATTTATTGACTATAATAGAAGTACCCAATAAAAAACTCATTTCTATTCTTTAGAGCAAGCAAAATTTAGAGCCACCTATTTTCATGTCTCTGAAGAGTTTATTTTAATATCATTATCTTAAAGGTTGTGAAGGGGAGCAGAATTTGTCACACCAAAATACGCCACTTTGGCATCAGGATTATTTTGAGCTGAAGGCAATTAAAACACAGAAAATTTAGGAAAAGCTCTCTACCTCCCCCTCAACTGCCTAAATTTCCATTGGAAAGAGAGCCTGTACCAGCAAGAGACCTACCACCAGATTTTGCCTAAGAAACTTATCTGTATTACAGGGCCACCTTTGTTTTCCAAACATCTCCTCTTCCAAGACTTTGCTTCCCTTTGTACCCCCAGGATGGTATAGGAACCTCAGTTACCTGGCGGCTCTTTGGGTGTCATATTTTTATGGAGCTCCCATAATTACAAAATATGTTTTTCTCCTATTAATCTATTTGATATCAATGTAATTATTAGACCAGCCAAAGGCCCTAAAAGGGAAGAAGGAGAAGTTTTCCACCCCTACGATTTCAAGTGTTGAGGCTACAGTTTTACACTGAAATAACTTCTGGAAAATACTTAGTACAGGACCTGAAACATATTAGGCTCTCAGACAACACTTATTCAGAAAAGGAACACACAGAACAAGGACAAAAAAATAAATAATTAGGCAACTCAAATTTAACAAATAATGCCACATCTAGGGAAAGGCTTTCTAATGTAAAGTTCGTATGACCGAAAACATTGCAATCTTTCCAGCTCTCAATCATATGCAGTCGAAAACAGAGTCACTGAAGGGATGAATTTAAAAATCGAAGAAGACCTGTTCAGGAAAGGTTTAACAGCAGGCCTTTAACTTACTTTCCACTGTAATGGGGAAGAATAAAACTGACTCTATATTGGAACCATTTCTTTTACTTTAACCTTTATATTCTATTGCTTTTGCTACAAGTTAATCACTAGAGGGATGTTGCCTGAAATCTTAAAGTATAGAAAACAGCCCATCTCTGGGAGCCTTGCCTCCTATGCCGGAGCATTAAGGAAAAATACTTTTATTTAGCTCCTAATCAGGCCACCACAATACCTCTGGAGTCTGGCCAAAACCAGGAAATATTTGCAACAACTTATCACCTTTTTAACTTTATTTCCTCACCTCGCCTTCTTTGTTCTATAAAAGAAACTAGCATCCAAACCCTGGCAAGATGGACATTAGTCTACCATCTTCTTCGTCTGCTGGCTTTCTGAGTAAGGTTGCTATTCCTTGTCCCCAAAATTCACATATTTATAGGCCCACTGTATGGCAAGCAGTACAAGCTGGATTCAGTAACACTACCTACCAGATGAATGAATGATTTTGACTGGACTGCCTTATAAAGAGGCTAATAATATAGCCAGCAGATTTTTTTAAATGTAAATAAAAGCAGAATTTGTGTGTTTGTGAGATATGTCCACCTGGAGATGAAGGGTAATTCAATAAGCCATCTAATTAATATAATTTTTAAAAAACAAAGCAAACAAAAAAAAACCCAAACTCAATTCCTTTCCTGAACATTAGTTCTGCATACATTTTCCAATACTCTCTATTAAATCAAAACCCAAAAGTGCCTAGTATTGAATCTGGCACGACCTTGTGGGGCTTTCATGGGTACAAAAGTCTTTCCATGTCTCCTGTTTCTTGTTTGTAAGGAAAATGTTTTCACCCTCCCAGAACTTCTCTGAGTTCCAAAGGGCAGATTCAAACAGTTTCTAACTAGGGAAACTCTCATCAATGGAAAAGGCAGGGACTTATGTCTGTGTAACAATCATACTCTTGTTTACTGTGCTTTTCCTGAAAACCTCCCCAAACTGACTCCCTGCTCCTCCAACATCTTATTTCCTTCAGCTAGTGGCTTGGGCTATTTTAGAGGTTACCATGTTTCCCTGGGGCTCTCCCATATATACAGGAGGTATTCATGCTAATAAACCTCTGTTTTTCTCCTGTTAGTCTGTCTTTTATTATAGGGTGCCTCAGCCAAGAACCTAGAAGGGTAGAAGGAAAATTCTTTTTCCTCCCCTACATCCCACAAAAGGATGTGCAGGAGAATGTTCAGAAAGCTTTGTTTTTAATAGCCTCAAACTAGAAACAATGCAAATGTAATCAAAAGGTGAACAGATAAACTGACATTTATACAATGAATTCATCCTCATGGATGAGAAGGAACGAATCTTCCATATATGAAACAACACACAACTCTCACAAAGTGTTTTGAAAAAATAGCCATAAACCAAAGAGAATATATTCTATAATTTCATTTACAGGAAATTCAAGAACAGGCAAAACCAGCCCACGAGGATAGACATCAGAACAATGACCATTATGGGAGCAGCAGACTGAATGGAAAGGAGTGTTAAAAAAGAGACAAGAGGCCCAAAATGGAGTCACCTTGCTAAGTCAGGTCACCAAAACCAAAACTTAAATAGCTAACTTAAGTGCAGTATCAGCCACTCTCAGGAGTGGAAATGTAAAAAAATCCATCTGGAATTTTCTGATCAAAACTAGTGAGGTAAGGTGCCTGATAAGATCCCTGCCATTCCCAGCCCCAAAGGGAATGTGACCCTACCTAAAACGATCCTTACTTTTTTTGTTTGTTTTTGTTTTTGTCTTAAGCCTTTTGGGGCTGCACCTGTGGCATATGGAGGTTCCTGGCTAGGGGCTGAATCTGAGCTGTAGCCATGTAGCCATGGGCCTACACCACAGCCACAGCAAGGCCAGATCCGAGCCACATCTGCAACCTACACCGCAGCTCATGGCAACGCCGGATCTTTAGTGCACTTAGCGAGGCCAGGGATCGAACCCACAACCTCATGGCTCCTAGTCGGATTCGTGTGCCACAATGGGAACTCCGTAAAACAATCCTTTCTTTTCTTCCACTAATAGCATCCTTGTCCTGCCCAACTTCTTGACAATAAAAGCCTCCCATTTTGTACATTTCCTCAGAGCTGCCTTTCTACTGCTAGATGGGATGCTGCCTGATTCAGGAATGGTTGAATAAATCTAATCAGATCTTTACATTTAATCAGGACAATTTTGTTTTTTAATAGGAGTATAAGAATGCTTACTAGTGTGATGGAAATGTGCTCTATCTTCATTGGGGTGGTGACTACAGTGGGGGTGGACATGCTTGTCAAAGTTTATTCAGTTCTCTACTTAAAAATTGAGCATTTTCATTCATATAAAATATACAGTAATAAAATTTTCAGTTGAGTTGGGAAAAATTAGAACATAGTATTTATCTGAAGAGTGGAAGAGGGCCACTTTGTTGTACAGCAGAAATTATCACATCCGTGTAAATTAAATAAACTTCAATAAAACAAAAAATTATATTAAAAAAAGAGTGGAAGAGGACAGAAATGGAAGAAAAAAATTCTCTAAATATAATGACTGATAATTCTCTAAAACTGATGGAAAGAATCAATCCCAGAATCAAAAACTCCTAAAGACTCCAAGGAGGATCAATATAAATTAATCCAAACCTGGGCACGTTACAATGAAACTGAAGAAAATTCCAGAAAAAAAAAAAAAGAGAGAATATCCAAAGGAAAAAAGAGCCTAAGAAAAAAGACAAACCAACTTGAAAGGGATTAACAATTAAATAGAATAAATGAAACACGAATGAAATTCAAAAATAATCTGGAACAAAAGAAACTAAACATTTGAATATTTGCTTAGTGTTCAAAGACATAAAAACTGATAAAGGTGACAGAATTCAAAATAGTTGCTTGCCTCTGAGGACTAGGGACAGGGAGGGAATGTAAGAAGGAGGTTTTGGAGGGCTGATAATCTATTTCTAGATATGGGTGGTGGGTACACAAACATATTCACTGTTTTAAATATTCAATGAGTTGTACACTGATTTTAGCAGAGTGATTCCTTCATTGTGCTGGGTTTAGAAATAAAAGTTAAGAACCTCTGCTCTGTAGTCTCTTCTTGAGAAATCTTACTTCTATTTTCCAAATGCCACATATACATACACACATACACATATTGTTGATTATCAGATCCCATACAATATTCTTCTAAATTCCAGATTACTATATCAACTGCCCACCAAATATTGTTATTTGATTGCCACTGTAGGGATTCAGAACAGGCCTCCCCAAAATGTGCTACTTTTGTGTATGTGGAGTATTTTGAGCTAAAAGCAATTAAGACCTTGTGAACTACATAGAAACTACCACCTCTCCCTTGACTACCTAAAAAAACTAAAATTGGGGATTTTTCCCAGAAAAGATCATTTTATCTAAGTGGCTCCACTGATATTGCATGGCAAACATCTAATTACATCTGTTCTTCTGATCAACCTGTGAATGACACTCCTGTCCTTGGAAGCCCCAAGTCCCTATCCCATGCCTTAGCTCAGATGGCACATACAATACACTTTACCTTTCTGTCTCTGAACCCCTCATGTATGTGGGGTTTGTGACCTTTTCATGCATGCGGGGTCCCTGTACATATGAAATTAAATTTAATTTTCTCCTGTTAATCTGCCTTAAGTCAATTTGATTGTTAGACCACACAGAAGAACCTAGAAAAGTAAAAGAAAACCTTCTTCCTAACACCACTCAGATGTTGCAAATTCAAAATGTCCAAACTGAATTCCTCCTCTTTCTTCTCAGAGAGGTCTCAGAGCTAAACTAATTCTAGAATAAAGGCTACTTTAAAGACATGCCCAAAGAAAAACTTAAAAACAAACTTTAAAGGATCGAGTTGATAGGCAGATACCTAAACTGCCTGTTAGAACAAATCCAACACTCAACATACAATTTTAAATGTCTGGAATTGAAAAAAGATTAATGCATATGTGAAGAAGCAGAAAAATAGGACACATAACCAGGAGAAAAAATAAGTCAAAATAAGCAGACGTACAAATAACAGAGATGATAAAATTAATAGACAAGGACTTATTAACAGATATTATAAACATGCTCAAGAATTTTAAAGAAAATATAAAGACAGTGAACACAGAAATAGAAGATAAAATAATGAGCCTGTTGGAACTTGAGAGGATAAAAAGTATCCGAAATAAAAATTTAACTGAAGGGGATTAGTAGCAAATTAGATGCTGCAGAATAAAAGATCAGTAAACTTAAATACCTAGCATCAGAAAATATTCAAAATAAAGCATAAAATGAAAAAAAGATTAAAAATAAATATAGTCTCATTGCTCTGCAAGACAGTATGAAGCATATATGTAATTATAGTCACAGGAAGTATGAGGGGCTGGTGAGTCAAAAAAAAAAAATCTGAAGTAATCATGGCCAACAGTTTTTCAGTTGATATAAACTATTACCACAGGTCCAAGAAGCTTAACAAGCCCAATGAAAAGCACAAAGAAAATCACACCAAGGCATTTCATCAATTGATGGAAAACTGGATAAAGTCAAAAAGCAGCCAGAGAGAAGAAAGACACACTACATACAGAGGAACAATGACAGAAAATATCATAGACTTCTCATTTGAAATCATGCAAGGCAGAAGAAAACTGAACATTTTTTGACCACACCCATGGCATGTGGAAGTTCCCAGGCCAGGGATCAAACCAGAGTCACAAAAGTGACAATGCCTAATCTTTAACCGCTAGGCCACCAGGGAACCCCGAAAATTGAACATTTTTTAAATGTGCAAAGAAAAAATGTCAATCTCTTGAATTCTAGGTATAGGGAAAATATCCTTCAAAAATTAAGATGAAATAAATAATTGTCATCAGACAAACAAAACCTGTTATTATCGCCAGCAGACCTGTACAACAGGAGCATGTTATATAAGTTTTCCAGGCAGAAGGAAAATGATGAACGATTAATTTTGTGATGGTTAACTGTGTGTGTCAGTTGAACTAGGCTTACCGGATGCTTAGATAGCTGGTAAAACATTTCTGAGGGTGTGTGTGAGTTGAGGGTATTTCCAGAAGATTTGCATTTGAGTAAAGATAGTCTTCTTCACTAGTGCATGTGGGCAGCATGCAATCTGTTGAGGGCCTAAAAGGAACAAAAAGGCAGAGCAAGGTTGAATTCCCTCTCTCTGCTAGAGGCAACATCCATCTTCCACCCTGGGACATTGCCAGTCCTGGTTCTCAAGCCTTTAGAGTCAGACTCTATTATATCACAGGTTCTCCCAGGCCTCTAGTTAGCAGTCAACAGATCATGGGACTTGTCACCCTCAATAAGTGCATGAACCAACTCCTATAATCAGTCTCCTCTTATATTTATATATCCTTGGGATTCTGTGTCTCTGGAGAACCATGACTAATACACACTATGACCTACACAAAGGAATGGTGACTACTGGCAATGGTAAATATATGCTAAGTATAAAAAGATTTTTTTCTCAATTTTTAAAATGAGAAAAAAGACGAGAAAAACAACAAAGTAATGTGTTTATTATGGAGTTTTAAACACATATAAAATAAAAAATATGACAGCACTAGCACAAAGGATAGTATGGCTGATCAAAGTGCACTATCGTAATGGGTTTACATTATTTGGGAAATGGTATATTATTACATGAAGGTAAACTATGATAAATTGCTAAATTAAAATGCATACTCTATGCCCTAGAGCAACCTCTGAGAAAATAAACCAAGGAGTTATAGCTACAAAACAAAGAGTGGAAAAAATTGGAAAACTAAAACATACTCAGTTTATCTAAAAGAAAATGGGTAGAGGGAAAATGACAAATTACAGATGGGACAAACAGAAATGAAGAGCAAGATGGCTGATTGAAACTTAGCTTATTATGTAATTACATTAAATAAAAATGATATAATATTCCAATTAAAAGGCACATATTGTGAGACTGGATGAAAAATGCAAGCACCAACTCTGTGCTTTCCTTAAGAAACCCACTTAAAAGATACAGTGACTAAATGTCAAAGGATGAAAAACAAGATACCATGTAAACATCATTAGGGATTTACCCAAGAGAAATCTAAATATAAATACATCCAAAGATTGGTATGCAAATGTTAAAAGATGCTTTATTTATCATGGTTAAAAACTGGAAAGAACCCAAATATCCAACTGAACATACAAATAGTTTGTAGTACATCCATACAGTAGAACTCAACTCATTATAAAAGCAATAAACTACTGATACTACAAGGTGATTAAAGTTCATAATGCTGAGAAAAATAAGTCAGATGTAAAAGCATACATACCACAGGAGTATATTTACATGAAATTCTAGAAAAGGAAAAACTAATACAAAGTGATAGAAAGTAGACCACCGGTTGCCTGGGGCTGTGGAGAGGGTGGAGGTATTGACTACAAAGTGGTGCAAGGGAACTTTCTCAGTTAAGAGAAATGTTCTCTATTTTGATCATTGTGATGGTTATACAGGTGTATGCTTTTGTCAAAACTCACACAACTGTACTTTGAAAATTACATTGCCTGTGATCTATTCATCAATAAAATTGATTATTACTGAAATACTTTCTAAGTTGTGAGCCAATGTATCAGGCTCCATCTCCCTATTGCTCTTCATCCAGCCTGCACGCTGACCTCTCTGAACTCGTGGCAATTATCAGAAAGAACAATGTTTTTTCTTTTCCATGAGTCTCAACCTGGAACGTCCTTCCTTCTATGTGTACTTATTGGCAAACTCTTATTTATTCTTCAGGACATTGTTCACATGAAGGAGCATCACCCTATAGAATAGACCAATTTGAAGAGAATGTGGTCTGTCCCAGTTTTGCTCCTCAACGCTGAAAAGGGCATCATCTTCAAGATAATATCTTTATTTATAACAAAATGATATAAATTTCTCCTCTGAGAAATTTTTCTAAGTGTTAAATAAATAGGATACACAAAAAGTTCTTAGAATACATCAGATACATGATAAAGGCTCATTTTCATTCCTCCAGTCCAGCTCTTATCACATTATGATATAATTATCTCCAACTACCAAGTGTCTCACAAATAATAAACACTATGTGTTAGCTAATTTAACATGAATGAGCATAGATGAACAAGGTGACATGAAGGCTATATATTAATTCCAACTTCCTTACTACTTTTACTTTTTTTACTTATTTTTACAAAACTTTGAGCTCCTTTCTTTTTTTTTTAAGGGCCACACCCATGGCATATGGAAATTCCCAGGCTAGGGGTCAAATTGCTGCCAACCTATACCACAGCTACAGTAACGTGGGATCCGAGCCATGTCTGCAACCTACATCACAGCTCACTGCAATGCCAGATCCTTAAGCCACTGCGTGAGGCCAGGGATCGAACTCACATCCTCATGGATACTAGTCAGGTTCTGGTTCGTTACCATTGAGCTACAACGGGAACTCCAGCCTTTACTCCTTTTTTAACTTTTCTTATTAAAGCATAGTTAGTTTACAATGTCGTGCCAATTTCTGCTGTACAGCAAAGTGACTCAGTCATTTATATATATACATTCTTTTTCTCATATTATCTTCCATCGTGTTCTATCCCAAGAGTTTGGATGTGGTTCCCTGGACTATACTGTAGGACCAAATTGCTGATCCATTTTAAATATAATATAGTTTGTATCTACTAACCCCAAACTCCCAATCCATCCCATTCCCTCCCCATCACCCTTGGTAAGCACCAGACTGTTCTCCATGTCTGGGAGACTGTTTCTGTTTGGTAGATAGGTTCCTTTGTGTCATATTTTATATTCCACATACCGTTTTTCTGCCTCCAGCATAAATATTTTCCATGTAAAAAACATGATTAAGCTTGTACAATATAAATGGCTTAAATATCTTCCAAGAGGTATTCCTATTTGAATAATAAGAATCTCATAAAATTGCATTATGACTCTATAAAGAATATATTACTATTAACAAAAATCAGTAAAGATCATTTTAATTGATTGGTTCCAAGGAATATTAATGTTGATATTTAGTACCTTCCATTTAGGACCAAACACATGATATTTTGTAGGTATAAGTCACCAACTTTTAAAAATGTTAGATCTCTTAATTAATCTTTCACAGTATAAAACACTTAGATTTTTCTACCTTCTGAAGAGCGACTGAAGCCAGCAGACAGGCTTTCTAGCACCTTTATATTGATGTCAACAACCTTGTGTTCTCTTCCCTCATCTTCCTTAAAAGCAGCCTATTTTGGTTTTGATAAAGCCCAAGATTTCTGCATTCAGGGCTGACACCGTAAAACGGGGGCAAAAACATCTGCTGGGTGTGGAATAGAGTCGTCATTTTGTGCAGGGCGATGGCAGTTGCAGGAGAGAAGCAAGACGACAGCTGTGAGGAGGTTCTGAGCAGTTCCTATTTTCAGGATGTGCTGAACTCATAATTCAGGCCTAATGAATGTGTCTTTGAGATGTAACAGCCTGTTTAGATCCCTGCTTCCGCCACTGCAGAAAAACTGAATACAAAAATGGTAATGATTTCATGTAAAATTCATAAATAAAATGCAAAGACAAGGGGAATGGTGCATCCCAGCACTACACAATGGATTGTCATGTGGTATGGGGGATGCGTCAATGGAGCTGTTTTTAAAGCCTTAACTTCAGTTTATTTTATTTCAGTTAGAATATAGAGAGAGCCAAAATATTTATAAAGGCCTCTGACACCAGGCCATATAATAAACGGATATGCTCTCTTCCTCCTACAAAACTACTGGGCTCATGTCACCATTGATATAAGAATCTGGTTAAATCACGGAGGGCTTAGGCCAGTCATCAACTGGTTCATGATGGAAGATCGGATGGAGAGGGTACTATATACAAGTCTTTATTTAGGCAAATATTTTTCACATTGCAGGTTTGGTTTGACATCAAGTACATATATATGTCATTATTCAGATGCCTGTGAAGAGTTACTTTTTATGAATAGTTTCCATAAATACTTTAGAAGGAAATATTAATATTCTGGGATGTTGGTTGCTAAGTGCTAGCAAACAATGAGAAAAGAAATATAAAGAAAATCTCACCAAAGTCTTACTCTTATAGCTAGCTAGTTACAGGTAGAGATGTAGATGTAGGTAAAGACAAAGACATAGGAGTTCCCATCATGGCTCAGTGGTAACGAACCCAGCTAGGATCCATGACGACACAGGTCATGGCCTCGCTCAGTAGGTTAAAAACCCGGCGTTACCACGAGCTGTGGTGTAGGTTGCAGACAGATGCAGCTCAAATCCCGCATTGCTATGGCTATGGCGCAGACCAGCAGCTGCAGCTCTGATTCGACCCCTAGCCTGGGAATTTCCATATGCCGCAGGTGCAGCTCTAAAAAGCAAAAAATAAAAAATATATATATATATAGACATAGATAAGATATAGGTAAAGGGAGTCTAATACTGGGGAAACATTTTATATATACTTTCTATTTATTCTAGTATTCTGCACAAGTGATTAAAAAAAAACTAGGAAATACATCAAGTAGGCAAAGGACATACTGATCATAGATAATGATGTGGTCACAGAACAAAGAGAAAGTTCCCCATTTGAATTTTAAATCACAGAATTCAGCAATCTTTGACCTTTCTTATTTCTTGAAAATAAGAAAGTAGACAGACTGAGGAAATATACAGCACCTGACTAAATACTGTCACCGGACTGCTAAGTTATATAGTGCTTTCTGCATTGCACCTGGCATCAGTACTGAGTGAAAGGTCATTTCCCAATGCAAACAGGAGAATAAACACATTTATGCAAAGTACAGCATAACTTTATTCAAGGTAATGAAATCGAAATGTGTAGCTAGTTTCAAACAAAAACTGTCACTTTAAAGTCTTTGCATTCACACTGTGGCCTAACTTAATAAAACCGTATATACTCACAGCAGATTTAATCCTGGAGCATGTCTTTTTTCCCTGTTTCTAGTAAGCAAATATGACAGTAAGTGTGGCACTGTTAAAAGGAAAGTTGGTGACCTGATATAAACCAAACCTTGATATATAGTATGAAGTAGCCCTCCTTACAATAAGGACATTTTCAGCCCTACTGGCAGGGACATTTGTATCTACATTATAGTGAATCATGGCCTCAAAGAAATCTCTCACTCAGTTTGTCCTCTCAAAATGTTCCAACCTTTTCCATCCAAAGGTAGAATACTAAATGGTAATAGACATCAGGGCAGCCATTTCAGGATTTGGGGTTGTTAAATTCCTACCCCAGGGACAGCCCTTTTAACTGTCTTAACAAGAGATAATGAGGACATTATGGCTATAAACTTTCTTTGAGGATTTTTATGGTGACTTACCATCAAAAGCCTAAAAAACCACCAGTCAGCCAACATTCAAAATGTATCTATTTTACCATAGTTCCCAAAATGCAGACTCTAAGTTGTATCTTTCATTACAAGGTTCCAAGGATTTCTTGGATAAATGCCTGAATTCAGGAATGAAGCAGAAAATATATAAGATTAGCTTTGGACATTACTGTGCCAGAAACTAAACACTCTTAGCATATAATCCAGCAGTTTTGCTCCTTGGTATTTATCCAAAGGAGCTAAAAACTTATGTCCACCCCCAAAACCGGGATATGGATGTTTAGAGCAGCTTTATTCACAACAGCTAAAACTCACAAGCAACCAGGATGCCCCTGGTGACTGTATAAAAACTGTGGTACATGTAAACAATGGAATACTATTCAGGGATAAAAAGAAATGAATTGTCAAGCCATGAAAAGATATGGAGAAACCCCAAATACATATTACTTTGTAAAAGCTGCCAATCTGTAAAAGTATATACTGTAGGATTTCAAGTCTATGACATTTCAGGAAAAGCAAAACTATGGAGACAGTAAAAACTCAGGGGTTGCCAGGGGTTAGTGAGAGGGAATGAACAGACAGAGCACAGAGGATTTTTAGAGCAGTGAAATTACTCCATATGAGACTATATTGGTGGATATAGGTCATTATACATTTGTCCAAACTCACAGAATGTACAGCACCTAAGTGAACCCAAATGTAAACTATGGACTCCAGATAATGACGTGTGAATGTAGGTTCATCAATTTTTAACAAAGGTACCATTGGGTGGGAGATGTTGACAATGGGGGAGGACCTGTGTGTAGGGGGGAACAGCAAGTATATGGGAACTCTCTGTGCCTTTTGCTCAATACTCCCGTAAACCTAAAACTGCTCTGAACAATAGACTATATTTACAAAATGGCAGCAATTCTCATTCCCCACGTGTCCCTGTGCAGTGTGACTTTGCCTGCCCTCTCATCGAGAGGTAGAATCAAATTCCCTCCCCTTGACTTGAGGCCAGACCTGAGGATTTCTGTGACCAACAGAATCTAGCAGGAAGTGGTGATATGCGGCTAGAGTTTATGAGACCTGTTTTCTTGCTCTCAGAATCCTGAGACAACTTTGCAATGAAAAAGCCAGGCTGAGCTAACTGGAAGGTGAGAGGCCATGTGAATAAGAATCAAGGTGCCCCAAAGTACAGCCATTACCAAATGCCAGACATGTAAGTGAGGCTATTTGGATCCCAAAGCCCAAATTCAGTTGACATTCAACTGAAAAGGCAAGGGTAAAGCCAAATGACATGATATAGGGCAGAGACGAGCCAACTGCTGAACGCAGCTCAAATCATTCAGTACTGGAGTGGTTTATTATATACCAACCAGGAATTGTAATAGAAATATTATACTGAGGTATTCAAGGGTTAAAGAGCAATAGCTATATATGCTGAGGTATTCAGGGGTGAAATGACACACTGTCTGAAATTTAAAATACCCCTACAAAAGGAGGGAATAAATGAAAAGAAAAGCAAAATATTAAAAAATGGTGAAGCCAGTTACATTGGATTTTATCACATTATTCTCTCCACTCTTGTATGTTTAAAAAATTCTACAATACAAAGGTTTCAAAATTACTTTTGCTTTTAAAATGATTATACTAAAAAACTTTTTACTCATGTATTCACCACATAAACAATAATAAACAAAACAAAATTAAAAAAAAAACAATAAATTATGATCTTGCCCAAGTAGCACAAAGGAAAATAATAAAAACATCCTAAGTTTCTAAACGTCGGAGTTGTTCCATGTATAAAACATTTAATATTTTCATACTGAAGATGAATGGTGTTTTTTTTTAATTGAGTCTACCTCTTGACATTTTAGCTACCTTAAAAATAGAGGTCAAAAGTTAAAAAATTAAATTAAAAAATGAAGGAAGAAACAACATTTTCAGCACAGATATTTCATCTTCAAGTACTCTAAGCGCAACCACAGCCTTTTGAAAACAAGAAAGGCATTCCCTCAAATCACCTATGGAGAATGTCCTATTGATGTTTAGCTTATCAGTCAGTTAGATGAATTTTTAGGAGCAAGCATAGATGAAATCTTTCAGTTAAGTTCAAGACATCCATACGTTTCTGCAGAAAGTCAATCACATCCGAATATGAACACCTCTCATAGCTCAACATCATCAGCAGAAGCAGAAAAGGATGATAAAGTGAGTTCATTCATTACCTGTGGAGTCTGAAGTTGGAAGAGTACCAACAAATGAAACAAAAAGTACGAATGCATGTTACACTGCCATTGTAGACAGAGGTGGTAGTCAAGTTACCTTGAGCTGTTAGTTTCACTCTCATTTCCATCTGGCTTTGTGGAGATAAGAAAACCAAAGAGAGGGAGTCCAAACAAGAATGTGCAATAAATCTAGATTAACTCATAAGAACATAATTAGAACCATCAGGGGAACTTTTACTTTATTTTTATTTATTTATTTATTTTGTCTTTTTAGAGCCGCACCCGGAACATATGGAGGTTCCCAGGCTAGGGGTCAAATCGGAGCTGTAGCTGCCAGCCTATGCCACAGCCACAGCAACACCAGATCCGAGCCACATCTAAGAACTACACCACAGCTCACAGCAATGACAGATCCTTAACCCACTGACCAAGACCAGCGATCGAATCTGTGTTCTCATGGATTCTAGTTAGATTAGTTTCCACTGAGCCAGGATGGGAACTCCTTAAAGGTACAGATAAAGAATGACTATGGAGAGCTATGATTTTTAAGAGCCCAAAATGTGGCTGATAGGTGTCAAAGGGGAGAACTACTATACAAAAGACAAATTAAAAAGAAATAGAAATAATTTAAACCATAGAAAACCAAGCTTCCCAGTCAAAATTAAAACATGAATCTTTTAAAGGCAATATAGCTCACATTTAAGGTAAATATTTAGTGTCCATTATGGGGCTGTCCCTGAACAAGTCATCTTCCAAAACTAAGTCATTTAATGCAGAAATCACTCCCAAATAGGTCAAGTTATTTGCATTTGAGAGCTGAGAAAACTAAGGCTCGAAAAATGACCTCAGAAGAAGAGAGGCGGCAAGATGGCGGAGGAGTAAGAGGTCGCGCTCACCCTCTCCCACAAATACATCAAAAAACGCATCTAAATATAAAACAAGTTGGACAAATCATCATCTGAATGCTGATCAATTTAAACCTCCAAAAACTGCAAGAAACCCCTGAAATAACTGGGTAGAACAAGTGAAGAAAAAAAAAAGG